>CM076580.1:660929438-661506750 GCA_034641835.2 Pinus albicaulis | reverse complement strand
TTTCATTTTTTAAAGAGCTTGACCCAGGGAGGAAACCATGCTCTAACCGACTTACATCGAAATGAACAAGAAGGCGGTGCTTCCAAGAGTTCCACTCCTGATGGAAGGAAAACATCCTGGAAGTCAGGACCCAATGCCCCCAGCACGTTATGCACAACGGCATTATCACTGAGCACAGGCACGGGGTAAGTAGACACATAGTTGACCTGCGGTGGAGCAGATACAATAGGTGGATAAAAACCAGGAGGGGGTGATGGCGGACCAGTTGCCACATTAGGACCAAAGAAGGACAGCTGATCAATGGTCACAATCCTTCCTTCATGCGGAAAACAGGCCACACGAAAGAGGGAGGAGACAAGCGCTCCCATGGCATAGGTGTAATCGCGCCCCACTAGCAGATTGAAATCCAAGGGGCCTGGAACGACCATCACATCCATATGGACGGTTTTCCCTCCCAAAGTAATTGGTAACCTTGGAAGGATCCCCAACGGTTGACTCATTCTTCTATTGAATGACAACAGATTCTGCGTAACAGGCGCAAGCGGTGGAGTCGCCAATTTGTTGAGAAGGTAAATCCCCTCTGCGGACAGAGGCGATCCCTACTAGCCCAGCAGGGGTCTAGCAACAAACAAACAATGCTATGACGCAGGCTCCTAGTTACGAATGAAAGATTTGGGATAAGAACCCACCTGGATTCCAGCGCTCGATCTGAAAAAGAGATGCCCCCGTCCTTCAGTCCTGGCAGATCACAATCCTTCCACGATCTCCATGGATGAACACCTGCACACAGAAAGAACAAACAGATACAAGCATAGGAACCAGCATACGTAACTAAACATCGGTCAGAAAAGACATTACTCGCATTAACATAATGGAAAAAGGAGTGGAACCATAATCATAGTCATCTATTAAAATGATAAACGAATAGAAGTTACAACCGAGTTCTGACGCTGCAGCCTCCTTCGTACGGGTCTCCGGTCGTCCACGTCTCGCAAAGCTCGCCGAGGGAAAGGGAAACCTCTCCAGAGTCTCGTAACAATGGTCTCCTTGCTCGAATGGGCCTTAAGGGAAAGGAGGGATTCTTTTCAGCACAAAGGCACTTGGGAATAGGAGATGCAAAGCTTCAGCACTTCAAGACTATCAGCCCTTCAGCCCTTCAGCCATTCAGCCCTTCAGCCATTCAGCCCCTTCATCAATGGATGAAGGCTATATTTATAGAGGAGAGGAGGAGGTTGGGATCCCTACAATAGTGGAAGGGAGGCCTTATCCTTTGGGAGGTTCCCCATATGGTGGAAACAAGAGGCCAAAGGAGGAAGGCCGTGGTTATTCAGGCGAAACCACTCCTGATGACTCATCCACGAAGTTGCTGTAATCGAAACTTCGCCTCTTTTTTTAAAAAACTTTCCATAAACAGAGTGGCGCGGGTGCAACACTGGGACAGAGCGCCAATTGGCGCGGGTTCAGTGTTAATTTTCCCCCATTGGCGCGAGTACATAACGGGATACCAGCGCCAATGCAAAAACAGGTGTTTTTAGGGGTCTGTTCAGGAAATGATCAACAGAAGGAATGTTGTCCTCATGGAAAGGGATGCAATGATGGTATTTGCAAGGCATGACACTGCTTATTGGTCACATAATGGGTCCTCCATTGTGCGGGACGGGGAATGGTAGGGACGGTGACAAATTACTGTGTAACAGACACAGTTTCAATGGAATTCATAACAGGATTACCCAAAACCAAATACCAACATGATTTAGTGATGGTGGTAGTAGACACTTTAACAAAAGATGCCCATATTATTCCAGTGAAAACTACTTTTGGGACTGCCCAGGTAGCGAATGTATTCCTGAAAGAAATAGTAAGACTACATGGGGTTCCAAAAGTAATTGTTTCTGACCGAGATGCTAAGTTTACAGCCGCTTTTTGGAAAGGGATATTTGGAGGTATGGGCACTAAATTGAATTTTAGTACCGCCTATCACCCTCAGACCAATGGGTAGACAGAGAGGACTAATCAAATTTTGGAGGACATGCTGAGAATGTATGTGATGGACAGGCCATCAAAGTGGGAAGATTACTTGCATTTAGCTTAATTTGCCTATAATAACAGCTACCAATCCTCTATCAAGATGAGTCCGTTTGAGGCACTGTATGGAAGAAAATGTCGTACTCCTTTGAGCTAGAGCCAACCAGAAGATAAACTAATGTTGGGACCAGATGCTTTACAAGAGATGGAAATAATTGTTAAACAGATACAAAGAAACATCAAGACAGCACAAGATCGCCAGAAAAACTATGCTGATAAGAAAAGAGTGCACCGAGAATTTAAAGTGGGGGAGCATGTGTATTTGTGTATTAAACGCAAAAAGAGCACACTCTATGCTGGAAGTTGTGCAAAACTGGCTCCTAGATATTGTGGTACTTTTGAAGTATTAGAAAGGGTGGGACCAGTGGCTTACAAGCTGGCCTTACCACCCCATGTTAGAGTTCATGATGTGTTTCACGTTTCATTGTTAAAAAGATATGTCCATGATGCTTCTCACATAGTTTATTGGAATGTTGTACAGGTGAAACCAGAAGGGGATTTTCTTCCAGAACCGCTTCAAATATTGGAGTGGGAAGAAATTGAATTGAGAAACAGAACAGTAGAAAGAGTAAAGGTGCAGTGGAAGCACTTTACGGTTGAAGAAGCTACCTGGGAAAGAGAAGCTGAAATGATGGAAAGATATCCATTTTTGTTTGAAGAATGAACTCTAGTAGTTAAATAACAACACCGAGGACGGTGTTTATTTTCAGAGGGGGAATATGTAACACCCCGAATTTATGTGTTTTAATTTCAAAGCTAGACATTTGAACTTTAATCCTAAGGGGAGTGGACCCCAAAGGATAAATATTTTGTGAATGTAATTAAATATTTAATTGAGTAAATGAATAAAATGATGTGGTGCAGATTGACCAAAATGAGATTTATGAGATCACTTGCTAAATCCATGAGGATGGATGAGGCAAATATTTCCCCACAATCTTTCAAAAATCCTTGAAAGAAATTATTTCTAGTTTGGATTTTTGAGGAAAAATCTAAATTCCCCAATGATGAGGAAAATAGTTGGGAAGAGGTAAAAAGTTGGAAAAGCTAGGAAAAGCATAAAACAACTTTAAAGAATCCCTAAAATGTGAAGTCTAGGCAAACAGGAAGAAAAGCATCCTAATATTCTGGACGAAGAATTAGAAACATGCTTTGGGGAACAATAGCTTAAATAAGTTGCTCCTAAATAGATTAGGGGTTGATCTGTTTTAGGATATGATCTCAGCTTGGGGGTGAGTTCTAGGAGAGAGAAGGACTCCAAGGTTGGGAGGTTGGTCGACTGTATGAGTGGTATGTATTTAAATTGTATTGATGTGTTTACTTCATATAGTATGAATTGGCTACATATAAAAGTTGATTGTATATTAGAATTATAAATGCTACATTTAACAGAGTTAATCATAAGGAATTCACCTTCTTAATTCTTTATAGTTGTAGAAAAGAAATCTGTAGAGTAGAATCCAACAGAAACTCTAAACCGGGGTTGGTTTAAATCTGAGGATACATATTCCTCTACAGATAATTTAACTTTAAACTACTCTTGATCAATTTCAGAAGTGGTATGCTTACAGAAAATTATAATAGTTGAATATTTAATTGTGAGGGAACCAATTATAGTTCATTATATTGTTTTTCTGAATTTTGAAGGTTGTTCCATACATTTACAGATTCAAGAAAGAAATTAACCTTCTCAAGTCTGCCTAGTTGTAGGAATTAGAACAATGAGGAGGAATCCTCCAGAATCTCTAAATTAATATCTAAGTTTAGATCTGGGGATTTATAGTACCTCATAATTCACAAATTTGTAACTTTAATATGCTTTTATGGGAAATGGGATACAGTTAGTCCACACTATAAGAATACAGAGTACAGAAGTATTTCATTTAAATACTTACTAAGTGAAGAGCAAAGATTTAAGAGAGAAAATTTCAACAGCTGAGCATTTCAACATTTAAAATAATTTCTATTTCCTTTAATAAGGATTGAATGGAAGAGTAGAAAAATTTAGTAGTGTATAATTGTTTCACATAGCAATAGGAATTTCATAATATGAGAAGCTATAAGTGTATTAAATAGTATCTGTATCTCATCCATGTTTAAATAGATATGTATATTGTAAAATGTGTACACAAAATTCATGCATAAAAATATGTATACACGCATGTATCAGTAAAGAAATTCAGTCTAAACATGGGTGTAGTGAGACTGTTCTCTACTCACAATTAAATAGCAAAAGTATTTAGAAATATCTAGCTACAGGAAACAAATTCCCTGTGCATACAAAGTTTCCAATGGAAACATAACTTCTCAAAATTCCTGAGAGTCTCTTGTAAGAATTATACAAAATATATATATATAACAAGATAGTCATGAGTCACTGTACAAAAAACAAAAAAATGGCTATAAAGAGACTTATATAAGTCATAGTCACTACTATGGTAAACAAAATTAATAATGAATAATTCATTGTCCTTAAACCATATTAGCTCACACACAACAAATTATTTCACACGAGGCAGCATGAGGACATCCAGAAATTAATAATCTGTAGTTCTTCAAAATTATTATGGGAAACAAAAATTATAAGGACGCAGAAATAAACACCTTTTGTATACAACAATTAAAAAGGAACCGAGCCCCTCCGGCCGTAGTCTTGAAACAAAAAAATCGTGTTCCCCTTTCCAGGATTTAAACAAATCGAAGAACACTAACAAGTGACTGAAAATAATTAATACTCAGTCTTTGACCGAGTCTAGGATTTCAAGGGACACTGGTTAAAACCCTAAGAAAGTTAACGATTTTCTAAGAAGCAGGGCGGAACAATGCTATGAGAGGATAGCTCCCCTCCGTCCATGAGTATACCAACCTAAAAAACCATGAGTCGTGGAAATCAGTGCCAAATGACATGTTTAGTCCAGAGCTGGCCAAGAACGAAATTTACATAGCGTCTACCATACCTGCATACATACAGGGCAGTGTAAATTCGTTTAGGAAATTAATAGAAGGAATTCTAGTGAAAATAAAAGTAAACTTATGTAGAGAAATAAATCAATACCTAACTAAGGAGGTCGTTCCTCGTTCCGATAGAGTCTGCCACAGAAGTAGAGCTAGAACGTAAAAATCAAACACCAGAAGGAAATAGAGGAATTTGAAAAAATATCTCTACTGATAGAAAATCCAAATCGATTTTTACCTAGCCGGATAGCGTACGCGTGAAATCAAGCCACCATCTCTCCAAGGCCAAAAGACAAGTAGGATTATGCCTATTCAGAAACGCAGGCATGTTGATATTGCGCCTCGTTAGTCATTCACCAAATGAAATCATGAGGATGGCAAAGAAAACAAATTATACACAATAGAAAGAAATTACTAAAGGTATATGGGTAAGAAAATCCAGTGCTATTCTATGTGATAGTAAGCAGACGCAAAACATGAAAGGGCGTAAATAAAAATCAGGCAAATTACTTCCATTTACAGGTATTACGATGCCCAAAAATCAATAACAGAGTCTGAAGTTAACGCAACTAATGTTTACAAGAAATTACCTGCAATGTGATGTATTGACGAAGTAATACATGCCTGGAGGGTATGAAGTCGTGCGTCTTCAGTGCACAGAGGCTCGGCGCCACCATTAACAAGGAGAAACCCAAATGAAGGCAGAAAGAACAATTGAAAAACTTAAGCGCACAAGATATACCAAAATCCAAATTCGAAACCCTAATGGTACCATTGAAATCTCAGTCGTCCAGATGGCAAAAGATCCATGGAGAGGCCACGGATCAAAGGGATGAGAGGTGCAATTAAACTGGTAAGTCAACATTAAATTTACCAGCTAGCAAAGGAAGCCACGACAGCTATGCTCGTGTATTATTGAATGCTTAGATTTCAGAGTCGTATGGCGTGGCCATGACCCACAACAATTTGGATCCATAATGCACTCACGAGAAGGGAATGAAATTCATTTCAAATCCAAAAAAATTTACACGTGATGACATGGAGACTCGTAAAATGTATCAATTCCCACACCAAAGTAAACCTAACTTGCAAAGATGTTGTACTTAGAAAAACGAAACTTACATGTCTACATTCACATGCATTTCGAAGTGCACGACATATACAATAAACGAGTGAGGACGTGACTCACACCTGGTGAGAAATTCATGGCTCCCAGTTTAGTAAATATCCATATTTTCAACGTATACGTAGATATGAGATCATCGAAATCAATCAAATCAACAGTTATAAACATTGGACCAAATATAAAGGAATTCTAATGATAGGGTATATTTGTTACAATAATTGATGTGAATATGATATTCGAACCCCACAATAAGCCTAATGGTTTGATTAACATCAACGAAGGCAGGAATATCAATACACATGTGATATATAAGTCATACAAGGATAACCTTTATGGTAAGTGGGTTAGTTGTGAAAATCCACTCAGCCAATAATATAAGATCCTCTTTATTAATTTTAATGTATTAAATTAAATTTAGTAAATGGAGGGGTGTAGTTATATAAACTAAATCATATTGAGGCAGAAATATGATTTGAACCAGGTTGCAATAGAAATTATTGTATGACATACCTTGTTGAGATTAATTCTGATATTTAGAATGCCCAAAGAAAAAAAATAAAAATTGGAGGAGTAATGGAGGTGTGACAATGTTAATGGTTAGGGTGATTATTTTAACACATGTACAATTTGTAAAAAATACATATATAAAAATACATTTATTTGTATACATTAATATAACAGAAATGGATCATTATATGTTAACACCATTTGAAGTTGTCATGCTTGATTAGTGAAGAAAATGTTAATATCACGGTCCAAGCTTCCGGTTCAAACAATCAAGATGGGTACCACCATCAATCATACAATCAATATGGTTTTCACCATCAAGATATGTTGAAAAATGTTGTGTTTTTTAAGTGAACACATGATGATGTACAATTATCTTTTATCTATTATTATATATATCGAAACATGATGAGATATTTTTAAAATAAATAATTGTGCACACATGCACATGTATATATATAATAAAATGTTTTAACAGATTCTGATTCCGTCCGATGTTTTTAGGATGTTGGTACCTTCTTCTTCCTTGGGAGATGTGCCACATCCACCATCACAAGTATGAATAGCCTTTCACTTTTAAATATGTTTTTAAGATATATATTCCACCTCAAAAAGCTCCATTAAAAAATGAGATATATCTAGATCTTGAGTTATATTAATTTTTTTGAATTTTAGGTTTTTGGAGATCTTCTTTCTGAGCCACTCTTACGAGATGTGCCAAATCCACTAGCACAAGTATTCAATTTTTCACTTAAAAATATATGTGTTTTTAAGTTATAAGTTATAAATTCAAGTTTAAAAGTTTTATTATAAATTGAGATATAGAGATCTTGAGTTATTTTAAATTTTTTAAATTTTAGGTTTTTGGAGATTTTCATTTGGAGCCTCTCTTAGGAGATGTGCCAAATTCACCAGCACAAGAATTCAATTTTTCACTTAAATATATGTTTTTAATTTAGAAGCTATAAATTAAATTTCAAAAATTTTATTAGAAATTGAAATCTAGATCTTGAGTTATTTTATACTTAAATATTTTTTTTTGAATTTTAGGTTCCTATAGAGGATTTCTTTTCTCCACTAAATCTAGTGATGGAGATAGAAACATCCACAACATTTCAACCATTTTAACAAGTCGTCCAACATTTTTTTTAATATTATTGAAAATAAGTTTATATATGCATTTTAATTTGAAAATTTTTAATATATATATATATATATATATATATATATATATATATAGAGAGAGAGAGAGAGAGAGGTAGATATATATATATATATATATACTTTTACATATATATTGTATAGTTTACTGTTGAATATGTTCCATTGGGCGAATTTTTAGTCGGCGAGCAACAAATGGAGAGGGAACCTCATTAGGTATTGCATGATTTTTTTACATTTTTTTTTATATGAAGTTATATATATTCTCATTCAATTTTGAAACATTAAATTTTAATATTTGTACAAATTGTGTACAGGTTTCCCACGCTTTCTCTTTGTAGGACAACTCAAGGATCATGAATTATCATGACTTTCCTGGGAGAGACACTACATCCATCTATATTTCATGGATGATGCACATGCACGTGCAACATTATATTTTCAATATATAAATAGACTTAAATTTACTTTTTTATATATAGTGTTATCTAGATGCAGTCATATATAACTTGATACTTGATACTTGATACTTGTGAGATACAAATTTTGGACATATTTTATGTGAACTGCATTTGGTACATGTGAATGTGATATCATGTTTTTTTTTTATTGGATAGTTGAACTATATTTGGCACGTGAAGTAATGTTGTGATCTATAATGTTTTGTTCTTAAAACTTGAAAGTTTTGTATGGTTGAACTACATTTGGCATGTGAAGTAATGTGGTGTTATAATTTTTTTTGTTTTTAAAACTTAAGTGTTGGATGGTTGAACTACATTTGGCAAGTGAAGTAATGTTGTGTTATAATTTTTTTTTTTAACTTAAGTTTTGGATGGTTGAACTACATTTGGCATGTGATTGTGATATTTAATGTTTCATTTTTATTGGATAGTTAAACTACATTTGGCATGTTTAGTAACATGTTGTGATATAATGTTTTGTTTTTAAAACTCAAGTTTTGGATGGTTGAACTACATTTGGCATGTGATTGCACGATATAATGTTTTGTTTTTATTGAATAGTTGAACTACAATTGGCATTTTTTTTTTAAATTCAAGTTGTCATTTTCCAAACAAAAAAAAGTTCACTTGAATATATATATGTACATGTAGAAATGATTCAGGTACATTTTTGAATATATATGTTTAAATGATTGAAGTACAATACATGTCAACATATATATATATATATATATATATATATAAATAATCATAAGATTCTAGGTCTTGTTAGATGTGTCAAACAATCATAAAATTTTAAAATTGCATTCTATAATGTATATATATCCAGTACGTACAACATTTTTTATCAATGCATGTATAGAAAATCTACTTTCAGTTAATTGCATTCTAGAACATATATATTATCTAGTACGTGAAACATTTTTTATCAATGAAAATAGAAAAGCTACTTTCAATTAATTGCATTCTAGAACATATATATCCAGTACGTGCAACATTTTTCATCAATGCACATAGAAAAGCCACTTTAAGTTAATTTCATTCTAGAACATATATATCCTGTACTTGCAACATTTTTCATCAATGCAAATAGAAAACCTACTTTCAGTTAATTGCATTCTAGAACATATATAACCAGTACGCGAAACAGTTTTCATCAATGCACATAGTAAAACTACTTTCAATTAATTGCATTCTAGAAAATATATATATCCAAGACGTGCAACCATTTTCATCAATGCGCATAGAGAAGCTACTTTCAGTTAGTTACATTCTAAAACATACATATATCCAATATGTGCAACATTTTTCATCAATGAGCATAGAAAAGCTACTTTCAGTTGATACTAGTGTGCATGTACCAAAACAATGTACGTATGCAAACACTTCCACAGATAACATAACAAGGCAGTCCAATTTTTAGTTGAGTTCTAGAAGTTCTGAAACATGAATACAAAGAGAAGAAATTGCTGGGTAGTTCAATCAAAAAAATTCCAATAGAATTCCACCTTCAATGATCCATTCATGATTGGATTTTGACATTTTCGGTTTCTTAATTTTCGTTTTTTATTTGATTGAACCTATATCAACTTTATGCATGTTGCACACACCAAGTGACTATATTGGCAACTTATAACATCAGGTTGATAGTCTTCAAAGTAAACAAAATCCCCACTTTGATTAGTTTGTCTGAAAAAATAACCTTTTAGTGTAATAGATCCTCTGTCATATGGAAACCCATGATCTTTATAGTTTTCTAATAATTTCATCTTTTTTTTAGTGCAATGCATCAAATAATACTTCACATTTTCGTCATTATCAGTAGGTGAAATTATAGCAAAAACATCTCCGGCACAATAAAACAAACTTATGTATTTAAATTTAGATCATAATTAACATGAAAAATTAACTTTAAAATAATTTTACTATCCTTTTCTAGATCTCTATCATTTGAAAGAAATTCAAATGTTACCTTCTCTAACAAGATCCAACACTTGATCACCATCATATGATATTGTATTCTCCTCTTATTGCATTTCTTCAAACATTACAACAGACATTTTTCCCTTTGTATTTAGCTATGTATGTTTCCAATCTTTTACATACATTTTATTTTCACAAACATCATTGGATTCTGTGTTGTCAATGCAAACATGAAAAAAACAAAAATATTTTCCTTTATACTATGCAAACACATTGGTGGACAACTTTGTTTTAATTGAATGAAATTTTCGAGTCCCTTTTATTATTTCAACAGCAATTCCAATCGATCTATCTACATCTTCGACCCCAATATGCCAAAAAAATATATATATATATGAAAAATTCAAAGAAGAATGTAAATATGGTATCAAAATACCATCGAAGATAATCATTGTGATAAATGTACATTGTTTAAAATTGGATATCCAGTAAAAATTAAATTGAATGTACCTTCACACTTCCCTTGATCGGTTAGTCTCATCGCTTAGTGCAGCGATGCACCATTGAACAACTTCTTTAGCTTTCACAAGTCGGTTTTTAGAGGATTTCATTTGATATCTTCGAAGTTCTAGTTTTATCCATGCCCTACACCATCATGTTCTCCTTTTCCATGGCCAGTCTCAAAGAAATTCCAACAATGTTTAATGCAGGTTTCCTTATGAAGACAAGACAACTTAAAGAATGATTGTGAAGGTTTGAATTGACCTACGCATCCATATGACCATATCCAATGTTCATTGAGTTTTATTCCATGACTTTTCAAGGAGTCATAAATCTTTCCAAAACAGTGTTGTACAAAATATGTATCATGTGTACGTTCATCACTGATATAAAAGTGATATTATTTAATAACATGCCAATTTTCACTGGTGCTTTCTATATGATCGGCGTTTTATTCAGCATGTCTATATAGAATATGGACGATCATGGATACTTGATCAGAATGATAATATTCACTCTGAATTTATTTTTGTGGAACAAATGTGTAGCTTTTTGCAAAATCAATTACTGACAAAATGATCCCTGGTGGAAAAACTTCACGAGATTTTTTGAATTGCAACTCCTACCATCGAGCTCTATGGGAAGGCTTGGTGTATTTATAAATTTCCACCTCAAACTTTCTCAAAAAATCTACCACAAAAATTTCTTCTTCTTGTAATTCAATTCTTTTAGCACTATTTGAACCTTGAATCGATGTATGGATATATTCATATCTCCTCCATTTCAATTTCATGTTGGGAAATGATTGATCGTTTATATCAGTACGTTTTTTTTTTAAATTTAGTCAAATTTCCACAGCCATCGCATTTTTTACCACTAACACATTTCTTTTCCTAAAATAATTCACTGCATTCTCTTCCACATAGAATTTGATATATGAAATCGCGGATAGTGGAAGCAGGAGGTGAATCTTTCCAAAACATTCAACCAAAATTAAGGAATGTGTCATAATATAACTGATATTCCACATGATAAAGACAGCAACAAGTGTTGCATACGGTGATAGGTTTTACATACCATGGTTTTTGTTGAAAAAAAGCACCGATTTAGACATAAATTTCACGATTCTCTTCTTTGAACTTGTTGAACAAATCTATCTAAGTGGTGTCTAAGAAATGTTTTTCATGTTCTTCGTATTGATTTCATGTTATTCTTATTCACATCACATCCCTTGCATCTGGAAAAACACGTGAATTTTTCTTCCAATATTCATATAATGTTTTTTTAGCATTTTCTCCAAGTCTATCTTTGTATGGTCGCCTACAAATAGCTCTCCAACAAGTGACTTCACCATTTACATCTATTTGAAACCGAAATTTTTTATGTTTGTGCAAAGTTTTTTGTGAGGTTCCTAATGCATTTTCCATAGATTTTACCAAGCGATTCTCTTTAGTACTTGATGAAACCACTGCCATATGTATTGCTCTATGTGCATTTGAAACATTTTTCTATCTATATATTCTAATTGAATTTATAGCACTATTTATATTTTGTATCATATTTTCCTTCATTTTTTTTTATCTTTTGTTGATTTTCGAATACCTAATAAATTCATAGCTTCTTTTAATTTCCTTAATGATAGGAGACCTTTCAAAAATTGGGCTTGAACTACCACATTTTCCTTTATGAAGTATGTATCAAAAATGTGTTTAACACGGTATCGTATAACATGGTTAGCTCTTTTATCTCCATATGTGTGAGTGTCAACATTTTCTAACGTCTCCTCATCGACATTGATTTCATATGTACATATTCTAATTAATAGTAAATAATAAGTTTACATATTCAATAAATAACTAAATTAACAAATATGTATAATTTCAATAATACGTGCATGTGTTCAACATATATATATATATATATATATATATATATATATATATATATATATATATATACCTTGTCATTCAATTTCTTCACTTGAATTTCTTTCAACATTTTCACCATCTTCAGTCATTGGTTCAATATCTCTTTCACTTTTTCTTTCAAAATTTTGTATCTCATCATCAACATTTTGGGGAATATCTCTCTCTATTTACATTGAAAAATATTTTTCAAATTATTTCATCACATAAAAATTAAGCTTCACATTTTACACTAGGAAAATTTTAAATATCAAATTCATAATATTTACATTTACATACCTGCTTCAACTTCTAGTTGAGGTTGATTTTTCCTTTCAATATTTGAGATTTCTTCTCTCTTTCTTTTGCGATATTCTCTTCCCTCTTCTCTACGTTCCTCAAGGACTCTTGTTCGATCATATTTTATCATGCAATTCCTTCGATTTCCCACGATAATAGAGTATGAAGTTCAAAAAATTTCCTTCAAAAATTTAGAAAAAAACTCAAAGAAAAAAAAAATCACAAAATATTTAATTAAAAAAAAAAAACTCATTTTAAAACTTTTGCAAAAGATACATACTTCAATCCAAAACACTTACTTTAAAAAAATCGAGAAGAAATGTCATATAAAAATGAAACGAAGCTCAAAATATTTCCTTCCAAGTCCTGCAAAAAAATTTCATTTAAAAAGTTAGACAAAAACTCATTTTAAAAAATCATTAGAAAATATTTACTTCAACCCAAAACACGTACTCTAAAAAAATGTATTTTCAAAAAATACCTCCAAAAAATTTCCATGGAAAATTAAGTCCAACTTCTTAAAAAAATACCACTTTAAAAAATACCTCCAAAAAGCCTCTAGAAAAATATCACTTTAAAAGATACCTCCAAAAAATGTCCTTTTAATATCAAGCCTAAAAAGAGTCCTTTCAGAATTAAGTCTAAAAAATGGCGTTTGGAAATTAAGCCCAAAAACCTCTAAAAGAAAAATACATAAAAAAAAATGTCCTTTGAAAATTAAGCCCAAAACCTCTAAAAACAATGAAAATTAAGCCCAAAAATTCTAAAAACAAAATACCTTAAAACCAAAAAATGTCTTTTGGAAATTAGTCCCAAAAATCTATAAAAACAAAATACATCCAAAAAAAATTTCCTTTCAAAATTAAGCCCAAAAATTATAAAAACAAAATACCTTAAAACAAAACGAACGAAAATTAAGCCCAAAACTTCTAAAAAAAAAATACCTTAAAAAACAACAATCAAAATTAAGCCCAAAACCTCTAAAAAAAAAATACCTTAAAAAAAGAAGAAGCCCAAAAAACATCCAAAAAATGTATCACATACCTCCAAGAAATGTCCTTTGAATGTTATGGCCAAAAGTCCTTAAACCCAAAAGAATCCTTTGCAAAATCACACCAAATGAAAGAATGTGAAATTATACGAAAAAAATGAATGCTTTTACGTCAATTTATATTGCTGTGAAATGTTTTTTTTGCAGGGGCTTCATTGTATTTTTCGGCCAACGGAAATTTAAGTAAAAGTTGGGCTGAACTTTTGTAAGAAATTCGGCCAAACTTTTGTGTCCTTGGACTTGACGGGCTGTTAGCGCAAAAGAAAATTTAGCGGAACTTTTTCTAAAAGTTTGGCTAAACTAATACGTCTACAATTACCCATATACAAGTTCTGAATAAATTTATTCAACTTTGGATTGATTACAGTCCATGAAACTTTCTGAATTAATTGTCGGAACCAAGAAAAGAATTTGCAGAATTCAATCTACTTTCAAGAAATATAACTTTTATGGAATTTCATAAATATTTAATAATTTTAATTAATTTTGTACTAAAATGGGTCCAAACAATTTTGGAAGGTCATTATGGTTCAGTGAAATCAATATTATGTATCTTCAAAAATACACTGTAATGGGTAGTTTTTAGATTTTTAGTTTATGACTTATATGTTGAGAAATTGTGTGCGTTGTGAAACATATTCAAAATATGTAGTTTTTCCATATTGGATCAGTTCAAGAAATTCTAGTAATTATGATATGTAGCAGTTAGGTAAATATAATGAAACCGAAGTAGACTCTCTCTAGATTGTTGTAACACATTTTGTTTCTCAAAAACACAAAGTTTTCAAAGAATACAATAGCGCGTATTAACATGACTTTTTATAAATCCTTTGATTGTTAAAAAACAGACACTCAAAGAAATGGTAAATTGACATATCAAATGTGTATAAAAAATTTCCAAAAAATAAGTAATATAAAGCTAATAAAATTTCTGACAATTTTTAATTTTATCGTAAAATGAAATTCTAAACAGAAAAATTGTTTTGTCTTACATAAAGTTGAAGAACAGAAAAAAATGAAATTTTTTTCTCAAAAAAGGGAAAAAAGTGCAACCCAACTTCACATGGTCATTATTCCTAATCCATAATATTAAAAATTTCTTTATTTTCTCTTAAGGAAAACGATTAACATTGCTAAAATAAGAACAAATTATCATAAGCTCTATAATGAAATTGGACATTGGACAATTCTAGAATATCATTGGATGAAGGAAATTTTCAAATTAGTGACATTAAGAGGGTTAAAGATGAAAGTAGTTTCTCTTAAAATTTTCAACATTTTTAGATCTCAATTTCAAAATATTTTTCATACTACCAACCTTCGTATCATTATAACTCAATTAAACTATGAAAATCTTGGAATGCATCTCCTAATGCTTTATGAGTAGGTTATACGAACAATTATATCCATATGGGAAAATTGAAAAATATCTTACACCTAGGGATGTTATTATTTGATTTGGGAATTTGTGTGGTTTCTTGTCTGGGAACCCAAATGACCATATTTTTTATTTTAGATTTTGTATGATTGTGTATGTGATTAGTACCCAGATGACCATATTTCATTTCATTTGCAAATTCTTCTTCACCAATTCAATTTTGTATTTCATTATTGTGGCATGTGATCCAACTAAGGTGGAGGTCATTCAACCACTCTTCCTACAGAATTTTGTTGCTCCGCTTCTTGATTTTGGGCACACACTTTCCCTTCTTGGGCACCGACATACACAAGAGTAGAGAGAGGACTTGATGGTTGGATATGTAACGATCATTGTTGGGACTAACAAATTGATAAATGTTTTCACAAATCAGTCAGTTTGGAGTCATGGATCTGTGCGCAACAATATTGAATGAAACAAAAAGTAATATAATGATGATAAAAACAACAATACTAATGATGCCAATGATGATGAAAACAATAAAGAATAAGAACACATGATGATGACGGAAACAATGATGAGAAATAGTGATTGGAACTTAAATAAGGTAAGAGAGTACATAGCTTTTTGTACAAATTATCTTATTTTCTTAGAAATCATTACGAGAAACAATCCAATATCTTCATAGTTTTATTAATATATAATGTTAAGAAGGTTGGCATTGTGACAAATCTTTGGAAATTGAGATCTAACATCAGCATATGCTAGAAAAATAATATTATTTTTATTTAGAATTCATATGTTATTCAATAATATTGCATGAATAAAAAATAAACACTGCAAAGAAAAATCCATTTGTGAAATGATGATTCTTATGATGGAAAAAATGATGAAAATAATTCTTTCACCTTAAGAAGGTAAGCGAGTAATTATATTTATTTATAATATTATTTCAAGTGCTTAGAAAGCATTAAGAGATGCATTCGAAGATCACCATAGTTTAATTGAGTTATAATTTGAGGAAGGTTGGTGGTATGCCAAATATTTTGAATTTGAGATCTAAAATGGCTATATGCTAAATTTTTTAAGAGAAACTAGTTTTCATCTTTAACGTGTCACTAAATTCAAAAGAGCCTCCATCCAATGGTATTCTAGAACTGTCTAATTCCCAATTTCATTATGAAGCTTACGAGAATTTGTTCTTATTTAGCAATGTTAGTTTTTTTTCCTTTACATTAAGTCAAAATAACACATTTTTAATATTATGGATTAGGAATAATCACCTCCTTATAAGAAAATTTATATCGGCATGAGCCAAATGACATAGTTATTACACCTAGGGATCATAATTTTTGATTTATGGATTTCGTACAATTTTTATTCTGGTAACCCAAATGCCCATATTTTTTATTTTGGGTTTTGTATGATTTCTTATCTCATTAGTGCTAGAATACAATATTTCATTTCATTTGCAGATTATTCTTCACCAATTCAATTATGGATATCATTGTTGTTGCATGGGATTCAAGTGAGGTGGAGGTCATTCAACCAATATTGAAAATTCTGTTACTCCCCTTCTTGATTTTGGGTGCGCAATTTACATTCTTGAGCACAAAATTACAAAAGAAAAAGGATAGGATATGATTGTTGGACATGGTAGGATCACTATTGATATTAGCACATTGATAATGTTCTGCACATATAGAGTAGTCTAGAATCATGTATTTTTGGTATTTGACATTCATGGTAACTTAGCATTCATGATTTGTGACCAAATTAATCTTGTTTTTGTACCTCAGATGAAAATAATTTCTACTAACTCCCTTTTGGAAGAACGATTTCCCTCAAAAGTTTGGAATTTTAGTCCTAGTGATCTAGCATTGGTTGAATCAATATTGGAGAGCCACCATGGAGGTACTTGATAAGCCAAGGGTTCCTTCGATACTAAAGTTTCTCCACAAGGAGAGGAGCGCATAAGGAGAATGACCAATGTTTGGAGTCATAAAACAATTTGGAGCGTATTAAAGGCTTCCAAAAGAAAATGGGGGAGGATGAATAAGTCTCCAGCACTGGAGTAGGGCTTGAACATGAAATTTTATACAAATATTTCGTTGTTTCTGTATATTTTGAAGAAACCCAACATAAAATCAATAATAATTTGAGGATACATCCTCCAATATCTCCTAATAATTTAAAATTTGTCAGATCGGGAATTCCTGAACGACAATGGGAGATCACCGGAACTAGAGACCATGAAGGGTAAATCCAAGATTAAGAAGGAATATATGTAATGTTTCTATAGTTCAGTATGAATGTAAGGTTATGCACGAAAGGAAAAATATGTTGGTGTCGATCAGAGTGCTCCTAGAAATGGAGATTGGTGTTTAAAGGAAAATCACAATGTAAATATTCAACAAGAGGTAGATGGAAATTATCTAATTAAAATTGTGGTTTTGAAGGGGACACAAAATTTTCATGCACTGAAAAAGGTACATAGAGAAAGAATTCATGCTCATAAAAATGAAATTCACAAGGTAAGGAATCATGGATCAGAAGTGAAACTTCTGAAAGAAAAGAAACAACATTTGAATTTAATTCTTCAAAAAGTGGTTTGTAAATAAAATATCCCTTCACATCCAATTACTAATCATGAGAAAAGCCAACAACATATGGACAAAAATTTTCCTAAAGTGACGCATTGGGAAATCATTCGTACACATTCCATTAATGTCTAGAAGGAAAAGTATTAGCTTTTTGACATAAGGATTCCTCCTAAACATGATAAAGGAAAGGAGAGAATAAATATTTCATAGATAAAGGATTATATGTCAAACATTTCAGAAAAACATGATAATACATATGAAAATAAACATGTTGAAGATTATACATCGAGTATGTGAAATGGCTAGAGTGAAACTCAATATGAATTTAAAGAGGCTAATGTTTGTAGTGAACATGAGAAAAGAGGAGAGGGATATTTTATTTTTCCATCATTAAAGGATTTCTTGTTGAGCATTCATATTCTTACTGATCTGGATGAAAAGAAACATATGAAAAAAACCCATCAGATATGGAAGATGTGTGGTTACGACATATAACTAAATATGCAAAATCTAAATTTTCTTGTAAACATGATATAAATAAGGGAAAATTTATCAACTATGCACATTTACAAAATCCAATTCCAATTGTTTGTATCAAATTCAAGCATACAGAAGAAAGGATAGATTGTGCAGAAAAGTTTCTAACCTTTCAACAGGTTTTGAAAAGACATAATGTTGAATGTGTGAATTCCAGTTTTCCTAATAAACATGGGAAGTGCAATGAAAACTCATTGAATTTTGAAATTGTAAAGAAGCCTATCTCAAGTGTCATTCATTTATATATGAAGCACATGGAAGAATAAAAGCAGGAAAATGGGACTTATCAATAAGATCTAATTATTTAGAAGCAGATGATTTTGAAAAGGCTAAAGAGGATCAGGAAGCAAAATTAAAAATAGAAGAGTAATCTTCAAACAATGGGCCAATCGAGGATTTTGGAATCTATATGAGTCAAATTAGCTCACTAATTGAAGAAGGAACTCAAAAACAGGTAGTCAATAGTTATATAGACACAATGTATTCGAAATAAAAAAGAGAAAGCCAAAATTATAACCCAAGAGAGAGATATGGGAAGAAAAACATTCCAGTTGTAAGGAAGAGTCAGAGTTCCATGAGTATCATAGGAATTCAACATTGGGAATGTGATTTCGTGGAAGTCTGAAGTGTACCTAACATAGTCATAAGAACCAAGTGCATCCTTCATGTAGCAAAAAAATAAGCATGCAAATTTTCTTATCTAGAGGTAGTGAGTACATTGGCTCAATTGTCTCATCCATTATGAAAAATTCTATCCTACGTATAATTAATAACAAAGAAGTGGTTCCACATAAATCACTAAGAGGGATATTTTTATTTGAGGTCAAATATTTCACTGAACATAACTCTCCACCCCTCATTTTGGAAGAGTTGGAGCTCATAAATTTCCTACTACCTCATTTGTTGAAGAAATTCCACATAAGAAAATCTAAAGAGTTTCTTCAATGTGATTTCCTTTTGACATTCAATTTCTCTAATTACTTTTTAGAATTCTCTTAACCTATGCCCTTAATTTCAATAACTCAGAAAGAACTAGATAAAAAACACTTAACTATTTCATCACTTGAAAAAAAATGATCTTTCTAAAGGATCTCTTGAAGAGGAATATGTTATTTAAAAGATCATGAAAATAATTTCCTTTCAAAACCAAAATCTACTATCACTAGGGAATGAATTTCTTACATTAGCATAAGTATTAGAATTATATACAATACTTAAGCTTCTTCGTAGTATCTTACAATGTACAACCTCTCATAGTGATAATCTATTAGTCCATTAAAGCATTATAGCTATAAAGCGAAGTCAAATTTATATGATTATTATGAGAGGAATTCAACATTAGGAATGTGACAAAAGTAATTCATTTCCTCGAAGGGTGAAGTTTTTTTAACCTAGTTATAAAAACCAAGTGCATGCTTCACGTAGAAAAATAATAAGAATGCAGATTTCCTCATCTAGAGGTCCTAAGTAATTTGGCCAAATTGTCTCATCCATTATGAAAAATAAACTTACATGCAATCAACAACAAATATTTTTTTCCATGGCAATCACCAAGATGGATATTTTGATTTGATGTCCAGTAGTTCACTAAACATAATTCCCCACCCCTTATTTTGGAGGAGTTGGTGCTGAGAAAGTTCCTACTACTTCATCAATTGAAGAAGGCCCACCTGAGAAAATATGAAGAGATTCCTGAATGTGATAGCCATTTCACACTTAGACACCCTGCTCTTTTTTATCTAGTAGTCTCTTTAAATGTTCCCTTAAGTTCAATAACTCATATTGCACTAGAAAAAAGACATTTACCTATTCCAATTAGTTGAATAAAGGGGTATTTATGAAGGGGTTTTTGGAGAGGAATCTATTATTTAAAATGTTACGAAAATAACTTTCTTTCAAAACCAAAATGTACTATCACTAGCGATATAAATAATAATACAAAAAAATATATTGCAATAAAAATATATGGGCTCGTTTTGCAAAATAAGCTTAGCCTTTTGCTTGAAAAACATGGTAAAAAAGCTAAAGGTAAAGTTGGTTTTAGGAGACATCACTCGACTATCGACCATCTTGTCACTCTCAGGATCATTGCAGAGGATGTCGCAATAGTAAAGTTGATCTCTTATGTTGTTATGTGAAATTTAGAAAAACTTTCATCATTGTTCCTCGAGATAAGTTTTCGACATTGTTCCTTGAGATAAGCTTCAACATTGTTTCTCTACGAGACTATCGTTGGAAAGCTTAAGAAAAATGAAAGGTGGTCTAAATATATTAATGCAATATCAGTGTTAATCAAGGGTATCCCCTATCCCCCTCCTTTTTTACATTTACATTGATAAGCTAGAAGAGTGTCTTGAAACTGCAGATTGCAAGGGAACCCTTGTTGGTATAATCATTACTCTTCTACTTTATGCTGATGATACCATTCTTCTTGCAAAAATCCATGATGACCAAGAAAAGAAGCTTAAGACTCTTCATGTCTACTGCTCCAATATGGGTATGACAGTTAATACCAACAAGACTAAAGTCGTGATAAAAAAATCCAAAAAGATCACCCATAGTAGTTTCATCTATGATAACCATTGCTTAGAGAAGGTTTCTTGTTATAAATATTTAGATATTGACATTCCTCATCAGCTAAAATGGAATTATAGCATTAAAAAAAGGATTATTGGAGTCTGGAAATGTTATTATGAGCTTGAAAATAATTATAAGTAGACCCATACTTACATTTGGAGTAAAAAAAAATCCTCTTTGAGACTCTTGTCACCCCTTTTGTCTTATATCGATGTGAGCTTGGGGTTGCAGTATATCCAAAGAGTCGTGGCAAAATATTGAGATGACTCTAAAGAAATTCATAACCTAGAACCTAAATATTAAGGTAAATGCACCCTATCCTATCCTCTTGATCAAAGTTGGCACGTATCCCATTGAAATCACCACTATATTTAGATATTTTATGTAAAAGAAGAAGCTTTACAACATGGAATCCAACCCAAAATTTGCTTCTAACTTTAGTCAAAACCGCCACCTTTGCCTCAAGCGAGGGTGGCATAAGGATGTCAAGTCTTGGCTTAACCATTGGGGGGTAAATGAAGAGATCATCATGTGAAGCAAGGATACTGTCAAAGATACTATTGCCTCCAATTTTAAGGATAAGTTGTGGGGTGAGAAGGAGATGGAGGGTAAAAGGAAGCTAAGATAATATAAAGAGATGATCAACCCCACACTTGATAACAAGAATTATCTCTTTGTGTTGACCAAAACTAAGAGAAAAATGAACATCGTTAAGATAAGAACTAATTATAATGAGCTTTGAAGTGAAACACAGTGATTTTCTACTCCCAACACTCCCTGGGGGGATAGAATCTGTCAGCTTTGCGATATTCAAAAGTCTAAAGGTAGTGGGTTTTTTCTCTCTTCTTCCTTTTTGTTTTTCTTGTAACTTTTTTGGTTTATTGTTTAGTTTAAATATTCTTATTTTATTCTTTTCTATTTACTTTTTAGTAATATTTATTTTGTTGAGTTTACATATTAGTTTATTTTTTCTTATTTTATTAAATTATAGTTTTACTAATTTTGACTAACTTATTTTGTTATTTTTTCTTTATTTTTAATTTTTATATATTTTTTACTAATAATTAGAGTTATTATTTTATAATTTTTGTTAATTTTACTATTTTTATATTTTCATTTGATTTATTTTTATTTTATAATTATTCAATCTCTTAACATTCACATTGAATTGTTTAATATTATTAGTATTTTGTGTTAACTTTTATACTATTTTTCTTTTAATTTAATCTCTTGTATTTAATAGCATTTCTTCTTTAAAGTTCACTTGCATTATTTATTTGTCATGACCATTACATCTTTGTAGTATATATAAATGGTGATTAATTTTGATTTACATTGGGTAGTTCGAAAAGCATTAGCCTCTTTAATTGATTTTCTCAAAAATTTCTTACAAACTAATATAATATCGATCACAAAAATAACTCTCAAATAATTAATTTAATTAATTAATTAATTAATTTAATTTATTCATTATTTAATTTATTTAATTTAATTTAATAATTCATTCATTCATTTGTTTCATTAATAATTAATTCATTCATTAAATAATTAATTCATTAAATAATAATTTATTATTAAAAATTAAATCTTTTATAATGAATTGATTAATAATAATAGTAATAATAATTACTATTATAATTATTATTTATTAATATTGTTAATTTAATGTTAGTATAAACATGGTTAATTAATATATAGTTTTTATTATTAATCTTTCGTTCAAATATAAATATTTGAGTTTAGTTTATAAATAATAACTAATATAAATTAAAAAAAATTATTTATATTACTAAATAAATATAACCAATATTTATATGCCATTGGCGGCTGTGTAGAAGTTCGAGCTGTACTTACAGTCGCTTATTTGGATACGCAACTCAACATCCCATTTTCAGAAAGCGAACAAACACAATGTGGATCTGCATCATTTCATAAAAGGCATTCCCGACGTAATTTGTTGTTGTACAGGGAACATTCTTGCTATATTATGCTTAGTGATACGTTTTCAATTAATTGGGCACGGGTGTTCCCTTTTGTAATAAAGCCATCGATCAATGGCTCTTCGCTTACTTAGAAGAACAAATACTATTTGCAATCCTTTTTTCACTGCTCAGTGTTTATATTATACTTTTCTTTGTGAATCCAATAACACAAGCACTACAATTATTTTGTAAATAATCTATTGCAGCATTACTAGCATTCTAATACATTATGGTTGTTTACTATTCGTTGCTTAGGTCATCTATGTTGGAGACAACAGTGTGCAGCAAAATAAAAGACAAACACAGCATATAAAAATATACACAAATGACACAGTGATTAACGTGGTTCACCCAACCATTCTGGGCTACGTCCACACAACAGGGCATTGGCAATCTTTATTATTCAAACAAGATATTACAAACTCTCACACTTCACACACATCAAACAATCCATATGGATGCCTGTTATATAGCAAAGAGAATCTAACTGCCTCATAAATCCTCTCACATCAAATTTAGGATGCATTAACTCTCTCCCAACAACCTGGAGCTAATCTAGCAACAAATTCCTAATTTTTGTCACCTACTGAGATTTTTGCCTATTTTATTTAAAACAGAAAATCTCAACAATCTCCACCTTGACAACAATTAGCCTGATGCCCTGTTTCTTTATTATTTTATCTTTTCTGCAAGCCAAGAGAAGCCAAACACCAGCGTAGCTTCTCTAACAAAACTGGTTTCGTGAACATGTCTGCACAGTTTTCCTTTGTATGCACCTTTTCAAGAGAGACTCCCCTTTCAGTAATAAATTTTCTTACAAAATGGTACTTAATTGGAATATGCTTTGATTTACTATGATAGGCTGGATTCTTAGCCAAATGTATTGCACTTTGACTATCACAAAGTAACCTGATGTTGTCCTGTAACCTAACAAACTCACCAAGCAAAACTTTCAACCAAATTGCCTCTTTGCAAGCATGCGAAGCAGCAATGTATTCTGCTTCAGTAGTGGATAAAGCAACAATATTCTGTAGCTTTGACATCCAGCTAATAGCTCCACCTGCAAGAGTAAAGACATACCCTGAAGTTGACCTTCTCTTATCCAAATCACCTGCAAAATCAGAATCAACATATCCGCAAACAAATTCAATACTCTTATTGTAAGTGATACAATAACTATTTGTGCCTCTCAAATACCGAAGCACCCATTTCACTGCTGACCAGTGTTCTTTACTCGGATTTGCCATATACCTGCTGACAACCCCAACTGCATGTGAAATATCTGGTCGAGTACAAACCATCGCATACATCAAACACCCTACTACATTGGCATATGGAATTCGAGACATATAATCCTTTTCTTCATCTGTATTAGGACATAAACTGGAAGAAAGCTTAAAATGGGAAGCTAAAGGGACTGACACAGGCTTCACATTGTTCATACCAAACCTCAAAAGTATCTTCTCAATATACTTCTGTTGTGATAGCCACAGCTTACCATTGCTCCTGTCTCTGAAAATCTCCATGCCCAAAATCTGTCTTGCTGCTCCTAGATCTTTCATATCAAATGTCCTTGCCATCTGAGTCTTCAACCTGTTGATTTCTTCAATGCTTTTTCTTGCTAAAAGCATATCGTCAACATACAATACTAAGATAATGAACATGCCATTACTTAACTGCTTAAAGTAAACACAATGATCATATTCACTTCTTATATATTTTTGACTCAACATGAAAGAATCAAATTTCTTGTACCACTGTCGAGGCGACTGCTTCAGACCATACAATGACTTCTTGAGCTTGCAGACAAATTTATTATTGCGATGCTGAACAAACCCTTCCGGTTGTTCCATATAAATTTCCTCATCTAAATCTCCATGTAAAAATGCAGTCTTAACATCTAGTTGCTGTAATTCTAAATCAAGCAGAGCAACTAACGCTAACACAATTCTAATTGAAACAATTTTAACCACTGGTGAAAAAATCTCATGAAAGTCAATACCGGCTTTCTGAGAAAACCCTTTTGCAACCAGTCGCGCTTTGTACCTGTCTTCCGTATCATTCACACCCCGTTTCAGCTTGAAAACCCATTTACACCCCACAGTTTTCCTGTCTTTTGGAAGTTCAACCAGATCCCATGTGCCATTCTTACCTAAGGCCATCATTTCTTCCTTCATAGCTGCTTTCCACTTATCACTTTTCGAACCTTCTATAGCTTCCTGATAGCACATAGGTTCATCATCGTTAGCGATCAAAGCAACTAAAGTAACATAATCATCATACCTTCTAGGAGGACGTTTTATTCTTGTAGACCTCCTTAAGGATGTTTCTGGTGCTTCCACAATTTGCTGACTGCCCTCTGCAGGAACTTCTTCATGACCGGCATCTGAGACCTGTTCACGCTCTATATCTGAACCCTGTTCATAATCTGATTCTGAACTATGGTCATCATGACTATCATTAGAAGTGCTATCAAACTGAATGTGCTGAAAGTCAGATACATCATCCTGTTTCAATCTACTATCTACATCTAACTGTACAAGAAGGGATTCATTAAACTTTACATCTCCGTTGATGATGATTTTGCGGGTAGTAGGATCCCACAATCTATATCCCTTTGTTCCAACACCATACCCAACAAAGATATACCTTTTAGACTTTGGATCTAATTTAGTTCGCTGATGTTTAGGCACTAGAGCATATGCATCACAACCAAACACTCCGAGTTTAGAATAGTCACAAGGGTGTCCTTTCCATACCTCTTGCGGAATCTTGCAGTCTATGGCCGTCGATGGAGATCGGTTTATCACATAACAAGCTGTTGCTACCGCTTCCATCCACAACTCCTTCTGCAAACCAGCGTTACTCAGCATACTCCTTGCTCTCTCCAAAAGAGTCCTATTCATGCGTTCAGCAACTCCATTTTGCTGAGGAGTATAAATCGTGGTCTTATGTCTCTCGATCCCTGCATCCTTGCAATAGCTGTCAAACTCCTTGGAAGTAAACTCACCACCATTGTCAGTTCTTAAACATTTTATTGTTCTACCAGTGCTGTTTTCTACCAATGCTCTAAACTGTTTGAAAATTGTAAAAACATCAGACTTATTTTTCATCATGTAGACCCACACCTTCCTAGAAAAATCATCAATGAACGACACAAAATATGACGAGCCACCATATGACGTTGTAGGGGCTGGACCCCAAACATCTGAATGAATATAATCAAGTATCTCTTTACTAGTATGTTTGCCTGTTTTAAATTTTTGTTTACTTTGTTTTCCAAACAAGCAATGCTTACAGAAATCTAACTTTCCAGACCTTAGATTAGGAAGTAACTTGCGATCAGCCAAAATTTTCAACCCTCTTTCACTCATATGCCCCAATATTTGATGCCATAAGTGAATGGAACTACTGTCATGTTCAGACACAGTAGACACAAAATCTGACCCTGTACCTCCTTCTAACTGAAATAGATTTCCTACTTTCTTAGCTTTCATAACTAGTAAAATGCCTTTATAGATTTTCATAACTCCACCTTGAATTACAGTTTTATATCCATTCGAATCAAGTGCTCCTAATGAAATCAAATTTTTCCTTAAATCTGGTACATACCTCACATCAGTTAATATTCTAGTTGTCCCATCAAACATTTGTAGTTGTATGCTCCCAATCCCCACAATATTACATGTTACATCATTACCCATGTACACAACTCCATCATTAATTGATTTATATTCCTTAAACCATTCTTTATGGATACACATGTGGTTTGATGTACCGGAATCTAACAACCAATGTTGACCATGATTTGACACATTAACTGACAATACTTCGTCGCTCATACCTGAACCAGATGCCGAACCTGTATCTGTCGTGTTTTCTTCCTTCTTCTCTGTCGATGAAGCTTCTTTAGAAGATTTTTGTCGCTTCCAGCAATCCTTCTTCAGGTGTCCAGTTTTCCCACAATGCCAGCACTTCACCTTTGTCTTCTTTCCTTTAGACTTTGAACGAGAGTTGCTATGCTTACCCCCGGAGTGTCTCTCTCTTGAGCGACCTCTGGCCATCATTGCCTCTGATGTAGAGGTGTTTGCATTCGACCTCTTCCTCATCTCCTCAGACAACAAGGCTCCAACCACATCGTCAAATTCAAGGATGTCTGCAGTACTAAAGCTTATGGAAGTAACAAAGTGATCCCACGATTCGGGCAATGAACACAATAGAGTTATTGCCTTATCCTCTGAATAAAATTTTACATCTAGACTTTGTAATTGTACCAATAGAGTATTGAAAACATTCAGATGGTCAGTAATCGAGGTACCTTCCTTCATCCGCAAACCATAAAGTTGCCGCTTTAGGAGAATCCGATTTGTCAAATATTTCGTCATGTAGAGCTTTTCAAGCTTGATCCACAAGCCTGCGGCGGTCTTCTCTGACACAATGTTGAACAGAACGTCATCCGCCAGACATAACCGAATTGCGCTCAAAGCTCTGTCATCCAACTCATCCCATTCATCCTCCGTCATGGAAGAAGGCCTTTTGCTTCTCCCCATTAGCGCTTTCGCCACGCCTTGTTGAATCAGCATATCGTGCATCTTAAGCTTCCAGATCTCGAAATTGTTCTTGCCATTAAACTTCTCAATTTCAAAATGGGCACTTTGAGTTTTCGCCATCGTGTATCAGCAAAAAACACAGTAATCTCCAGAACCAACTTTTAAATAAAGAATGCCCCTTTTTTTTTTTATATTTTAATCAAAAAAAAAATTTCCCTTGCCTTATAATATCATGGCATATTACAATTTAAAAAAAAAAATTCTTCAAATCGATTTTAAAACCACCTCTTCTAAAATCGATTTATTCCTTTTTTTTTTTTAAAAACGCCACTTCAAAAAATACCATATGCATTCCAATGAATCGATTTAAAATGGCACTTGCATACCATTAATACTCCAATATAAGAACGATTTATAAATTCCCTTCACCCAGCATTTTAAAAAAAAACTTCAAATCGACTCTCTGGTTTTTTTTTAAAGAAAAAAACATATCACACCAGGCTGCATAAGAATTGCTAATTGACTTTTGTTAAAAAGCGTATCAACACATGCTTTATAACATAAACTGCAAATCGACCTTTTGTATTTTTTTCTTTGCAACGCATTCCATTACCTGTCAACGCTGCCAACGCCTTTCAATGCAGTTCCACGAGTAAGAATGGCGCCTCTATCCACACGCCTCACGCTGCCAACGCCTTTCAATGCAGTTCCACGAGTAAGAATGGCGCCTCTATCCTCTGCGCTTCACGCTGCCAGTCAACACGCAGGTTGAACAGCAGTGCGCACCATTCAATGCACCAGCAGCACCACACAATGAACACGATTTGTTTTTCAACGCATAAACCAGCGTTATATATCGACTTAAAAAATCAATGCTGTCTACATAATGCACGGAGCAGCGATATCTGTCTATCTGTTCACCTCCACGCAGTTCTTGGTCTGTTGGCATGTCAACGCACAACAAATCCTTCGACCGGCGCCCATACGGTCTCCACGCACCAGCGCTCCAGCTCCAACTTGCTCTGATACCAATTGTTGGAGACAACAGTTTGCAGCAAAATAAAAGACAAACACAGCATATAAAAATATACACAAATGACACAGTGATTAACGTGGTTCACCCAACCATTCTGGGCTACGTCCACACAACAGGGCATTGGCAATCTTTATTATTCAAACAGGAGATTACAAACTCTCACACTTCACACACATCAAACAATCTGTATGGATGCCTGTTATATAGCAAAGAGAATCTAACTGCCTCATAAATCCTCTCACATCAAATTTAGGATGCATTAACTCTCTCCCAACAACCTGGAGCTAATCTAGCAACAAATTTCTAATTTTTGTCACCTACTAAGATTTTTGCCTATTTTATTTAAAACAGAAAATCTCAACAATCTAAGTCCGGATATCTATGCCATTCCATCAATAATCTGCATGACATGTATGTTCTGGAAATTATATATTAGTGACACGGATAAAATTTTATTAAAATTGTATTAGAGATTATTAAAGTAAGACATGACAGACAAATTATTTATAAAAATAGCCACTCTCTCACCGACAGATATATATAAAATGAGGAATTAGACAATTCTATAAACATTGATGCATTATAAGGATACATTTGAAGGATTCTAAGGAAACATTGAAGATGAATAAATTGATATTTTGCAAGCATGATGGTCCCCCTTGGATTGGCATTTTCTGTAGTGGAAAATCACATAGCGGTGCCTCATGTGTTGGCTACATAATGCATGTCATGATTAGGGTTGTGACTGAACAAACCAACAACTGAATAAATGTGATATCACACCAATTAAAAATTGTGAAGTTTAAATATCTTTGAAATATTAAAAGTATTAATGTTTATTATAAAGTCTATTGTTGGCTAGGATCAGTTTCCGGGATAAATTTATCACAGTTTTTATTACAGTTTTTATAATAAAAAAAATAATTGATATTATAATTGTTATTATAAATTTGTTAGTAAGTTTTCAAGTGAAATGATAAATTTAAATAATTTGTTTTAGATGCAATGGAAGCGACTTAATTATTTTAAGAGAATAGAATTAAGACTAGAATACATATAAATCACTTATAATATATATCAAAATTCTATATTTTTTTTGTGTATGAAAAATAATGTTTTTACCTTTTTAAATATAGTTTTATTTAAGATAATATTGTTAACAAATAAATTTAGTAGTTTTTTATTTTATTTTATTTTATTTATTGGATGGAAAAATGATCTACTCATAATAAGATACTATCACATGATTTTGTGATGTTAGATGGAACTTTTATGCATATTCGATAGTTTAATTCTTCTAGAAAGACATGATAAGAACTAAACAACAATCAAACCAACTAGGCTAGATCTCATGAGTAATGGTCATCCAATTTTAATTTCATTATTTTTTTGGAAAAAAATTACCAATTTTTATTAAAATAATCTTCTTTCACCTACTCCTAATCACATAAATTCTCTTATGCTCATTCAAGTTTTTTTTCTTCCACATTTACAACCTTGAAAATGTTGTATTGCCGTAGCCCCTTTCCATCATATTCACTTTTCCTTTCCCATTATTATATATATGATCGTACTTTTCTCTTTGCCTTGTCGAATTCCATGTGTTGACTTGAGTGCTGAGGGAGGAGATCTACTATGCACCACTAAGAAGAAATAGGTTGCAACCAAAACTCAACTCCTACCCAGTTAATCAAACAACTTGAAAAGCCAAAGGTCATAAAAAATATAAAGAGATAAGCCCAAATAAGTCTTTCGAAGGCTTTAGGTATGTCGTGCTTAATATATTCATTCATTTAAATTACATTTTTTCAATGAATTGAGGAACACATGGGCTACTACTATTATGTCCAAGATCTATCTTCCCTCCAAATAAGTGATTTGCTCCATTGAAATTAAATATGGTAGGAGTGTCTTTAGGCAATTTGTAATGACTTTTGAAATATTCCTAAATATCACATTACATAATGCTATATGTCTAAGACCATAAGAATATTAGACCTTATTAGACTCAGATGCTAGTGTTAATAGTGTATCATTCAAGGTTGGAGACGTGATGTTTTTGCTAGTCATACTTGTCTTTGTAGAAAGCATGGCATTAACAATAGGTCCTTTAACCCTTAATATATAGTAGTTTAGGGTAGGCTAGGTAAAATACACATCTTGTGAGGATAATTATCCTATGGATTCGCTATCTAAATTAGCTACTCAAAATTCAAGGAAGGGGATGGATCCTTTTTATGTCTCCTTATTTCATAGTTTCTTTACTTTTAGCCTTTTGTTTTGACATCTAAAAGACGCATTGCTCAAGCAGTTAACTAATGTGTAATAGCCCCAAGTTAAAAGTTCATGTAATAATTTTAATAAAAGAAAAATACGACCAAGGTCATGGGACACATATTCGAAGATGAATGTTGGGAAAAACATCCTAGTAGGCATTCATTTAGTTTATTATGCCTAAGTAAATTGGAAAAGGAATTAGCAAATGCTTTGGAAAGGAAAAGATACATTCATTGGTAATTTATTGATGAAAATAAAGGAAAATAGAAGAAAAGGGAGATAAAAGGACACAAATTTTCATGAGAAGGAAATTCAAGAGAAAAAAGAGGAAAATGAAGAAAATAGTGTTATCATAAATAAAAAGGCTTATAAGGATCAATCCACAACCCTTTTTTAGTTTCGATTTTTCATTAATCTCAGACAGAGAATAACATCAACAGGGGAAGGTAAGTGAGAAAAGGAATGAAAACAAAGGACGAGGAAAGAAAATGACAAGCAAGGAAAAGTTGGATCAAGTTGCTTCAGCAGGAATCCTTGTAGGTAATAGGTTGCATCTATGATTTCCTAACTAGTTTGTGCATGCATGGTGTACACATGTATGTATTTGGTTCTCTTTCTATCATGGGCAAGGTTTTTTCTAGGTATGATTGATCTAGGTGGCTCCAGAAACTCGTGGAGACCAAGAGGGCTCAGAAATGGACCAAATTGAAATTGGTCATATTTCTCTCGAACAAGATTAATATTGGAGCTCTCGTTTGCCTAAATCTAATAGTGTGAACCAATATCCAACCCATGCCCGCATGAAGAAGTTAGAGTGAGTCAAAATTGCGATCAAAGTTGGACATTAGGCCAGATTTAAATGTCCTACAATCTCATCATCAACTGGAAGGGAACCTAGCAACTGAGAGCCAGGTGAAATTGCGTCCTAGATAAAATTCCTTATGACCCTTATTTTCGTTAAATTAAAAAAAAAAATTCTTTTATAAAACAAAAAAATATAAATATGGAGTGGCAAGCTGTCACCCCTGCAAACCTTGCATGGATCCACATCATAAAATATTAAAATATGTTTTGGTTCGGCAGGCCATGACCCCCACTGAACCCTACAGAAATGGAAAAAACAAATTACGTGGGTGGGTGGCCAGCTCTGATGGACTCAGCCCACACCACCAACCACACTCTATATACATATAGAGGCCAAATCTGGAGGGAATTGAACCCACGGCCAATAGATTGGCCCCACCCACGTAGCTTATTCACATAAAACGTTCCAACAAAAACAAATAACAACACATACTAACTATTTTTGGAGGGGTAAGATTTGATCCCCAAACCCCTCTCCAACCACTCACCTAAATAAGCAAAAGTGCCAACAATTTTCCATCGACAACTCCACCCACCATGTAATACTTAAACCTACATTCAACAGTATGACGGGGGGCAGACGAACATGTTCTTCAATGATTATTATTATTTTTATTGCAGGATCTACAGAACCACAATGCCACAGAGGTGTGGAACCATGCCCCAAGAATCTTGGGGAGGATAAAAAGATTCCTTGAGGTGCAAAACTTGCCAGAGTCAGAATTTGGAAAATTTTATCTTGATTTTACACCTCTTGGTGATAGGAATTCAATGGTAATGTATGTTTCAACAGTAGATCTTCCCATTTTTCAGCCATTTTCTAGATTGGAATGACGATGTGAGATTCCCAAGTGTGGACAGTCGATTTTAAGCCTCTCGACACAACAAATTCGATGGTTCAGCCAAATTAAACAGTTGAACATCCACTTCTTTAGCCAACTTCAGGGGTCGGCGTATATGCAGTATTATTGTCATGTGCCTCTTTTATCATTTGTTGTGAGATGTAATATGTTCTTTAGATCCTTTCTTGATGTATGTTGTGGGATCTATGTTTTTACTTCATGTGAGATGTATTCGCCATAAATTTTTATGATTCCTATGTAACCTTGTTGAAGGGATCCTCATTTTCACCTTCTGTGAGTTTGTCATGTTGATAGGAGGCCTATTGTGAGAGAGAGAGTTCCCATATTGGAACATATTATGGAGAGAAAATCCTCTCATGTTGAGGGCATATATCCTTGTATGACAGGAAAAATAGTCAATGTAAATCATCACCATTTCTAACACTATATGAAGCATCTTACCCCATTTTGAGACTAGGTCCAGAGACATAGCCCACACTGGGTCAACTCCGTTATCAACGTCTCATGTTCTTATGTTGCTGATTGTTTTCTCATTTCCTATTGCTTTAAGCATGCATATGTGTTATATTAATGATATTTTTAGTGAAATTATAACCACATCATAGAAGTAAAAATCATGGGTAAATCCAGTAGCTGACGAACCTGGATAAAGATGGTATCAGAGCGGTCTTCTCGCTAATGTGAATTTTGAGCATGTAAAAAGATTGAACATGCAATAATGGAGGATGCCAAAGGTATGTATGAGGTCATGCTAATAATGTCAAAAATGGTTGACATAATCTATGAAGCTTATGAGAAGAGAATAGAGCAAGAGGAGAAAGAAATATTGGAGAAGAATGCTTCATCCACATCTTCCAGTTCTTATGCATCTTCTTCGTCACCTTAATCATCTTATCATCATTTGAATGAGGAGATAAACCATAGTATTTGGGAAGCTAATGTTGAATTAAGGAGGCTACTACGAGAATAGAAAGAAGAGAAGCAGAGATTGCAGCTTCAGTTGTGAACCGTAGAAGAGGCCTTGGAGAAGTTGAAGCACAATGAAGGCTTAAAGAAGTCATCATCACTAGTGTCTGAATGAACAGTTGAGGTAAAAAAAGATGATTTCACTTCAGTTTCATCTTCACATGTTATTACTTATGTTGGAGATGTGTAGATACCCATTACAAGAACTGGAACAAGTCTCCTTACCAAAATGGGGTATAAAGGAGGAGGACTTGGTGTTAATGGCCAAGGCATAACTCAACCATTGGAGGTTGTGTAGAGACCTCGATTCACAAGTTTTGGATACACTGAAGGAAAGTGCTCGAAGGTTTCAGAAGCTTGTAATACATGGTTGAAACCATCGGGGAAAGAGAATGATGGGAACACTTCATCATCATCTTATGACAATGAACGTTGTAGAGAAAGAGCTGAGGAAAGCTCTTATCACCATGATTGCACCAGAGACCCAAAATAAAGGTATAACAACTCTTGGTATTCTAGTGGTAGTTTTGATTAAAAGAATGTCACTGACAATAAAAATAGATCATGGCATCGAAAAACATGTGGTTTTTGTAGATTCCATAACCATGTATTTGTTGACTCTTGGAAAAGAATGGCATCACAGAACAAGATGAGGCATGGAAGGCCTTCTCCATCGCAATAAAAGAGTAAGGGAAAGCAGGTTTAGAGGAAGAAGAAATATTGCAGTCATTTCGGAAAAAAAGGTTATCAGAGAACCACGTGTTGGAGGCTCCATCCATAGCAGCGCCTTAAGGACAAAGTATCAGTGTGGGAACTAGTTGAAATAATTGTTTGACAAGCAAATGTGCCACTAAGAAATGACCCATTCACTTTGATAATTGAGTGATGGTTTTTCTAGGTGTGGTAGTATGTCATGGCCTTACTTTGTAAATAATGTGTTGCAATTTAAAATGTAAAAGTGATGATGTCTTTTCCATCACGTTTTAAGAAATAATGATGCTTTTGCCTCATATTGATAGCTGCAGTATTGATTCCATTTTTGTATAAACTTGACCACAGAGTATGTGTTTTAAACTTGTGGGAAGTGTGTGGGATGCTTGAGTCATTTTTTGTAATGTAATTAAGCATTTAATTTGCAAATATTGTACTACAGGTTGCTAAGGATGTAGGTGTCGGCTCATCACTAATGGCTCCAAAGAAAAAAGGTGAAGGAAAATGAAGGGTGACCTCTCACGACACTTGTGGTGCATACAAGGTATAGAGAAGTCACATATTATTTTCATGATTTTAGTGGACCAAAATATCCTCAGTGGGGAGGAATGATCCAGGTTGTTTGAGAAACTCGTGGTGACTAAGAGGGCTTAGAAATGGTCAAAAATCAAAGTGGTTGGATTGTTCTCGAACCAAGTTCAGATTGACATTCTCATCGCCTTGATTCCAATGGTGTGAATGGATCTCCAATTTCAGCATGTATGAAGAATTTAGAGTGATTCAAAGTTGCGACCAAGGTTGGGCAATGGGATAGGTTTAAATGTCCTATAATTTCACCATCAATCGGTAGGGAACCCAACAACCGAGAAGTGGGTGAAATTATGTTCTATTTAAAATTCACAATGACCCTTATTTTCATTAAATTCAAAAACAAATATATATATATATATATATATATATATATATATATATATATATATATATATATATTAAGTGAAAAAAATATAAATATAGGGGTGGAAGTTTGCAACCCCCACCACGCCTGCACATATCTGCATCACAAATTATTAAAATATGTTTTCGTTCGGCAAGCCATGACCCCCGTCGAATTCCATGGAAATATCAAAACCAAATTACGTGGTTGGGTGAGAAACCTCAGATGGACCTGGCACATGCCACCACCCAAACTCTGTATACATATGGAGGTCGAAACCGGTGGTAGTTGAACCCACGGCCTATAGACTAGCCCCACCCACATGGCGGCTCCACACAAAATGTGCCAACCAAAATAAATAACACTGCACCATAACCATTTCGAGAGAGGCGGGATTTGATCCCCTGACCCCTCTCCATCCACTCGCCTCAGTAAGCCAACGTGCCAAGGGTTTTCCATTGAAAAATCCATCCATGATATAGTACTTTAACAACCATTCCGCAGTTCGACGAGGGACAAATTGACACATTCTTCAATGATTATTATTTTTTTATTGCAGGATCAACAGAACCACGACCCCATAGAGGTGTGAAACCATGCAACACATATTTCATTAAATTTGGAAGTATTCTATTACAAGGACTTTAACAACAAACATTTTCATTAAATTTGGAATTATTGAGTGGATCTAGAATTTAGAACTTTAACTAGATTAAGTTTGAAAAAAAGTTAGTTCACTATTTGAATGTATCTATTCACCATTTTTTGCAATAAAATGATCACGATAAGCTATATAAAACAAATTTATATAAAGTTGTAGAAGCAAATCTTTGATGTCTTAGTATTGGACTCCTTTGATTATTTCTTCTAATATTATTTATGTTTCCTTTAAAAAAGTTGAATAATTACGCCGATAGGCGTATCCCCCTGTCGGAAATTGCTTCATTAGTGATTATGCTAATTAATATTTTTCATCCGATGGTCTAGATTGAAATATGCAGGTATATTCTCGTCGTCGCCACTTAATCAATGAATGAAATCAAAAGAGATAAACTCCTTGCATGTCTAAATCAAGTGTTTAAACCCTACTTAAATTAATTTTTTACCAAATTATCATTAAAATTTTACTATTCCTCTTATTTATCTCCACGTATGAGAGTATGAGGGATTAGAGCGAAATAAGGACACGTTTCGGGCGAGAAAGTTCTATCATTGAAGCTGCATGGCATGTGGTTAGCTTAATGTTTCAGGTTTAATCATGGGATTTGTATGAAGGTGGCCATCTCTGCAAACAACAAGAAATATCGATGTCCATTCATCTTCCAGTGAGAGCAGCATGCCACACGCAACAAATTCTTTAATGGCCATTATCTTCACCCGGTGCCATGCGCAACGAAATCTGCAGAGCTATCGCTCAAGCAAGAACCGTTACGAGAAGGTGAACCAAAGCGTCGCCCAAACGTTTCAACGGAGTGGTTCCATGGAGTTGATCCACCTATATGCTATGATGGTTGGCATCGTAACGCTCAATTTCTTTCAGAGCATAAGGCCACCTGGTTTAGAGCAGCCGACGCATTTGGACGTAGAGAACTGGGAATGTGGCTGGTTGGATCAAAGTAAGGAATCCTTCTGAGAAGCTTCACGGCTGTAGAACGCACGCTCTGGATGGTAAGATTTCGAATACACATGCACTGTTTTTTATTCAGGCAGACTCTAGTTTATTCATTATGTATTGAAATACACATGCGTTGCTTTTTTGCAATGTTGGACACTCAAGTCTCAAGTCAAAGCTCTCTTATGTTCATTCTTGCATTGTTGTTTTCATTATAGTTTGGTTTCATTTCGAATGTAGTGAGCATTTTGGACGCAGAGAACTTCACGGCTGTAGAACGCATGCTCTGGACAGTAAGCTTTCGAATACACATGCGCTGTTTTTTATTCACGCAGAATGTAGTTTATTCAATGTGTATGGTTTCTTTTCGAATGTAGCGAGCATTTTGGACATAGAGAACCAAGAATGTGGCTGGTTGGATCAAAGTAAGAAATCCTTCTGAGAAGCTTCACGGCTATAAAACACACGCTCTGGACGGTAAGCTTTCGAATACACATGCATTGTTTTTTACGTTGTTGTTTTCATTAGCGTTTGGTTTCATTTCGAATGTAGTGAGCATTTTGTTATGTTATCTCTGTAACCATATTGCTAGCTTGTTTGATGATGCACTCTGACTCAGGTATTTACCGCCTCTTCATAAATAAACTAACTATTGCGCAGTCATTTATCTCACTTTCATTGCATTAGTGCATTTGTTTTTAACATATGAAAGTTGCTCTATCCAAAGTCACAATGACTGACATTTAATTATTCATTTTATTTTACATAAATATATATGTAATTTCATATATTATTTAAATTGGCATCATAATTTAATCTCATAGATTCATTAATGATATTCATGTATATGTTCCTTTAAAATGAATACCGAAGATAAGTTTGATATGGTATAACAGATTGTAAACCTCGTCTTTAGATTTGGTTAACGTAGATGGTTTGAATTGGTCGTGGATGGTTTTATTTTGCGATATGCATAGATAATAATGAAATTTGAGACACACATCATTAATAATATCGTCTAGTCATGTTGTAGTTAATAATAAATTTAAATGGAAAAAATCAAAACATATAATAATTAAACTGTAAATGATAAGAGCCTCTCGGGCCCACCTAATATTTGAGCACATGAAAATATGATAAAATTATGTCAACAAAGTCAAAACCTCATTCATTTTATTTTACATAAATATATATGTAATTTCATATATTATTTTAATTGGCATCATAATTTAATTTCATAGATTCATTATTGATATTCACGTATCTATTCCTTTAAAATGAATACCGAAGATAACTTTCATTTTATTTTACATAAATATATATGTAATTTCATATATTATTTTAATTGGCATCATAATTTAATTTCATAGATTCATTACTGATATTCATGTATCTGTTCCTTTAAAATGAATACTGAAGATAACTTTGATATGGTATAATAGATTGTAAACCTTGCCTTGTGAATATTGGTCCCTTACTCCGCTAGGTCAAATTAATGCATATAGTGAAAATATTGGTGGTATATCTGTTTAATTAAAATATATGATTAATATTTCTTAAGCCACAAATCATGTTTTGATTTTTGGCTTAAGAAATATAGACATTAATACAGACATAAGAAAAATACTTATTAAGATTAATAGTAAATTTGTGAGTTCTTTTTAACTACTGTAATAATGTTCTCGTGGGTCATATCATTTTATACATTATGTATGTTTGCATGTTACTATATTTGTGCATGGAAAGTTATTTTAATTGGCATCATAATTTTATTTCATAGATGCATTATTGATATTCACGTATCTGTTCCTTTAAAATGAATACCGAAGATAACTTTCATTTTATTTTACATAAATCTATATTTAATTTCATATATTGTTTTAATTGGCATCATAATTTAATTTCATAGATTCATTATTGATATTCATGTATTTTTTCCTTTAAAATGAATACCGAAGATAACTTTGATATGGTATAATAGATTGTAAACCTTGGCTTGTAAATATTGGTCCCTTACTCCGCCTGGTCAAATTAATCTAGATAGCGAAAATATTGGTGGTATATCTGTTTAATTAAAATATATGATTAATATTTCTTAAGCCACAAATCATGTTTTGATTTTTGGCTTAAGAAATATAGACATCAATACAGACATAAGAAAAATACTTATTAATATTAATAGTAAATTTGTGAGTTATTTTTAACTATTGTAATAATGTTCTTGTGGGTCATATCGTTTTATACATTATGTATGTGTGCATGTTACTATATTTGTAGATGGAAAATTTCTTTTCTATATTGCTTATTCTATTCACCATTAATTGAAAGTTGTTTTTTTGATATCACGTCTGTTTTCTTTTATGTTAGGTGATTTCCTTGTTTTATCATGGATCCGGCTATTTGGAGTTGTATTCCATTTGAAATTCTTGAAATTGTCTTCCTTTGGCTCCCTTTATCGGTGTGATAAATTTTAGCACTGTTTGTCAACAATGGAAGACTGTTTTGAAAAATCCTTGTTTCTTATTGTGTTACAAGCATATTTGTACAAATGAATTTGGAATTATGGTTCCTTTCGTCAATGATGAATACAATTATTTTGTTGTTGAATACCTTAATCAAAATGGGCGCATATCTCATTTTCATTTGTGATTCATAGATTCAAGATACGAGGTGGAGTCTACTATTGGACCAATGGTGGTTTTCTCCTTACCAACAAAATTCTCCCATTCACGAAACTATTTTGTGATGAATCCATTTACAAAGGCCTTAAAAAACATTGGGCGAATACAAACTGGAGACCAGGGATTCTTTTTGTTATTGGAGAATGCGAGCAGCAAAAAATATGATTGGGTTGTTCTAAAACATATCTATGATAGAATTCAGTCTAAATTTTATGTTTGCAGTAGTCTTGATAGGGTTTGGTGAAGGTTTTATCTTCCATTTGGTGGCACTTCACCCCCTCAAAATGGAGTGTTTTATAGAAGTAATTTGTTTTGGCTCTATCTCAACACAGAGTATGAAGATTATCCTCAATATGGGTATACAATCTACTGGTTCGATGTAATAAAAAATGACTGGGGATTTTCATTGGTTCCAATCACTAACATTCGGTGTATGTCATTGGCAGTGTGCAAGAATCAGTTGATATGTCTTGTCAATGATGGATCCACTTCTGTATGGTCAATTGAAGAAATAGATAATTTTCAATTTGGTCACCCATGTATTGAATGAAGAACTGATTACTTTGAGGATTATTGGGGCTTTGGATGGAAGTTTTTGGAAGAAATTTCTATAGATATAGATATGAAATGTCCTGGTTATCTTCCTTTTCGAACAGTCCAAGCTGTGGTTCTTATGTGCAAATGTAGTGAAGTTCCTTTCCTATTATATGACATGATGGCTGGCCTTTGCTTCCCAATAGATATTGATAATTAAACTAATCAAAAAATGAATGGATTTTGGTCTCCAATTTTGTAAGATTGCAACGATTTTATCGAGTCTGGACATGTTTTTGCAATTACTCCGCGTATGGATTCTATAGATGAGATTCCACCATTGGATGTGGACATGGAGTCTTAGGATATTAGCCATTGTGTATTCTCTCTGTCGTCGTGGAAAATATTTCCTTTTTTTTTTTACTTTGCATACTTTTGGGTATGTATGCTAAGACTATGGATATTTATATGGCTCCATTCTGAAGGGGTGTCTTCTATATATGTATGTAGCGGATGCTGGATACTGAATTCCATTGCAATTTGCTCGAAAATATTTACTTTTTTGTCCCATTTAGTCCTCTTAATTGCATTTCAATGCGTTTGGATGTTATCCATTTCTCTTTGTTTCTATAATTGTAATTACTGTGACTTATTCTATACGTGGTGTTTCCATCAATTTTTTCTCATTGATTCTCAAACAATGTTATATCTTTAGGTTTTTTTGATGGTATATAGTTCCAAATATTTAGATATATTTCAAATTCATCTAATTCTTTAGAATTTTGTTCCATTTATATGGGTTTCCCATTACAGTTATAATATTATACATGAAATTTAATCCTTTTTTGTTTTGGCCATTTGAAAAAATCCAATTTTCTTCTTAGCCATTTGGTTGGAAAAATAATGTAAACGATTTTAATTTGTTTTGTGGGTGGAAAAAAAATGTGTTCCTTTTTCATCCTTTTCTGTTAATTTATATTGGCTATATTGTATCTGTTGCATGTTTATTGTTATATAACAAATATGTTATTGTTCATTGTAGACATCTCATCTGAAGGTACAAGCAAGCGTACAAGAAAAAGGAATAAGTCACCGACATCGCGTGACAAGTCCAATGAAAGTTGTCATTTATGGTATCAAAAAAATAAGGGCACAATAAATGAGCATAGGACAACTAAATATCATAGAAGAACGACTAAAAAAACTCTTGAAAATGATTTTATGGCTCCTCGTACGTATCATACTATGGATGATATCATGGAAAGAACATTGCCACTTGGTATTTTGTTGCCAGAATATGCTCCTCGTCACCATAATTTTGTTTTTCAACGCTCTCCTAAAAATTATCATAATATTGAGGAAACATCTGGCAATAGGGAGGAACATCATATTCATAACGTGGATGCAAATGTTCACCCAAACCCTTCTGTCTCTGCAATTGCATCTTGTGAGAAAGGCCAAAGGTTGTAAAATATCCATGGTGGAGGCAATGATGAAATTGTATGTCATGACTTGGATGATAGTTTGATTGGCCATTTGTTTGATAATTTGGATCCATCTGGTGGAAACATTGTATCTTCCAATCTCCCTTCTCAAAATAATTTTGTCGCACGGACAAAAACAGTCATCCCTGATAGCAGTTCGCGTGGAACAATGGAGGTAATCCAATGATATCTTTACAGCTGATGCAATAGTGGTTGTTTTATTACATTACTCTATTTAAATTTCTTTAGTGATAAGGTATTTTATTCTCTTGGATTAGGATACACCTCATTTTAATAGAGGTCTAGAAATTTTCTCCCTGCGTCTTCCATCTCCTAATCTGAGATTTGAATATGAAGCAGGTCATAACCTTCCACTGCATTCTCCTCAAGAATAAAATCTAAAAACTAATGTTAATGTTCAATGTGTTTTATTTGAATTTTCTTTATTTGAAATTTTGGTGCATATTTTGTTTTTCTTCAAACATGGCACAACTTGTTTCAATAAAGGCATACAAATTAACTTCGTAGATGTTCCGTCTACTGATGTTATAATTGAAGATGAACCATCGCATAGCATTCATCTAGATCACCAACAAAATGTAAATGTTGAATGCGTTTGATATTTTCCTCCTTTTTTCATTGATTGTTAATTGTAAAATAAGAAATCTATCTTTTTTCGGCATTTAGTTTTATAAAATATTTTAATTTGTTTTAATGGGAAACAAATAATTTGAATAGAGGCGTTGAAACTAAATTGCAAAATGTTCAATCTACTGATGTTAGAAGTGAATAGCAACCATCTCCTATACTTCATCCACATCGCCAAACAAATGTAAATATTGAAAGGATTTTTTTTTTTTTCATTTTTTCAATTCTAATTATTTGGACATTCAATTTAAAAAAAAATTATGCTAAAGAAACCTTTACACATTCTCAGGTTCCTGAAATGTAGACCATAAATTTGGAAAGCCCATGTCATAGATCTGTTCCACATGTTTCGAATTTGGGGAGGGAGTCTCGTGGTGCTGAAAATCAAATAAATTTTAGAAGAAATTATACTCTTCCACATCATTCTCCACATGGTCCAACCAATACAAATCATATTTATTTTGATGAAAATATGATTTCAGTGCATAAAAGATTTCGAGAAAAGCTAGATAGATTTTTAGTTGTCCAAATGTGCCACATTTGCAAAGAATCATATCCTGGAATCCACGTTTTGAGAGATCTCAAAGGACATATTTGTAGACGATGTAAGAATGAAGGAGGTTCACATCGTTTTTGTGGCTATAATAACATGGATCCTGGCGAGCAAACTCATATTTTAAGATTTCTTACTCAAGTTAAAGAAATGTTAATAGCACGTGTAAATCCTATTTTGCAAGTGACACATGCTCGAGGTGGGAAATATAAGTATAGTGGACACACAATTAGCTTTCCCCAAGATATTTCTACAGTTGCACAAAGTCTTCCATGCCATGTTGAATATCTTGACTTTCTAATTATGAGGAGACATGCTTCTCAGTCTAATTATTATGAATTTTATGTAAAAATATCCTGCGTTATGGATGCATTGCGTTTCAAAATTGAACGTGATCAATATTATCGAGATGTTGTAATTGACTATGATTGAGTGAATGCTCTGCTCGAAAGATCAACAGATGTCTCCTGCAGGCTTAAATTTGTTGATTGTGACATTATAGAGTCTAAGTTCAGTGCATCTAATAATGAAGGGTTTCCTCCTAACCATTTTCCCTCTCATCCTTCATCTTTTACTACTCACCTACCCAATGATAATTTTGATTCTTCAGATGTTGATGAAATGGATTGGCCCACTATTGGAACATCTCCAGTGAATGAATATAATACTGAGGGGTTATAGATATGGAATTCCCCACATTGTTCCCCACTGGTGCTGCTGATTGGTTGCAACCACGCATTTGTACAGTTGAACTTCATGAGTATGCATTACATCTTCTTAGATACTATGATTAGAGGTTTGGAAGCCATCCTCGCTTCCGATATTACCTGTTGAACATGATAATGAGGCATCGTAGCCAAGCAACTGCTTCAGTTTTTGTGAAGAAAAAATTACATGATAACTCACCGACAACAATTGATGAATTGCGTCAGCAACTTTCTGATTTGCTAGATAATAAGTTGGCTGAGCATATTATGCAGTTTGGGTCTCCTCTACAAGGTACAAGGGCATACTAGACTAAATGTCGGGCTGAATTGACTGACATGATTACTCATTTGGGATGTCCATCTTTATTTTTTACTTTGAGTGCAGCTAACACAAAGTCGCCACAGTTGCATAGCCTCATGCTTGTACCGTCAGATTCTCGTTCCTTAAATGAGCATTGTATGAAAGTTGAAAATGTTATCCAGTACCCTCATATTGTTGCCACATTCATGCACCATAGATTCAATATATTTCAAGAGGAAGTTATCCAAAAATATCTTAAAGCTAAAGACTTCTGGTACAGGTCTGTTATCTTGAATTTATTTTCTATTCATTGTCAATTTCTTATTTATTTTCCATTCATATTTATCGTAGTAACTCTGTGTTCATTTTTTCCAGATATGAGTGGCAACATAGAGGTTCAGCACATATCCATGGTTTCCTATGGTTGCAAGGAGCTCCTGAGATGGAAAGACTTGATTGGTCAAATGATTATGATTTGAAACATGCAAAGATATTCTTTGACAATTATGTAACTACATGGAATCCACGTGAAATACATCGTCGCAATATAATGGTTCCAAGAAGTCTCAATGATTACCCTTGCCTACTGAATACTGATCAGATTTTCTCTTGAAATCCTCATAATGATTATGAAGAATTGTTGAACCATGTCCAAAGAGAAACAAAGTGTAGTGTAGATTCTTGTCTGTACAAAAAGGGCATTATACTCGCTTGTCGGTACAATTCCCCATGCGATGTTTATGAGGAATCAAGATTTTTCATAGATGATCAAGGAAGAAAAACATATGACCCGACAAGAAATGATGATAGGCTGAATGTACATAAAATTGACCTTCTAACAATGTGGCGTGCAAATTTTGATTGCCAGCTAGTGGTTTCTCGGCATGCTGTCCTGAAATATATTCCTAAGTATGCATAAAAAGTAGAGAGAAGGTCTGAAAGCTATCATGATATGTTAACTAGAATTTCAAATTCTATTGCCTCTAAGGATCATGCTTTATGTGCTTACAGGAGGTTTCTTGCAGAAACAATCATTGAACGTGACATTGGAGCACAAGAAACATGTCACATGTTGCTTAAGCTGCCTCTCATTGTGTGTAGTCGACAATTTGTTTCGTTAAATGTTGGAAGAAAGGTGTTAAGGAAAATTTCAAGGGATGGCCTGCACTGTTCATCTGAAAATACATTTGTTCAGCATTATCAAAAGAGACCTTCTTTCCTTGAACATTTATCTTTGATAGAAACAGCAAGATCTTGGACATTTGATAGCAAGCGCAAAAAAGATCCATGGAAGCCTAGAGATGCTCAGGCAATTGTTCGGGTTTGGCCACGGTTTTATTCTATTCCTGGTTAGGATTTAGAGGATTTTGAACCCTTTTGCGGGATAGAATTGATCTTGTACAAGCCATTTCATGAGATTTCTGTAGAGATTGGGATTTCAACTGAAATTATTGTAGAAAACTGGAGAAATTTCCGATATCGAGCTTGGCATGTTGATTGAAATCCATCGATTGATGAAAATATTGAAGATGGAGAAGATGGTGATTTTGCTAACCAGGAAATGAATCTTGAAGATGATTTTCAAGAGTGGCAACTTTTCTCTCGCTTGGTTCCACCAAATAGTGTCAATGTTTCTGATCTTCACACCCTTGGTCGAAGGGATTTTGATATATCCTTTGACTAGCAAGGTACAACTATTTCTGATGATGTGGTCGAAGAAGCTATTAATTTTATAAGGAATGAAATATCAAGGGGTGATATTGGCGACCTTTCAAATAGAACATTTTCCTCTCCATATTCATTGGCATAAAAACAACGACTTGCTTTTGAAATCATTTTAAGGCATTTTGCTGAATATGAGAATGGGGAAGCTCTTCTTATGATTATTCAATGCACTGCAGGCACTGGAAAGTCTTTCCTTATCCATTGTATTTCTGAGACTCTTTCTAATCTGTCAAGTGATGGAAAAAGTCATTTGCTTCTTCTTGCCCCAACAGGAATAGCTGCTTTTAATATACATGCAAAAGCAATACACTCTGCTTTCAAAATCCCAATTAGAGATATGAAACCACTACAGGGTGAATCGTTGGCACTATTCCAAGAGGAAATGAGGCACATTCGATATATATTGATTGATGAAATGAGCTTTTTAGGATCAATGTTGTTCATGAAAATATATTCTCAACTACAAGAAGCATCTCCAAATAAAAATAATTGTCATTTTGGTGGTAGATCCATGATCCTTGTGGGTGACCTTGGGAGACTATCTCCTGTGAGAGATAAGCCTTTGTATGCAGGTAATACAGTAGGGAAAGTATTATCGAAAAAATTTGACACTATTTTCACTCTTGACATAATATTTCGCCAACAAGGGAGTAATGAGAAACAATCTTGTTTTCGTCAAGTCCTCAATAACATAAGAAACACAGAACCTGTTCTTGATGATTGGGGGTTTCTTATGTCACGGGTTGATATCAGGTTGTATCCTAGAGAAAGGGATTTGTTTAATGTAGTAGTTCACATGTTTCCAACAAATGATTTGGTCTCCTTCCATAAAAAACATATGTTGAAATCATTAAATTCTCCAATTGCACAATGTATTGCTATGAATTCAAGGCGTTCAGATATCAGTGGTGCCGATCATGATCAACTGGACCATGAAGTTTTGTTGTGCTGTGGCCAACATGTTATGTTGACATGTAATTTGTGGGTTGAAGCTGGTTTGGTGAATGGTGCTCTTGGGTATGTGAGGGAAATATTTTATATGCCTAACTCTAAGCCACCTGAGCTTCCAATGTTCACAACTGTTATTTTTGATAAGTATGTTGGTATTACGTTTTATGCAAGCAATCCAAACATTGTACCTATCACACCAGTGGTAAGAGGAAATCGAAAACAAATTCCTTTAAAGATGGCAAGGGCTCTTACAATTCACAAGTCACAAGGTTTGACTTTAGAGCGAGCATCAATTGATATCAGGAATAGAGAACAACAAGGCCTGACCTTCACAGCCATACCAAGAATGAAATCAATAGATGGTTTACTTATTGCACCGCCTTTCTCTTATCAGCGTTATGCCAAGATGAATAATAGTGCGTATGTTACAATCAGGAAGAAATAAGAGGAGATATTAAAGTCCATATCGCTATGATATGCAACTATTAATATAATAACAATGCTTTTGATATATTAATGAGATGTCTACATTTATCAAATTCATAGTAGTATTTTGGAATGTTGTTTACATCATTTTTGTTGTTGCTTAATTTTCTTGTTTTTATAGTGTCGTTTTTTGTTATTTTTCTTACAATGAACCATTCACAAGTAAAAAACCAGTTATATGAGCCAACCATTAAAAATCAAATAATCAAAATGAATAGACTAGAAAACAGGAGCTTTTAAGAATTCACTGTTTATACTAGTTCAAAAGAAAACATTAAGAATAACAACAATTGAAAACAGATTGCACTTAAGCACTTTCTGAATTATTCCTTTTCATTTATCATTCAGATATGAAACACAAATGGTATAATAAACAAGTATAGAACTCTAAAACATAAGAGATATATGACTTATTGATCCTTTGTCTCACTCAAGAATCTTGTGAAAAGTCCTTTGCATCAATTCCTTATCCATCTAGCCATGCGAAATTTGTCCAATAGCACTTTATTCCAAAATAATCAATGTTACAGCAACGTCTGAGAATCCACCCCCCAATACTCTAATTGAGGGATTATTTATACGAAAAATTATAAAAAATATCTCCTGAGAAAATGAGATATAATTTAGGATGACTCATGAATATGTTACAAGAAAACAGAGACATATGGTCTCGTAGATAAGAGAAAAGATAACCAATGTTATGTTGTTCCCTTTCTTTTATGAATGTGCTGGTGTCAGGCCCTATGATTAAGCTTGTTGCTGTCCTCTTTAGTAACTCTGTGTTGGCTGCTCTGTTTTACTAATACTCTTTACTTGCACCGATACACTTTGACCTGTTTGATCTCTGTTTATCCTTTTTGTCATGACTTGCTATAGTAAATAATCAAAATTCATGCAAGGATAATTTTTACAAAATTTCTAACATCTATTCCCACCATTTTGCTTCTGGTATTCTGGTTCTTTGAAGCTTCCTCAGAGTCTCATCAGTCTCTGTATATCTAAAGAAAGTAGGCTGAATTGGGAATAAGTGTTTTACCTCATGTTCGAGATAAAACAAATTTTCTAGATTGTCATGAAGATTTTTGCCTGTAGGCAATGCTTTTGCTACTGATGAATTGGTCGATGACCTGGCCTGGTTGTCAGCATACTTATTCAGTTTCTCAACATAGCTTTCAAGGCTCATTAGTTTATCATCTGAGACTAAAGGACTTGGCAATCCTTTACTCTGCAAAATATCCAATCTCTTTTTAAAATCATTGATTTCTTCCTGCATATCATAACATCTTCTTTCTAGGTTCTGCATCATATTTCTTTTAGTAAAAACCCCTTTTACCTCCAAAATTGTTCTTGTTCTGTCTTGGATGCCTAGCTCTTGAAGTTGGTATCTGTTCTTGGTATTTAAAAATTGTATAAGCTTATTTATTCTTCAGGCATATTTCCTAATTCTTCTCTTGCTTTTTCAACTTCTTCCAGAGCCAATTTAACTAAATCATTTTGATCATACATTATTTGGATTGATGGCCAAACATCGTCTATTGACTGAGTGATGTTGCCGCAAAGAATTTTTTTGATTTCTTTTAAAGGTTTCTCCAATGTGAGATCATTTTCCAATGCTTTGACCAATTTTTATAATCTATTGATCTCTCTTTTTTTTTCTACAACACTCGTGTTTGAGAGATCGTATTTTTATTCTAAGGTGGTAAATTGTACCTTTGTTTTATGGAGATCTATCACTTGAAGTTTCAATTCCTCCATTGATTTTATTAATTCTTCAGTGCTTAAATTGGAAGTGTTGCCCTGTGATAGTCCTGCTAGCTGAATTATTGTTGTTGTACCTGTAACTACCTCTGTTGTAGATGATGGAATGTTTGGCTGCTTGTCCTTTAATGTCTTTTCAAGTTCTTTTTCAGTCTCATTTAGTTTCTCATTAAGTTTCAAAATAAAATCCATTAATTCTTCTTCAGAGTTTTTCTTTATTACCTCAGTAGTCTGTGGATGCCTTGAAGATGGCAACTTCAGTTGTTTCCTTAAGGCTGCAATATCATCATCTTTCTTTTTAATCAGAGCTTCTATAGCCTTAACATCTTTGGGATTATGACTCAATGCAATAATGATTTATTCCAAAGTCTTTATTCTGTTGTCCTTAGCCTGGGAAGAGGCTTTTTCAAGATGCAATTGAGCATTAGTATTGTCCAAAGAATTCTGTAATCTTTGGGCCATCATTGGCTTATCAGTCAAAGTTGAGTATATCATCTCTCCATTTTGTTTGTGCAGCTCAATTTGATCCAAAGGATGAATATCATTTGCCAAGACCTCAAAATTGGTTTTGACATAGTCTGCAGCTGTTTGAGGCTGATGTACTTTGGGCTTGAAATGACTCATCACACATTTACCCTGCTGGATGTCATAGGCTGACATCAATCTTTGTTGATTTTTGGGAGCCATCTTTAAGTATTGATTATAGACTTGAAGTCTTAATGGATCATTTCTGGCCTTTATATTTATAAATGTCTTCTTAATATCCCAGGCATCCTTCACTGGTGGTTCGAAGGAAGATACTTCTACACTTTGTTGTCTTTGTGGCTCTTTTTTCTGTGAGTCAATGGATGTCCCACCGATTGTGAATGTTTGCTGACTATCTAACTCTTCTCTCCTCTGACTATTAGTGGTTTCTTGAACAAATTATACTTTTTAGAGTGGATTTAGTCTTTGTCTTTTGGTACCAGGTTGTTCTGAAGATCCACTTATATGGGTAGTTTTTTCTGCATCTCTCTTTTTACCTTTTTCTTCATCGAGAGGAGTTTGCAAGATTGAAATTTCTGCCACATCGATCTGAGTAGGAGAAGTCTATATTTGGGCCTGTTCCTTGGAAGTTTCAGGCTGCTCAGACATTGTGAATTTCTCTGTGACTTGTGTATCAGTCTCCTTTTCCTTCCCTTTGGATGCTACTGTGGCTAGTGCACTGATTTCCTGCAAATTTTGTTAAGAGTTTCCAGCAGAGGAAGGACCAATTCCTGGTCTTTGTACCTGCCCAAAAGAATCTAGGTCAAGTATTTTCTCAAGATCCTTCACAAAATTTTCAACACTGACCTGTTCACTATCGTGTTCTACTAAGGTTCCTTCCATCCATTCATCCATATTTGGAAATTGTTGAATCTCTGGAATTCTATGGTGAAGGTATGGTGACAATTTGTTTTTCATCCTCCTATCACATATAAAGCTATTTGGGTCATAAGGTACCCACCAGAAAGTTTTTTGCAATTTGAGATAGTATTCTAGAATTCTTTCAGCTTCTTTTCCGGCATCCCTAGAATTACAGACAAAAGGACCTAATTGACTCTTAATTCTGAGATGAGCCTTTTTATTTGCATTCCAAAAATGAACTATGTCTGAATTTATCATTTGTCTGAAATATTCTAGGGAAAAAAGCCTCACTGGAACATATTTTGGTAGCTTGAAAGGACACAGCTCACACCAATATATTCTAATTTCTGTATGTTTCATATATAGGTACCAATCACCTATTCTGTATTGCTTTGAGAGTTCGAGAATTTCCTTCATATCATTATTGACCCTAGGAGGGGGAAATCTTGTTAATAAGGTAGTTTTAGGGTGTAGAAATAGATCAATGAAATCATTGTAAGAATAAGGAGACTCAGAGGAATTATGGAAGATTGGAGACCAAAAAATTACAGACCTTGGATTTCCTTTGGCATCAAGTTGCACGACATGGAAGGGGAAACTCTTTGATTGATAATAGAGCATGAGATGCTATATAAAATTGGAATATTTGAAAACTTTTTCATTTTCCAATCTCATGAACTGGTCATGAATTTTATCAGTAATAAAGGAAGCAAAATCATATTTCATAGCAGGGGATTGTCCAGGAGTAAAAATTGACAACAACACTAGGGTTAAGTTATCAACGTATTCACTAGTGTTGAAACCCATTACAGAAGATATCATATTCAATATGAGTCTGCCCATATCTGTGAAAAAGGTATATCCATAAGGAGGTGGGCCTTTGGGTTGATGTTCTGGTAGCATGAAAGTCTGACAGAGGCGATTCAACTCTTCTTGGGATAAATTTGTGGATATTTCGAGTAAATCTCCCATGGAAATGGGAGTCAGGGCTTGACCGGGATGGAACTGTAACATTTCATTTATGGATTGAGAAATTATTGGGAAAATAATAGTTTGACTCGGAAACATGACTGCTCGTTGATTGGGATCGTAATTGGCATGGCAGTGATAAATTATTTTGGGGAAAACATGGACTGAAGGTAAAAAATACATTGGAAGATTGGATTCCCATAGTCCCAAAATATCAAATCCGTTTAGGAAATTATCTCTGCATTGGCAAAAGGTTCTGAGAGGATTTTCACTAAGAATGAGGTCTTTTATTTTGAAATCCCTATCTGCTAGAGGCAGATAGTCTAAATCTTTATGGGGGACATTCAGAGGTGCAACATTCAAAGCCACAGGGATTTCCATTTCTTGTTCTTGTGTATTCAGAAAGGAATTTGGGTTTTTAATGGAAAAATGGGAACAATTATAGGCCTGGGAACTTAGGAGTGAAATAAATACCAAATTGTACTATGTTTTAGCCTTTTCCTGTGGAATTAAATCAAAAACCAAGACTTGCAGGGTTCAACGAGAACTGGGTAAATACCTATTTCCGAGAAGTGGATAGTGATGAAAACAGGTGTAGGTAACTACTGATGGGTTTTGGATTGTTTGTTTGCAATTTTCTTAGCAAGGCGGCGGTTGACAATCTTCGACAGATGGCTTTGCAGTTTTCTACATGGGAACACTGGTCGCTGCACGGGATAATGAAAATGATGCGTGTTTATTTGTTTTATTCGCAAAGTCAAAAGTTGGTGGGGTTTTATTTTTCAGGCGGATGACGTATGCAAGAAAGGTTGTTTTTTTGAATGCGAACGGTGGTAAGCGGTATACATCACACCGCTTTTGGGGACGGGTTGTTTTCAAGTGAAAGCCAGCGATTCCATAACCTTCGCGACACGCGGCGAGACACTGTTTGGAAAACCGCTTAGTGAGCGCACGTTATTGTTCGGACGTGGGGGCGACGCGATATACACGACAGCCATTGGATGTGAAGGGGATGATCGGACAAATATCAGGGAGGTGAGATGATAGGGAAACAACAAGGGTGGGGCCAATACAATTAAACACGATTTAATCATATTAGGGGAAATTCGATTGGTGGGGTAAGTTATTAATTAACCATGAGGGTTAATTAATCCTTTTTTAATGCGGCAGGGACTCAGGGTTCTTAATTAGTCACAGTTTTAACTAATTAATCACAATTAACGCAATATTGAGGTTATTTTTCAACCAAACGGGTGGTATATGTGATAATTGGGAGTTGTATATAGTTAAATTAATACGGGAACGAGCTGAATTATATAGTGAATTAAATAATAAAGTTAAAATTTAATATGAAAATGAATGGAAAAGTGCTACGTAAAAAAATAATTCAAAGTATGTATTTAACTTATGCTTGAATGGAAGGGTTTTTATGACATATTGTGCAATTTCCCTAAGTAAAATAGGATTTTACTTAGGAAAATATTTTTTAGAAGTGAATGAATGACTTATGAATGGTTATAAGTACTTAGTATTTTCAATTATTGGGCTGAGGGTCCGGTCCCTCCCTTGGCCTTATTGATAACTTATGTTTTTAATAATTTTCCCTTGGATTCACCAATTCCTTTGGTCTATAATATTAAACCCTTGGGTTTATTAGTTCTTTTGGTTTATAATATGAATAATCGTTCAATCTCATCCATGATCAAATGTCACATTCTGACAAATATTGCCTCAGTATGAAAATGACCCTTGGCTAGCCATGGTCATAGTTGGTCCAACGTCGAATTGTGAAAATGTTTGTCTCAATGTTTGTCTCAATTCCCTTGTGTTCAACAATTAATTTGGTTTACAATATTAAACCCTTGAGTTTATTGGTTCTTTTGGTTTATAATATGAATAATCGATCAATGTCATCCATGATAAAACGTCACATTCTGACAAATCTTGTCTCAATATGAAAATCACCCATGGCCAACCATGGTCATAGTTGGTCCAACGTCGCATTGTGACAACAATTGTCTCAATGTTTAAATCAATTCCCTTGGGTTCATCAATTCCTTTGGTTTATAATATTAAACCCTTGGGTTTAACAGTTCTTTTGATTTATAATATGAATAATCGATCAATGTCATCCATGATAAAATGTCACATTCTGACAAATATTGTCTCAATATGAAAATCACCCATGGCCCATCATGGTCATAGTTGGCCCAACATCGCATTGTGAAAACAATTGTCTCAATGTTTAAATCAATTCCCTTGGGTTCACCAATTCCTTTGGTTTATAATATTAAACCCTTGGGTTTATTTGTTTTTTTGGTTTATAATATGAATAATCGATCAATTTCATCCATGATCAAATGTCAAATTCTGAAACATTGTCTCAATATGAAAATCACACATGGCCAACCATGGTCATAGTTGGTCCAACATCGCATTGTGACAACAATTGTCTCAATATTTAAATCAATTCGCTTGGGTTCACCAATTCCTTTGGTTTATAATTTGTTGGGTAATGGTTTTCCCTTGGGTTCACCAATTCCTTTGGTTTATAATTTGTTGGGTAATGGTTTTCCCTAGGGCTCACCAATTCCTTTGGTTTATAATATTAAACCCTTGCGTTTATTACTTCTTTTGGTTTATAATATTATGATCCCTTGGGTTAATTATTAGTGTTTTTTAATTTCTTCAACTTGAGTATTTTTATAATCAATTCCCTTGGGTTCACCAATTCCTTTGGTTTATAATTTTTTCGGTAGTGATTTTCCCTTGGGTTCACAAATTCTTTTGGTTTATAATATTAAACCCTTGGGTTTATTAGTTTTTTTGGTTTATAATATGAATAATCGATCAATGTCATCCGTGATCAAATGTCAAATTCTGAAACATTGTCTCAATATGAAAATCTCACATGGCCAACCATGGTCATAGTTGGTCCAACATCGCATTGTGACAATAATTGTCTTAATGTTTAAATCAATTCCCTTGGGTTCACCAATTCCATTGGTTTATAATTTCTTAGGCAATGATTTTCCCTGGGGTTGCCCAATTCCTTTGGTTTATAATATTAATCCCTTGGGTTTATTGTTTTTTTTGGTTTATAATATGAATAATCGATCAATGTCATCCATGATCAAATGACACATTCTGACAAACATTGTCTCGATATGAAAATCACCCATGGCCAACCATGGTCATATTTGGTCCAACGTCGCATTGTGACAACAATTGTCTCAATGTTTAAATAAATTCCCTTGGGTTCACCAATTCCTTTTGGTTTATAGTTTGTTGGGTAATGGTTATCCCTTGGGTTCACCAATTCCTTTGATTTATAATATTAAACCCTTGGGTTTTTTTCGTTCTTTTGGTTTATAATATGAATAATTGATCAATGTCATCCATGATAAAATGTCACATTCTGAAAAATCTTGTCTCAATATGAAAATCACCCATGGCCAACCATGGTCATATTTGGTCCATCGTCGCATTGTTATAGCAATTGTCTCAATGTTTAAATCAATTCCCTTGGGTTCAGAAATTCCTTTGGTTTATAATATTAAACCCTTGGGTTTATTAGTTCTTTTGATTTATAATATGAGTAATCGATCAATGTCATCCATGTTCAAATGTCACATTCTGAAAAATATTGTCTCAACATGAAAATCACCCATGGTCAGCCATGTTCATAGTTGGTCCAACATCGCATTGTGACAAAAAATTTCTCAATTCTTAAATCAATTCCCTTGGGTTCACAAAATCCTTTGGTTTATAATATTAAACCCCTGGTTTTATTAGTTCTTTTGGTTTATAATATGAATAATCGATCAATTTCATCCATGATCAAATGTCACATTCTGAAAAATATTGTCTCTATATGAAAATCACCCATGGGAAACCATGGTCATAGCTGGTCCAATGTCGCATTGTGACAACAATTGTCTCAATGTTCAAATCAATTACCTTGGGTTCACCAATTCCTTTTGGTTTATAATTTGTTGGGTAATGGTTTTCCCTTGGGTTCACCAATTCCTTTGGTTTATAATATTAAACCCTTGGGTTTATTAGTTCTTTCAGTTTATAATATGAATAATTGATCAATGTCATCCATGATCAAATGTGGCATTCTGAAAAATATTGTCTCAATATGAAAATCACCCATGGCCAACCCTAGTCATAGTTGGTCCAACGTCGCATTATGACAACAGTTTTCTCAATGTTTAAATCAATTTCCTTGGGTTCACCAATTCCTTTGGTTTATAATTTGTTGGGTAATGGTTTTACCTTGGGTTCACCAATTCCTTTGGTTTATAGTATTAAACTCTTGGGTTTTATTAATCTCTATTATTTTTAATATTGCCCTTGGCCTTATTGATCCCTTAGGTTTTTTATATTTATTCCTTGGGTTCAATGATTCCTTTGGTTTATAATGTTAAAGCCTTCGGTTTATTAGTTCTTTTGGTTTATAATGTTAATCACACATTCGGTTTATTACTCTCTTGAGTTTAAAAAACTAATTCTCAGGGTTTGTTAATTTCTTGGATTTTTCAGTTTAAAATATTAATTCTTAAGGTTTATTAATCTCTATTATGTATAATATTCATCTGTTAGGTTTATAATATTTATTCCTTGGGTTCGCTAATTCCTTTGCTTTATAATATTAAACCCTTGGGTATATTAGTTCTTTTGGTTTATAATGTTAATAATCCCATTGGTTTATTAATATCTTATGTTTAAAATACTCATTTTTATGGATTATTAATTTATTAGGTTTTTCAGTTTAAAATATTGATTCTTACGGTTTATTAATCTCTTGTGTTTTTAATATTGATCCCTTATGTTTATGATATTTATCCCTTGGGTTCACCAATTTCTTTGGTTTATAATATTTAAACCTTTGGTTTATGATGACATTCGGTTTCTATTATTAATTATCCCTTGGGTTTATTAATATCTTCACTTCAAAATATTAATTGTTAGGGTTTATTAATCTCTCAGGTTTTTTGTTTTTAAATATTGTTTCATATGCTTTATTACTCTCTTGAGTTTAATATATTATTTCTTAAAGTTTATTACCTTCTTATGTTGTTGGGTTTAATATTATTAATATATTAATGTATATTATTAATAAATATTCTAATATTTATTAATAATATTATAATATTATTCATATATATTATTAGTAATATAACCAACTATGATGTAATATATATTATTAATATATTATTATTTCTTTTGGTTTATTAATAATATAACCATCTATGATATTAATATATTTATAAATATTAAAATATTATTTATTATTATAGTTGGCGGGGTTTATTTTTCAGGTGGATGAGGTATGCAGGAAAGGCTATTTTTTGAATGCAAATGATGGTAAGCAGTATACATCGCACCACTTTTGGGGACGGGATGTTTTCAAGTGAAAGCCAGTGATTCCATACCCTTCGTGACGCGTGACGAGACACTGTTTGGAAAACCGCTTAGCGATCGGGCATTATTGTTCGGACATGGGGCGACGCGATATCGACGAAAGCCATTGGATGTGAAGGGGTTGATCGGACGGCTGTCAGGGAGGTGAGATGATAGGGAAATAGCAAGGGTGGGCCCAATACAATTAAACACGATTTAATCATATCGGGGGAAATTCGATTGGTGGGGTAAGCTATTAATTAACCATGAGGGTTAATTAATCCTTTTTTAATGCAGCGGGGAATCAGGGTTCTTAATTACGCACGGTTTTAACTAATTAATCACAATTAACACAATATTAAGGTTATTTTTCAACGAAAGGGGCGGGATATGTAATAATTGGGAGTTTTATATAGTTAAAATAATATGGGATTGGGTTGAATTATATAGTGAATTAAATAATAAAGTTAAAAGTTAATATGAAAATAAATGAAAAAGCGCTAAGTATAAAAACATTAGAAGTATGTATTTAACTTATGCTTCTAACATGCTTCTAACATAAATATTAAAATATTATTTATTATTAATATTATTATTATATTAATAAATATTTTTATTATATATTATATATATATATATATATATATTTCAAGTTAATATATAGTATGTATATAGCTAATATTATCAATATATTAATAAATATTATTAATATATATTATTAATAAATATTATAATAGTATTAATATATCAATCAATATTATTAATATATATAAAATATTTTTCTGATTTTAATCAAATTTAATATATTGATAAATATTCTTATTAATATATAATATTTATATTTCAAGTTAATACAACAAAATTATTATATATAATATTTATTTATTGATATATAAATTAATGTGATGGGTAGTGGATATAGGCCTATCGGCGTATATCAACCACATTAGTAAATATAATGTGGTTGTGCTAGTATTAGTTAGTGACAAGAGTATTATGTGTATTAGTATTATTTACCAATTTAATTAGAATTATATATACTTAATATGGCATTGATTGTGATGAGTTACTATTCTAGTAGAAGGTTAGCTCAATTTTAAAGTCTCCATAAAATTTATTTAACCACAAAATCGCACTAGTATGTTTATTACCATAACAATTTTAATTGCAGGCACTATTAGCAATTTTGTTTATTTTTTTAGTATCATATTTTATAATTATATAATTTAGAACGTTAATAGCATTTATGATTGACAAGAAAAAATATTACATAAGACACATATTATGTTTAAATTTGTTCTTTTAAGAATCAAAACCAACACAAGAACTTCATTAACATTATTTATTTTGTAACCAACATAGATCCATCTTATAACCAGATCTAGCAAGTGCCAATAGGGATCAATTCTAGATTTAAGATGGATCTAAGCTGGAAGTCTTACATTTCATAATGGATTTGTTGAACCCTTTAATTAGGCTTCATCATAACAAATAACAAAAAAAAAAAATATCATGGGATATACAATACTATGGGCTTGTAAAGCACCATCGGTAAACCCACCAAACTTATGTTAACTAGTCTAACTAGAACATTTAATGGTGACCTTCATATATCATTGTAAACATACATTTGCAAGTGTAAATTTTTACGTGGGTTCTTTCCATACTAGGATGTAAAGTGTCTCTCGAAAAAATTCACAATAATAACCTAAGATAATATAAGATAAATATTTTTAGTAATGTCAAACCAATTAGTGATGAATGAAGAGGTCAAACATGGAATTGCTTGGCACAAAAATATCAATACATAGTATGGGTGTGAAAGTAGCTATTAGTAGTAATCAATTAAATCATATTATTAGTATGTCTAACTTGAAAGAAATATATTATAGTTACGAATGATAAACTAGACTCTTTGATCTCAAAAAAATTGTGCCCTAAAATTGTCACCCCCATGTTTCCCACAACCTAGAGGAGGATTTCTTGATCAAACTATGATGGTGTTATAAGGATCTCAGTGTAAGACTTGGTAAGGAGTGTCTCCCTTGCAAATTTTGCATTGAAACTAGTATACTAGAAAGTTACTAAGTAAAATATGTTTTTATGCTAAATTTTAAAGGTTCCCTTAGTGCCTTTGTAAAGAACTGAGGATAAGTCTAGACCACATAGAAATAACTATCAAATAATTATAATTTGTTTAAACACCATTTAAGATTCATTATCGATTAAACGTAATTTGTAAAAAAATTGTCATAATAATGGTGCAAAAAGTCTAAAGACATTCATTTGTGACCGTTCTCTTTAGTGAACCTTGAAAGTCCACTTAGCAATCATTATCAATATATTATTCCATGTTTTATTCAGAAAAGAATTTTGTTTTACATGGAGTTTTATTTCAAAAACAACAATATCACCTTTATACATTCATATTAAACCACATGATAGGAAAATATAAGTCAATATTTAACTTATTGACTTATATGATATGATTGAAAATATGATTTATTGATTTAAGAATATATAGTAGAAAAAGTTATGGATAAAAAATCGAAGTAAACCATTTAAAATGTATTATCAATTAAATTCTAAATTCTTTATTTTGTAAAATTTGTATCTTTACTTGCATCAAGTGTTTTATTTCAATAACCCATTGCATTTATAAACATGTATTGTGGAAGCATATAACCAAATAGAATTCAGTAAATAGCTCCATGTCTTGTTGGATTCTATTAGATTATATCAACTACAAGTAATTTATTTAAATGTTGAAATTTACATAATTTTATTATGGATGGAAAAATCTAATCTTATATATGGTGCAAAAATTTTAAAGAAATCCATTTATGGCGCTTCTCTTGAATGACCTTGAATAGTCCACTTGACATTCATTATCAAGTAATTATTCCACATTTTTTCAGGAAAATCATTTTCTTTTACATGGAGTTTTGTTTCAAAAACAACAATGTCACATTTATGCATTGATATCAAACCACATAATAGGAATATAAAAGTAAATAAATGGGTTCCTGAATGATATAATTACATGGGATGATTTCATATATAAGTAATTGATTTAGTAATATATAGTTATAAAAACTTATGGATTGAAAATCAAATGGACCACATAGAACTCATCAATTAATTCTATTTTGTTTTGGAAAAAAATATATCTTTACGCACATTAAGATCTTAAATAATTTTGAAAGTGCAATACATTCATAAAATTGTATGAATGCATATAACTAAATAGAATTCAATAAATAGGTTAATGTGTTTGCTTCTAACATATTATTTCTATTAGAATTAATTTATTTAAGACTTGAACTTTACAAATTACTAATTTGGATGGGAAAATAAAATGTCATATATGCAAACCGCTTAAAGACAACCAATTATGATTCATCTCTTGAATAAATTTGAATAGTCCATGTTTTCTTTCTTTTTACTTGGAATGAAAGCGCGGGAAACCCCAAAGTACATCCCAGCATTTCGTAAATGGTACATTGAATAAATCATTGGCCATAGTTATGGAACCTCACCTCAATAGAGATTCGAACCCATGATCAGAAAAAATATCAAAGAACTTCACATTTGGCTCTAGACCTCTTGAGCTAACCCTTGGGGCTTAATTAATAGTCCACTTAACATTCATTATCTTCATGATCAATTAATTATTACATGTTTAATTATGAAAAACATTTTGTTTTACATGGAGTTTGATTCCAAAAACAACGATATCACATTTATACACTCTTGTTAAACAACATGATAGAAAATGGAAGTCAATAATGGCTTCCTCATTTATTAACCCGTATGAAACATACTATTGCAGACAAAAATAATTGTTTTACTAGCACATGTAAGTTACAAAGAATTAGGGATTGAAAATCAAATGCCTTCAAATTTAAAGTTTGAAGTCACTAATTTATGTCCCTTTTCCCACTAGTCTAAATAGTCTACTTAGCATTTATTATCAAGAAAATTTAATATTTGTTTTTAGAAGAAATGATTCATAATTTATGGTTATTATATATCACATTAAAACACTCATATTAAGAAATTTAAATAAATAAAACCTGATAACATAAATTTATGCCTTATTGGCTCATACGATATAATTTCATTTTATTTTAAAATAAAAATTTATAAAAAGTCATCACTGGAAAATTAAATGAAATTCCTTACAATTCATCAAGTTCAAAGACATAAATCATCTATGATACATGCTCAATGAAATATTAACACTCCATTGAACAATCATTATCAATTAATTATATGTCTTTTTAAGAAATGAAAACTTTTTTACAATGGAGTTTGATTTTAAAATTTTTATATCACATGTATACACTGATATTAATGCACTTTTATAAGCCATTAAAATTCAACAAGTGACTGTGTGTCTTGAAAATTTTCAATATGATATGATTGAAATAAAAAATATTAATTGAAGTCTATACAAAATTACCAAAAAATATAAATTGGGAAATAACAGATCTTGTACTTTAGAAAGTTCAAATCATTCACCTATGGCCCATTACCTATGCCCCATTTTATATTAGCCTTAATAGTGCATGCAACATTTATCAAATAAATTATCTATAATTTTTTTGGTAAAATTTGTTCTTTTATTTACATTGAAATTTATTTAAAAAATTACATTTCACATTTATATATGAGTATTAATGAATATAATTAAATATAAATCCATAAAATAACTTTTTTCCTCAATTTATCATATAATAAGATGATTTCAATGACAAATAATTCATTTAAAAATGTAAATTAATATACACATATATACATAATAAAAATAAATCTTTTGTACAACAAATTCAATGCAAAAATAATAATAATAATAATAATAATAATAATAATAATAATGTATATTAGTATAATTTTCAATTCTCATATATTTTGAAACAAATAATAAATCATACAAATTCATTCACAAAAAATGACTTTCAAGTTGCATTGATAAAATATAAAGCTCTTGTGAGTAAATTTATTAAAAAAAATCTCATCCATTACAATGAAGTGCATGTTCTATTGAACATTCAAATGTACTCACGTTTATGTTTGATACAATGAAATGGCTTAAGAAATGGAAATAAAACTTGCATACGCCAATTGTCATGCTCGTCTTGTATAGCCTTTTATTAAGATGGGGTTTGATTGATATCTAGTGAATTAAGAAGGATGTTTTGATGCATATATTAGCAATATATTTGATTCTTCATATTTATCTCCATATTGGGACCACACATCAATCAATATTTTCCCATAGAATTGTATTGTTCTCCCTTCTTTCACTTTTGTTCTCAAATGGCAACAAGACCTGCTTCATCTGAATTTAAAATCCCCGATATCAATATTTTATTTTCTAAGTGCTTATTAGATGTACTTTTTGGTGACATATAATATCCATATTGCAACATAATAATGTTTTAAGCAATATTTTAATACTTATGACTCATAAGGACTTGAAAAATAAGAGTTATTACGAAAATGTCAATTTACTTCTCTTCGAATATGACAACTTGGTTCATCTCCAATATATGATCGGAAGAACACTCCTTCCATTTCAAAGATCAACAAGATATTTCAACTTACATTAACTCCCATATGCATCTACACTGCAACCACATATATCACATTATCATAAAACAACTTCAACACTTCATTGCTTAAGAACATCAAAACATAACATTTCAAAACGTTTAAAAAATGATGTTAGTATATATTATAATTTTTTTCCATTTGTAACAAAGCGAATTTTACAAGTTTTTCCTAAAGAAAAAATCAGTAACTTTCTCCTTATAATAGATTTGTCTTATCTTACAATGTTTTTGTTTGTGCTAGAAGCAAACCTAGCATGAGCTAAGATTTATTTTGTTTGACCTTGCCATGCTTATGTTTGTTCTAGAAAAAAATCTAGTGCACACTAGATTTGTTTTACCCTAAAATGTTTGTGTTTATGCTAGATGCAAACCTTGCATGTAATAGGTTTATTTTGTTTCACCTTACCATGCTTGTGTTTGTGCTAAAAAAAACTAGTGTGCACTAGAATTGTTTTACCTTGCAATTCATTTGTTTGTGCTTTAAAAAAATTAGTGCGCACTAGTTTTGTTTAAACTTGCAATGCTTGTGATTGTGCTATAAACAAATCTAGTGTGCACTAGATTGGTTTTACCTTGCAATTATTATTTTTGTTTTAAAAACAAGTCTAACGTATGCTATACTTGTATTACCTTGTGATGCTCGTGTTTGTTCTAATAATGAATATAACATGTGTTAGGTTTGGTTTACCCTACAATGCTTGAGTTTTTTCTAGAAGGAAATCTAGGGAACACCAGTTTGGTTTTACCTTGCAATGCATGTGTTTGTGTTTTTACTAAATTCGTTTTACCTTGAAATGCTTATGTTTATGCTACAAGGAAATCTAGCACATCTTATATTTGGTTTACTTTGCAATTTTGGTTTTTGTACTAGAAACAAATCTAATAGACACTAGATTTGTTTACCCTACAATGCTTGTCTTTGTGCTTTTTTTTTACCTGATAATGTTCTTGTGTTTTTCCTTACACTAAATTTGTTTTACCTTTGTTTCTAGCAGAAACAAAGGTATTGTAGAGTAAAAAAATATAGTGTCAGGAAAAACACAAGAGCATTGTCGGGTAATGCTTGTGTTTGTGCTAGAAACAAATCTAACACACATTAGATTTGTTTTTACCTTGCAATGTTTTTATTTGTGCTAAAAACGAATTTATCATGCACTAGGTTTTATTTAATGTAAAATGTTTGTGATTGTGCTACAAAAATATCTAGCATGTGCTAGATTTTTTTTAGCTTGTAATGTCCCTTTTTGTGCTAAAAACAAATCTAACGCATGCTACATTTGTTTCACTTCACAATGCTTGTGTTTGTGCTGGAAAAAAATCTAGCATGCACTAGATTTGTGTTAACTTGCAATTCATGTGTTTCTGCTAGAAGGAAATATAACATATGTTAGATTTTTTTTACTTTGCAATGTTGGTGTTTTTGTTGGCAAAAAACCTAACAAATGTTAGATTTTTTTTACCCTGCAATATTTTTTTTGTGCTAGAAACAAATCGAGCACATGCTAGATTTGTCTCTAGCTAGACAATGCTTTTGATCTTACTAGAAACAAATCTAACACACACTAGATTTATTTACCCTAAAATGCTTGTGTTTGTTCTTTTGGTTTACCCTACAATACTTGTTTTTTTGTTAGAAAAATATCTAGCGGGTGCTAGATTTGTTTAAGCCTAAAATATTTGCGTTTGTGCTAGAAACAAATCCAGCACATGCTAGATTTATTTTACCATGCAATGTTTTTTTTGTGATAAAAAACAAATATAGCATGTGTTAGCTTTATTTTAACCTGTAATTCTTGTGATTATACTACAAACAAACTAATGCCACTAAACTACCAAAGGGAAGGCTTAAAGCATTACGTCTATTACAAAGTAAAAATTTCTCCCTTTACCTCACCTTTTTTTAGGGTGGTTCATGGACACTAAGTGGCCACTACATCCATGTGAAAATCTAGGTAGATCAACCCAAAGGGATCTACCCATCGACCAAACCAGCAATGCCTAACCCCAAGGGCATTGAGGAGATTTGACCCCGTGAGTCCCCAATAAGCGAGGTGCTTAGAAACAAGAACTCAACCAACTTATTTATCCCTTGTGGCTCCTCTATCATACCTAAGTCTCACTCCATCAACCTGAATGTAAAACAACCATTATTCTTTTGTGCCCTTGAGATACCTTGACATGTGCTTGGTAGCAACACAATGCCCTCTAGTCAGCTCAACCATAAACTAGTTGACTTCGAAGCAAATGTTTGGTCGTGTGTTCACCAAATACATCAATGAACCTATCACTTGCTTGTAAATCGTGGCATCCACTCGCTCACGTCTAGTAGCATCCACCTTCCTCCAGTTTGTGGCTAGAGGCATGGTCATGGGCCTGCAATCCTGCATGTGGAATCTCTTGATAATCTCTTGCGTGCACCTTCCCTGTCCCAAGATTATCTCCCCATCACCTTGCCATACCTCCAATAAAAGGAAATAATGTATAAGCGCTATATCCTTCATCTCAAAATCTTCTACAAGATCTCTTGCAGTCACAGATGAGCTCCTCATCCACTGCCAATATAAAATTATCAACATATAACACAAGAATGAGAGGTTGGCCCTAAAGCCAAATATAGTATAGGTTAGAGTCAACTTAAATCTTAGGGAATCCCAATCTAAGAAGGTAGTTGTATATCTAGGCATACCATGCCCTCGATGCCCGCTTGAGCCCATAAAGAGCTCCCTTTAGCTTGCAAACATGCACATCTTTATTGAAACTCTCAAATCCCTTAGGTTTCTCAACATAAATCTCTTCATCAACAAATCCATTAAGGAAGGATGTCTTAACATCCATTTGGTGGATCCTCCGCCCCATCTACACCATAATTTCTAGAAAATTCTTGATGGAAAAATATCTCGCCACCGGTGTGAACGTCTCACCATAGTTTATCCCTTCATCCTGAGAGAAAAAATGGGCCACAAATCTAGCCTTACATTTCTCTACACTTCCATAAACTTTGTTCTTGATCTTTTACACCAAAAATGATCCCAAAACTGATTTGTCAAGTGGTATTGGCACAATATCCCAGACGTCATTTAGCATGATAAAGGGATACTCCTCCAATGATGGCATTTTGCCATGCATGTTGAGAAATTGCCTCCTTATAGCAAGAAGGCTTTGAGTCTATCACCTTAGTAATAAGTGCCATGTACCCTGTATATCTTTGTAGTTTTTTACTTTGTCTGAATGTGGAGTTGGGGGCTCCAACTCTCTCTTGAGCCTCCCTAATCAACTAATATGGCCACCAATATTGTCCTCTCCCTGCATTGGGAATCACTAGTTGAGTGGGGCCTTATAGCTGTACTTTCTCCTCTTGTTCCTATGTTTTCTCCTCATCTCCATGCCAATCATCCTGCCCAATAACTGGCTATGATGAAGTCTGAAGAGTTGGCTCAGCCTCCTGCTTGCGATCTTGCTCCTCCTCCTCCTCTTTCACACCTTACTCACACTCCAAGGACCTCCTAGGAGCCCTTAATTCCCCAAAATTCACATAATTCCTAATCATTGTCTTCCTGAGTGTTGGAATATACACCATGTATGAATTGGATATCTCGTTGTAGCCCATGAAAATTTCTTTCTTCATTGTGGGCTCCATCTTCTTCCGATAATCTAAATACACATGGCAATAAACAAGGTTGCCAAAGATCTAGAAGTGACACATGTCAAGCTTCTTGCCCGTGAAAGCCTCTATAGTGTGACTCTTCTCAACGCCTTTTGTGGGCTCCTATTCTGCAAATAGACTATAGTGTCGCATGCCTCTACCCAAAGAACCATAAGTAGCCCCTGGTCATGCAACATAGCCCTAGTCGCTCCAACAATGATTTGGTTCTTGCACTCAACCACCCCATTATATTAAGGGTAATGAGGTGTGGTGATCTCTCTCTTGATACCCTCCTTGGCACATAAGTCTCTGAAGGCATTATAGACGTACTTCCCACCATTTTCTAACCTTAGGGCCTTGATCCACCTACCAATCTGATTCTCACCAAGGCTTTGAACTGCAAGAGCTTCGAGAAGACTTCATCTTGTTGATTTTTCCAAATTTCCTTAATTGATAATTACTTCCAATGATTCTTAAATCAAATCATACTATACCACATTTATCATTAAGTAATTATATAAGAAAATCATCAACAATAAAACAATAATGATAGTAGAGATAGCCAAACACAAGAGACAGCCAGATCTGCAGCATAAATCAAACATATGTTATGTTATCTTCCAAGGTGATGTTTGTGCCATCCTTCCTCAGACTGAATTTAATTTGCGTATAAGAATTCTTACCCAATAGATTGAATTGTCCACTCTAAAGGCATCCTCAAGTGGCACTCATTTGGCATCTATTCTATTAGTGATCAAGGCTCCCTATAGGAGAAAATATGTATCAAAATCTGAAGATGTTGAAGAACTTTAGTCACTTTTATCGTTACAGACCTGAGGTATCTTATCTGGAAAGTTTCAACTTAATATAAATGATGGTATTACAGATATGCTTTGGAATATTGAAGATATGAATTGGTTCCTGTAATCAAAGCCCTCAATTGTGAGCCATTATCAAGCAGAGTTTATATGAAGTCCTGACCTTTCACATTGATCAGTCATCATTGGAATTTTCATTGATATAAGTAGTATGAGTAAGTGATATTGCCTCTTGTTATCACATATTTTTCATCTTCAAGAAAACGAGATTCACATTATGAATGAAGGGATAATCTCAAAAAATAAAAATCCCCACTATCTATGGCATCATGGTTGTATATTTTAATCATACTCAATGTTAGAACTAAGTATGTCCTCCTCTATCGGAATTTTATTCCTCATATTCTATAAATTTCATTGTTACTAGGGTATGCTACTTCAATTCTACTTTAAGAAGTCAAATAACTGAATGATGTTTGTTGGAAAAATCAGATTCATTCCATTAGGTGCCTTATAACCTTTGGAGAAATGAAATTTTATTGGAGCTAAAGTGGTCATAGTAATTTTGAAGATTGAATGGTTTCGTATCCTTAAGTACCACGAATCTGAGGTACCTTTTTGGAAGATACAGATGCTTGCATAAGTGATCTTGAATTAAGTATCCTGATGATTCAAGGCTAGATGGGCTATGGAAGGAAAGCCTCAAGGAAAGCAGTCAGTTATAATCTCTCTCTCCTCCAAAGGATAAACATCTTGACATGACAATATACAGTGTTTAATAATCCTCATATCTATCAAATTAATAGACTCTTGAAAGGTGGAAGACCTTACCATTACAACTTAAAGATATATCCCAGTGCCGACTGTAACAACATCTGATCTTTCTGATCTGAACAATATTATCTATCTCCATTATGACAAGAAATAGAGGAAAGGTCATGAATGTCTTTGATATAATAGCTCTATTTATTTTGCATATAACAGTTGATGTTATACTTCCTCTGACTTGGGAATTCGAAATAAGACAATAAAATTTAGAAGATTGTCTTTGAAAAAGATCGAGTAGTTTCATGCTTATAGCTGAAATCATCTGCAAGCTACTCTGAAAGTCAAATTACCATATGACAGAATCTTGTCTCAGAGGGAGCTACAATTTTATAAATTTTTGTAGATATTCTATGCTTGATGGAACTTTACTTTGTATCCCAACATTAGTCAGCAATCACATAAACAACAAAGTAAAATGCTGATAGAACATACTAGTGGATCGATAGAAAACAAACCAAAAATATATAAGTGTTGGTGCATTACCACGATCAACAGGACGCTTCAACCAGCAAAGTCTCAATATGGTTACCTAACCAGCAATGTCACAAAACCCTCTAGGACAGCCAAAATGGGCAACTCAAAAGTTAACCCAAAATTCAATGTTGTCAATCAATGGTCAACGCAAATAGCAGTAACAGCTAGGTCAATGCAACAAATTCAAAGTCAACATCTAGCCTCGGCAATAGTGCCAAAAAATGCAGATTTGAGAGATAAAATTTTTGGGAGAGTTTCAGGTCCATTTGGCCTTGCCTAGACCAAAGTCAACACTGGTCAAAGCTGCTACAGAAATCCTAGGCCAAAAACAGAAAAGAGTTGTTGTTGAAATTTCCCACATGTGGAGAGAAGAGCCTCCAAGGTCATCGAACCAATTAGATGATGGGAGAGAAATGTGTGAGGATGAGATGATTGAAAATGTCCTCCAACGTTGACGAATATATATCCATCAATGAGGGTGTGTGACACAACTACTGGGGCACAAAACCTTAAGGCCAACCTGCACATATTTTGAATAAACTCAAAATAAATATTCTCCTCATTGGATTAAGATGATCTTTAGATTGATCTTGCACCTCTCCGAAAGAGGAGTTCAATAAAAATATTGGCATCTTCATCTGAGCATGACCACATGGAGTTTGGACGTAGTTGTCCAAAATTAACACTCCCTCTCAACTAGAGAAATCTCCATCCACCTTTGCAATCCAAACATCGTGTGTCATCTCCTCGTAACTTTCTTTGTTGGCTTCCTTCTTTCATAACAAAAGTGGGCCAGTCATAAAGACATCATTCCCAGCTGAAATATTTAGCCTAGAGGTCTGAAACCTCTATAGGACTCATAAATAGTCTCATACCAACCCGAAGTTGGTTTACCTGATCCAAAGTCAGGTTGAGGTATGAAACCTCATTATACTTGATCCTAGATCAAGTGGTTGGACCATGCCATCCTAGATAGAGAGTACAGAAATCTCTGATGCATCCATCAGTATTTTCTACTAGTCTCTATATTTTCCCACCTCACTGGCCAAATGAGAGGTACTTCCCATTGGCCCTGAACTCAATGGGTAGGATGCATACGGGGCACAGATAATGAGAGGTGAGCCAACTCAATCATCACAATAGTGGGGCAAAAGCACAGCAACAAGGTTTGGCAAGCCTAGCTCTGTGGTTGCTTATAGCTCCAAGAAGCTATCCCCAAAGCCCCCAGAGCTCCCGGAGCTCATCATCCAACAAGACCCTCAGCATAGGGTCGTTCCACGCTACCAAGATTTTCACAGAAGGTTGGGAACTTGACCCTCCCTAGGGGCTTTGTGATAATATCCGCGACCTATTCATTAGTTCCTATATGATCGAGCCTTATAGCACCTCATTGTACCATATCCCAGATAAAGTGGTACCTAATATCAATATGCTTGGATCGATCGTGGAACGCAAAATTCTCGGACAAACGAATCCACTCTGGTTATCACAGAGTATCACAGTGGTATCTAGCACATGCCCGAAAAATTCACTAAACAGTTTTTGCGACCAAACTGCTTCACAATAGGCGATACTCACTGCAATGTATTCGGCCTCCGCGGTGCTCAAAGCCACCGAATTATGCTTCCTACTCGTCCATGATATCGAAGCAGAACTAAGCGTGAAGCAACATCCTGATGTGCTCTTATTATCCACCACACTGCCAGGCCAATCAGAACTAGCATATCCATGGAATTTCATGCTCCCAAAAGTGTATCTCAGCCCATGGTTTATCATGCCCCAAAGATATCTAAATATATTCTTGGCACCAACCCAGTGAATATGATGAGGTTCAACCATATGTTGACTCCAAGTTTTCACTACAAAACATACGTCTCGATAGGTTTTAAATAAGAAAATTAGGGCCCCTACAAGTTGACGATACTCAGTAGGATTTGCTAGCACAGGCCCAGTAGCACTGCTACTCAACTTATTAAAGTTGAGCTCCATCGGTGTTGACATGGACTTACAGTCCACCATACCAAATCTTTCTAGAATCTTCACAATTTATTTTTCTTGAGAAGTGAAAATCTCACCAGGTCTCTACCACACCTCCAGGCCTAGGAAGTAATGCATTAGTCCTAGGTCCTTCATCTTGAACTCAGCAGCGAGCACCCTCTTGCATTGATGAATGAGAGGGTCAGCACCAGTTAGGAAGAGGTCATCCACATACAACACCAGAATGAGAGGCTTTTCTCTATCAACCTTCAAGTAAAGGTTTGGATCAGCATTACTATGAGTGAAGCTCACCTTCATTAGGTAGCTATCTATCCTCTCGTACCAAGCTCTGGATGCTTGCTTCAACCCATAGAGGGATTTATTCAACCTGTAGACATGGGTGTCCCAATCCTGGACTTCAAACCCCAGAGGTTTCTCCACTTACACCTCTTCCTTTATTGCACCATGTAGAAATGTAGTCTTCACATCCATCTGATGAAGACTCCATCCTTGCATAGCAGCAAGGGCTATGATAGACCGGATGGTGGTATATCGGGCCACAGGTGAAACTATGTGATCATAGTCTACGCCTTCTTTTTGGGAGAAGCCACGGGCAATGAATCTTGCCTTGAAATTTTCAGCACTTCCATCATATCCATGCTTCATCTTGTAGAGCCATTTTTGTAGATGTTTTATGCTTGATGCAACTTTACTTTTTATCCCAATATATGTCTGCAATCACATAAAAAAGAAAGTAAAATGCTGATAGAACATACCAGTGGATCGACAGAAGATAAGCCAAAAATATGTAAGTTTTGGTGCGTTACAGCGATCAGCAAGATGCTTCAAGCAGCAAAGTGTCAATATGGTCAACCAACTAGAAATGTCACACAACCCTCTAGGATAGCCAAAACGATCAACTCAAAAGTCAACCCAAAATTCAACGTTGTCAGTCAACGGTCAACACAAACAGCAGCAACAGCTAGGTCAACACAGAAAAGTCAAATTCAATGTCTAGCCTGGGCAATAGTGCCAAAAAATGTGGATTTGATAGATCAAAATTTTGAGAGTTTCAAGTCTGTTTGACCTTGCATTAACCAAACTCAATGCTGGTCAAAGCTGCTGCAGAAACCCTAGGCCGAAAATAGAAAAGAGATGCTATTGAAATTTTCCACATGTGGAGAGAAGAGCCTCCAAGGTCATTGAACCAATCATATGAGGAGAGAGAAATGTGTGAGGATGAAATGAGTGAAAATTTCCTCCAACGTTGACCAATATATATCCATCAATGAGGGTGTGTGACATAACTGCGAGCACAAAACCTTAAGGCTGACCTGCACATAAATTTTGAATAAATTCAAAATAAATGTTTTTCTCATCGGATTAAGATGATCTTTAGATCGATCTTGCACCTCTCCAAAATATGAGTCCAATAAAAATATTGGCATCTTCATCTAAGCATTACAACATGGAGTCTGGACCTAGTTGTCCAAAATTAACAAGTTTATTCCAAGAAAATCATCTATACCAAAGGACATTGACTCTTGACATGTGATTATAATAGTCTAATGGATCCCAAGATAAATTGGCTGACTTTGGTGCACGTACCAAAGGATGAATATCTGGCTTCATATAGCTTGATGGATATTCTTTGTACCAGCATACCTTTTCCCATGATCAGAAGTAGATATAAATGTTTATTAATAAAATCTGTCAAATGTTGATCCGCCCTTTCTTCATCATTATTTGAGTGAGCAGACATATATTCTCTTGATAAGATCAAGATCTCCTTTCTTCTGTAAGAAGCTATAAGTCGTGGGAAAACCCTACTATCAAGGTCCCGATTGTTCATTGAGCTCTGTAAGACTAGTTAGAAGAAGTAAAGAAATTATCATGATATTCGAAAGGAAAGGATGGCGAAGTACTTCTACGGTTTCAGTTGAAAATTATTAAGTCCATAGAAAGCTGTGGATTCATCTATGTGCTACTGGATGGAGCTATAAAGCTCTTACTGTCTATCCAGATATCATCACCAAGATCTATAATTTTTTTCTAGGCAATAACTTTGCATTGTTCCTTATATGAAGGGATCTGCAGTTAAGATTGAACATTGAGCTCTGGGAGCTCCTAGGGGCTTGGGGTACTTGTTGAGTTATAAGTGACCATAGGGTGAGTGGTTCACCTTACCCTAGTGGTGCATTATGTACAGGGTGATTGGTTCACCTTCCCCTATGTTTGTGGACACATTTATATAATGTGAGTGGTTCACCTTATCCTACAGGTACCCTAGTGAAAGATGCATATAGGCATCTATTAACATGTCGGTGGGATGTGGTTCATCCTTTCCCCACATGTAGCATGCTTATTCTGTTGAGAATTTGGAGGGCTAGTGATTAATTCAAATTCTAATTACTTGTGAGGTTACTTGAGTTACTTATGTATTTCCTTCGTTAGCTTATTAAATCTTTCATCAAGTCAATTATCAGAATACACGAGACAGAAGAATTAGGATCTTAAAGCAAGGGAAAAACCTCTCCCTCTTGGAGAAGAAAACCCATGAGAAATTCTTCGTATAGATTTTCAGATGACAAGTACCATGACCAAGAATTAGACCCTTGAACTATATATGCATCCAATACCTTGACCTTACTTCTTTGATGTCCTTCAATGCTGATCTTTATTCTCTTCACCAAGTTGCACTATTCTGCACCAACACTTCCTTTGAAACTCCAGTTACTTGAGATGTATATATGTTGTAGTTAGGAAAGTAAATCACATATTTACTTTATTACTTTCTTTTACTTTCTCATTGCTCCTTCTCTTTGGAATATCTACAAGATTTTCCCAGACCACTGTTCCAATTTTTTCATGAACTAGAAATGAATACCAATGTTACCTTTGATCAACTCTTTCACTTCTAGAAAGTCCGCAAAAATTTCTCAATTTTGGTCTACACTTTAACATAGGAACACTTCCCTTGAACGTTTCATGTATCCAGACCCTATACGCTATAACCACTTCAAGATTATACGCAAAATCTTTGACGAACAGTCAGAGACAGTTCACACTTCTATTCTAGAAGACTGCAACACTTTGTTACACTAAGATACTACCAGGATTTATGTATCTTAAACAGTCCTGAAACTCATCAAAAATCCACATTGAACCTTGTCCAAAAAATCCGCACTTATGTTTAAGAGATGACCGAAATTTCTTGTCTTCAAATGACCACAGAATAGGTGTATATATAGTGACATTTTTACTGTCTTTAGACCAACCTTCCATTTAGCTTGTAGGCCAACTTATCTAAATGTTGGAAGGCTGAATTTAACACATCATTTTATCTTATCTTACAATGTTGTTGGAGGGCTAAATTAATCCATTCATTCACGGTTTATTTGGCAAGGTCTTGGAGCATTTCTTTAGACTAGATCATTCATATATAAGACACTTAATTACATTTATACTTAGAAGAAAAAACCCTAATAGACATCAAGAAGAAGTCTATTAACCTAAAATAAAATGTTTCTCATGAAACTCATGAAGCATGTACAAGAAATATACATTTTATTATCTTTGTCGTCTTCTTTACATAGATAGATAATCACATAGTCAATATAAAGACCAATCCTAGTTACACTTTTCAACACTTCCTCTTAACGAGGGAGGTATTCATACAGGTACATGGTCACTTTCAAACTAAAGAATCTCATAAGAAGAATCAAATTGGTAATCACATCTGTATAAAATCATATCAACTAGCATTGTCCTAGTACAAGGCCTCGACTAACAACCCCATTTCTCAGCGAGACAATGGGCTACAATGATGGCGAGACACATGACTTATAGAGACCATAGTCATTGTCTCTCCAAGGTACATACTCCACCTAGGTGTTCCCAGGGTATGAACTTCTTGGACTATCCTTCTCTTGGGTAGCCAGCCCTCAAAGAATATAAATCCTTGGCTACTCTTATCTTGAATGCCCTATCTCATTCTCAAAGAGTATCGAATGCAAGATGATTACTCAATCATCAATTTTGTCTTCCAGGTGAAGACCAGAATGATGTGTCTATCCATTCTCTCCACGTGGCCTTCACTAAGACTTATGGTTGTTAGCCCTAGTCTAGTGCATGACACATGCATTAGAGAATCACATTATTCACTCTCTCTTAACTTAGGAAGTACATACTTCAAGTTTAGCTCCAATTGGCTTCTTGGGATCTTTATACCTTGGAAGACAAAGGAGTGTTGGGACTCGCATATGTTCACATACGGGGACTAGTTGTAGCTGCTAAATGAATTGTTAGAGGGTTGCAAGATGATGCTTATGAAAAATTCTCTGAAACTGAAAAATCATGATATCCTCACATATGTTTGTCTTCAGTGGTTACTTCACATTGGATGACATAGTTTACAGTGCCTCATATTTTGTATTGAGATCTCTCATATGCTTAAAATAATCTTAAAGGCATTGGCAAGTGGTCTCTCAGAACCTCTCCTAGAACTACCATGGGCTTAAACCAACAGAGTTCTTGGTTCCAGGCTCTAGCAAAATATGGTGTTTAAATCACCAACACAACCATTGGGCTCACTCTTGAGGCTGACAAGAAATTCTTTGCCAAAAATGCATATTCACTTGGTCAAATGTTTGGTATGGGGACAACGATGATTTTTCTTTTGTGGAGGAACCTTGATAGGAATTGCATAATCAATAACTTATAAGAAATTTAAAAATGACATTGTGAACATTATTTAAGTCATTGACCCAAGGGACACACTCAAAGTGAACTTAAACTTACTAGAACTTGGTTGGAATTGTGGCCAAATGAAAAGCCCATATATAGGTATTAACCCATGATATTTACGGTTGGACTAGACAAAGGTCATCAATTTTTCACATGGAAAATCAAACATGGATCATAAACGATCCAGTAGACAAAATATAAAATGATTGGATACTCTCTAGAGGGATCCTTGGGCCTTTGATCTTAGGGTTACAAGTTGGTTCATTCCCTTACATTTTTTTCCAAGCAAAAATACATTAATCAGAACATGTTTTAAATTTTATTGATGGATGTTATGTGCACTATGGGAAAAAGAAAGATTTGAAGCATATTATTTGGGGTTGTGGCTTTGCCAAACCTATTTGGAAGGTCATCTACTATGATTTGTTTGTTTTGTTCTCTTGCCTTCTACACTAGAGGGTAGCTTTTCTTGGTGATTGTGCTTTTGTGTAAATTTTTATCAACCTTTTTGGTCATTTATTAGATTACCCACTCACTCCAATGTTTGGAACTAAGTTGTGTGGTTTTCATTTAAATTTGGTGAATTTGGAAAAAAATATTTCTGGTGCAAAAAAACATGATAAAATCCCTCTTATGTTCAACAAAGAGAATTAAGCAGATTTTTTTAGAACTTCCTAAAAACATGTTAGAATTTAATATGTTGTTCAAAAAACATGTTGACGTGCATGTGTGTGTTTATTTTCTAAGAGCTTAACAAAAAATTAATGAACTTAATTTTTCTCATCATGTAGAGATGTAAAATTTTGTAGATGTTTGATGCTTGATGCATCTTTACTTTCCCTTCAGTACTAGACAACAATCACATAAATCCCTAAGTAAAATGTTCATAGAACATACCAGTGGATCAACAAAAGACAAGGCAGAAAAATATATATTTGTTGCTTCGTTACAACGATCAGCAAGATGCTTCAACCAGAAAATTCTCCTTGGTCATCCAGCCCAATATGTCACAACAACCCTCAAAACAGCCAAACGGTTAACTGGAATTCAACCCCAGAAAAGTCAACGTTGTCGAGAAAAGTCAATGCAAAACAACAACAAGTAAAATTCAATGCAGCTCGGTCTTTGGTCAACCTTTGACCTCAGTTCTTGTGCCAAAATGTACGGACTACATAAGTCGAAGTCTATGGAAAAAATAAGCTCCTTTGGGCCATGCATTGACCAAAGTCAATGCTAGTCAAACTTGTGGTAAAACCCTAGCTGCAACAAAAACAATCTTCATCCTTCTCCCATGTGTGAACCGTAGATTTTCCTCCTTGGAGCTCGAACCAATCTGAAGTGGAGAGAGAAATATGTGTGATGAGGAAATGAGTGAAATGTCCTCCAACGTTGACTCTATTTATATAAATCACTGAGGGTGTGTGACACATTTGCTAGGGGTGTAAAACCTTAAGGCCGACCTACACATATTTTGAAAGTATTAGAAATAAATTCAAAATAAATGTTCTTCTCATCAAATTAAGATGATCTTTAGATCAATCTTTCACCTCTCCAAAAGAGGAACCCAATAAAGATATTGGTGTCTTCATATGAGCATCAAAACATGGAGTTTACACCTAGTTGTCCAATTTAACACTCCTTCTCAACTAGGGAGAAATCCATCCACCTGTGCAATCAAACATCGTGAGTCATCTTGCCGTAACTTCTGTGCTGGCATCTTTATTTCAGAACAAAAGTGGGTCATTCAAAAAGACATCATTCTGGGCTAACAGATTCATCCCATAGGTCTAAAACCTTTATAGGACTCACAACGAGTCTCATACCAACCCAAAGTTGGTTTACTTGACCCAAAGTCAGCTGGAGATCCGAAACCTCACTATACTTGATCCCAGATCAAGTGGTTGGATCGTGCTATCCTAAATAGAGAGTAGGTAAATCTCTAATGCATCCATCAGTTTTTGCTACTAGTCTTTAGCTTTTCGCACCTCATTGGCAAAATGAGAGGTACTTTCCATGAGCCCTGAACTCAATGGGTAGGATGCATACGGGGCACAGATAATGAGAGGTGAACCAACTTAATAATCATAATAGTGGGGCCTAAGCACACCAACAAGGTTTAGCAAGCCTATCCCTATCATTGCTTATAGCTGTGAGAAGCTATCGTCAAAGCCCCCTAGAGCTCCCAGAGCTCATCGTCCAACAAGACACACATCATTGGGTCATTCCATGATACCAAGAATCTCACGGAAGGTTAGGAACTTGAACTTCCCTAGGGGATTTGTGAGAGTATCCGCGACCTACTCATCAGTTCCTATATGATCGAGCCTTAGAGTGCCTCGCTGTACCATATCTTGGATAAAGTGGTACCTAATATCAATATGCTTGGATCGATCATGGAACACTGGATTCTTCGACAAGTGAATCCCACTCTAGTTATCACAAAGTATGACAATGGTATCTAGCACATGTCCGAACATCTCACTAAAGAGCTTTCACAACCAAACTACCTCACAACAGGCCATACTTGCTTCAATGTATTCGGCCTCCATAATGCTCAAAGCCACCGACTTCTGCTTCCTGCTCCTCCATGATATCGAAGCAGAACCAAGATTGAAGCAACATCCCAATGTGCTCTTATGATCCACCATACTGCCAGCCCAATCAACATCAGTATATCCAGGAGTGTCACGCTCCTGGTAGTGTATCTCATCCCATTGATTATCATGGCCCGAAGATATCTCAGAAGATTCTTGGCACCAACCCAATGAAAGTGATGAGGCTCAGCCATCTGTTGACTCAAGGTGTTCACTGCAAAACATATTTCTGGATGGGTGTTCACTAAGAAAATCAGGGCCCCTGCGAGTTGACGATACTCAGTAGGATTTTCCAATATGGGCCCAGCAGCACTTCTACTCAACTTATTGAAGCTGAGCTCAATCGGTATCGACACGGACTTGCAGTCCACCATACTAAACCTTTCCAAAATCTTCACAATGTATTTTCCTTGAGAAAGGAAAATCTCGCCAAGTCTCTACCAGACCTCCAAGTCTCGAAAATAGTACATCAGTCCTAGATACTTCATCTCAAACTCAACAGTGAGCTCCCTCTTGCACTGATGAATGAGAGGGTCAACACCTGTCAGGAAGAGGTCATCCACATATAGCACCAGAATGAGAGGCTTCTCCTTGACAACCTTGAAGTAAAGGTTCGGATCAACATTACTATGAGTGAAGCCCTGCTTCATCAGGTAGCTATCTATCCTCCTGTACCAAGCTCTAAGTGCTTGCTTCAGCCCATAGAGGGCTTCCTTCAACCTGCAGACATGGGTGTCTTGATCCTAGACTTCGAACCCCAGAGGTTGCTCCACATGTACCTCTTCCTTTATTTCACCATGCAAAAATGCGGTATTCACATCCATCTGATGGAGACTCCATCCTTACGTAGCAGTAGGGGCTATCATAGATCAAATGGTGGTATATCGAGCCACAGGTGCAAATATGGCATCATAGTCTATGCCTTCCTTTTGAGAGAAGCCACGGGCAATGAACCTTGCCTTGAACTTTTCAGCACTTCCATCAGATTCATCCTTGATCTTTTAGAGCCATTTTGAGGTGACAATTGCTTTGTTCTTCAGTCTTGGAACCACATCCCAGACATCATTCTTCATTATGGATTCATACTCTTCATGCATAGTGTCCGTCTAGACTTGATGCTTTACGACTTCCTCAAAATATCCAAGCTCGGATTGTACATTAGTACTCATGGCTATTAGATACCCTTGGTATCTAATCGGCTTCTTGCTTTCACGGAATGTCCCCCATGGGGCCATATGTCCCTCAACATCCTCAAGAGTGTCCCTGAGCCATTATGGTATATTTCCCAGTGAAGGAGGTGGATCAATAGGGTCCATCGGTCCTTCAACATTAGGTATCATCTCATCCTTTGGTTCTTCTTGATTTCCAAGCCTTACTTCATGATCTTCCTCAAATCTCGGAAGATTTACTACTTTCCTCGGGGAAGCATCTTCATCAAAGGTGACATTGTGGTATATCTACACTTCACTTTGACCATGCAAATAGACTCTATAGGCCTTCGAACTTTATCTATAGCCCACAAAAATTTCTTTCTTCCCAGAAGAATCCATCTTGCTCCTCTTTTCTTTCGGCACATGAAAATAAACAGGGCATCCAAAAACTCTAAAATGTGAGATGTCAGGTTTCTTACCAAAGAAAACCTCTTCAAGAGTTTTGGAGTCTAGAGCGGCATGCAGGCATCAATTTTGTATGTACACAGCAGTGTTCACTGCTTCTCCCCACAGAAACTTCGGTAGACCTTGGTCACATAGCATGGCATGGGCAAGTTCGGCAATGGTCTTGTTCTTTCGTTCAACAATGCCATTTTGCTCAGGAGTATAGATAGTTGTGGTATCCCTCTTGATGCCAGCTTCTATGAAAAATTCCTTGAACTCATTTGTCTCATATTCAGCATCATTATTAGTTCTCAAAATCTTGATCTTCTTCCTTGTCATATTTTCCACCAAGGCTTTGAAGCTATGCAACCACATGAAAGCCTCATCGTTCTTCTTTAAGAAGTATATCCAGGTTTTGCGAGAGAAGTCATCTATGAATGTAATATAATAAGAACATCCTCCCAAGGATTTCATGGGAAGCATACCAAATAGATCAGAATGGATCAATTGCAAGACATCATATGTCTTTATGACACTTGAGGGGAAAGGTCCCCTTGTATGCTTTCCTTTGGCACAACCCTTACATACACCTTCATGATTATTTGAAAACTCAGGCATCCCTGTTACCACCTTCCTTGCTTCGGGAAGGGCCTTTTAATGAAGGTGTCCAAACCTTCGGTGCCATAATTCAGTCTGTCAGATAGTATCACATGTCATCGCTCCCAGTGGACTTCCTCCAATCAGGTAGAGTGTGTCAACTCTAAGCCCAATTGTGATAGCTTCATTGAAGCTCTTCTTCTACATGCACACATTTCCATTAGTTAATGGCACATTGAAACCTTTGTCTTCCATGGCCAATATAGACACAAGGTTCTTCTTCAAATTAGGTACATAGAGTACATCCTGCAAGTGGAGGGCTTGACCTTGGGACAAGTGGAGGGTCACAGTCCCTATCCCTTTCACAGGATATGTGGCATTATCTCCAAGGATAATTTCCAGATTAGTACCCTTCTCAACCATATCAGAGAGTGCTTCCTTGAATCCAGTGATGTGCCTTGAGGCACCACTATCTATCAACCAGACATCCATAGTGTCGGGTGGAGATGCAGCAGAGAGCGCAGATACAAGAATGTATTCATTTCTTTTATCAACAACATTTGATTCCTCATACCTGGAGTTTCTTGACCTTTTAAAAGGTTGATTATTTCCACCAGAGGGAGACTTCCTCTTTCCCTTGAGCCTGTTGTTCCTTTGATTTCCATTCCTCTGGTTTTTGTTGTTGTCATCACCATTAGGAGAATCCTTCTTGAAAGGAAGGAAATTCTCTAGCATAGTGACTTAGCCTATGATAAGTGAAACACTTTCCCTTCTTTCCTTGGGCCCCTTCTTTTCCTTTGTTCTTTGGAACGCCAAAGTTATTCTTTATAGAATTATCAGCATAGGAAACATTTCCTTCATTTCCATACTCCTTCATTCTTGTTTCTTCTTGAACGCATCTCGACATTACTTCGTCAAAGTCAGGTATCACATTATTATTTAGAATGGTAGTGTTGAACACATTCCATTTGGATGGGAGCCCTCCAAGTGCGGTGAGTAACATTTCTCGATCAGCTATTGTCTCCCCAATAGCCAGCAGATTGTTCCTAATCTTGGTCAGCTTTAGAAAGTATGATTGAACGGACTCATCCCTACCTTTCTTCAGATTCTTCAATTGATCCTTGAAGAATAGTACTTGATTTTAATTGTTGGCCTTGAACATGAGGACCAACTTATCATACATCTCTTTGGACGTGCCTAGCTCAAAGATGTAGGCCACAAAACTCTTATGAATGGATTCCCTGATCATCACCTTTGCTTTAATCTCCCCCTTCTTGTATTTTTTTTTGGCATCAGCAGTAGTAGTGGATGGAGTTTCTTGGATTTTACCCTACACATATTCCATGACATCTTGGTATTCCAATTTAAGATCCAATATCATCTTCCAAGCATGGAAGTCATCCTTCCCAATCAATTTGTCATCCTCCTTGAAGCAATAGCTTGTGGAACCCATTTTCTTCTTCGGTGATTGCTACAAATTAGGGCTTTTCTTCACCTCAGCTTTAATTCCATCTAAAATTTTTTAGATGTTCTATGATTGATGCAACTTTACTTTCTCTTCAGTACTAGATAGTAATCACATAAATCATTAAGTAAAATGTTGATAGAACATACCGGTGGATCATGAGAAGACAAGCCAAAAAAATATATATTTGTTGTTGCATTACGATGATCAGCAGGATGCTTCAACCAAAAAAGTCTCCTTGGTCAGCCAGCCCAATACGTGTCACAACAACCCTCAAATAGCCAAACGGTCAACTCAAAGTCAACCCTAGAAAAGTAAACGCTTCGTATAAAACTCAACTTTTCTCATCCTACGGTGAACCTTTGACCTTGGTTCTTGTGCCAAAATGTACAAACTGCATAAAGCAAAGTCTATGACAAAAATCAACTCCTTTGGACCATGTGTTGACCAAAGTCAACGCTGGTCAAACCTGTGGTAAAACCCTAGCGACAGTAAAAATAGTCTTCGTCATTCTCCCACGCGTGAACTCAGGATTTGCCTCCTTGGAGCTCGAACCAATTAGAAGTGGAGAGAGAAATATGGGTGATGAGGAGATGAGTGAAATGTCCTCCAATGTTGACTCTATTTATATCAATCACTGAAGGTGTGTCACACATTTGCTAGGGGTGTAAAACCTTAAGGCAGACCTGCACATATTTTGAAAGTATTAGAAATAAGTTCAAAATAAATGTTCTTCTTATCGGATCAAGATGATCTTTAGATCAATCTTGCACCTCTATGAAAGAGGAACCCAATAAAAATATTAGTGTCTTCATCTAAGTATGACAACATGGAGTTTGGACCTAGTTGTCCAATTTAACAAGAGACTTGAAAATTAGGGTTGTTGCTGATCTCCCTTCCTTATTCTCTTGATTTGTAAAGAATCGATGGGAATTAAGACTAGGAAACATCCTCCTCTCTTTATTGTACTAGTAAGAGTCTCTTCTAATAATGTCCAACCCCAAACCCCTGCATCTACCCACAAGAAGACATTGCATGTAACTAGGGTTTATTCTATCGTCACCAAGGCTTCTATAAATGCACTTGAACAGTAAACACAAGGTGAACCCACTCCTAATGGCCTTTCGAAGCCTATGCCAATTGGGAAAAGAAATACCAACAGTTCTTTTAAATATTTTATGCTTAAATTTGACATGAGCGACTTTGCTTCTAGTGTTGCACCATGGACCCCATCCTCACCCACTTCCACAACAGCCTATGTGGAAAATGCGACTTTAGTCCATAATGTGGATCTCGAGGTTGAATGGCTTATGAAAAATATTGAACATTTCAAGGCCCATGACATGATCTGCAAATTTAATGCATTGTAGCCTTTGTTGGCATAGCTATAGGCCTAGATTGAATTGCCACATAGTCCCTTTCTCTTGAAATCTAAGGCCATTCATCTAGCTAAAAAAGGTTTCTTCATCCTGATTGAGTCCAATGCATATGAGTACCGGATAAAAGTGGTTATGTGTGACCCATGGTTTGTGGAAATTGCAAGCTTCTCTGTGTAGACATGAAGCCCCAATTTCAATCCAATTGTTAAATCCTTAACAATGATTCAAATTTAAGTTCAATGGTCAAATCTGCATTTGGAATTATAAAAAAAAAGTCCTTGAACTCCATTAGTGATGTTTTGGATGCATATTTCTATCTCTGTGACGCCATTGGAGCTAAACCTCCTACTAACTTTGCCCACTTGTGTATTATGGAAAAGGGTTGCCAAATCAAATAGTTTTGAGATATGGTCACCACCGCTCCTCCCAGGTTCTGGACTATCAACACATCACATTCTAGGCAAGCTAAAGTTCAAAAAAATGCATATTCATAACTACAACATGATTAACTCAAAAACCTCGAAACACAATAATCCCTTTGTTCTTTGACAGAGAATCAAGGCAGTTTCAATTGAAAGAGTTGCCCTGTGGCGGTTTAACAAAGTTTAATTTTGTGTTTAGGATAGGGAAGCATGCAGGTTTCCCGCCTCTATTAGAGTGCCCATTGCCAATTTTCTTTTACCCAGCACCCTAAAACCTCATGTACCAAAAACAAATAAAAACTCTGTAATAGCTTGAAGTGTCGATCAAACTGTATACTGACCATTATAAAATTTCCAAAGAACTAATGGTGACCCAAAATAAAGGCATCATGACGAAGAGGGTTTTATACGATAGTCAATCAGGTGCAATTGTGAAACAGAGGTTAGGAGTTCAAATCCCTTCTACTGATTTGAGAGAGCATTCAAATTTGAAACTAAATTACCGTACCTACCCCACTGAAAATTCCTGTAAAGCTCTTGTCGTCGATTCATTGAAAAGTCAATTCACCCACACCAAAATAATTGGAAAGTCAAAGGCTGTTCAAAATCGATAGCATGGGCATATGAAGATTTTGAATGTATGCAACGTGAATGTAACTTGAATATATGTAGCTCTATTTTCTTTGTGGTTGCAACTATTTAAATGCTTCAGACCTATATATATTATACACAAGTTATATATATTATGGTTTCTTCACCATTTTTTGGACGCAAGTGTTTAAGTTGGATGAGAAAAGCATGATTTGAATTCAGTTGGCTTTATCAATTGTTTTATATTGTAAATGTTTTATCGATTGTTTTAAATTTTAAATGTTTTTAATATTTTTTTATGTGAGTGCAAATTTATCATTGCTTCCACTTGTATTCTATATTTTAATGATGAAAACATTATTATGCCAATATTACTTGGTATTATTATAAAATAAAAATAATAATAAATATTTTTTTTAGTTTGAAAAAAATTGGTTTATATAATGTGTCAGTGCATATGTCTAGCATTCAAAAATATTACCAAATTCACCGCTTAAAGCAACACACATCATAAAAAGAAAGGTATTCTGCTAGTCAAGTGCAATCATGTGTCATGACCAATATGTAGAAGCAGCGCACATCACACATCAATATAAGTCAGAGAAATATGTCCACCCATGTAAAGTAGAAAATACAAAAGAAACAGTGGATGAGAAACATATCAAACGTTGTCCCCATCCATGACCCCCTATGTGTCACATAGGCCAGGAAAAAATCTTGGACCAGTTACACAACACAAAAACATAAAATACAATAAAAGGAGTGTAAATAGGTCTAACTCAAGATAGTGCCAAAGTCGTAGTTTCAAAAACAAAAAGTTTTCCTTGCCAGAGAAAGTAGTGTGTGATACACATATATTTACAATATCGTAGAAAGAACAGTAAGCTAACAGACACGGATCTTCACAATTACTATAAGTGTTTTATATTCACTTCTCGTGGGTGATACTTACGAGCACTAAACTTGGGGTAGGTCGAAGATAGATATTCGCATAGTTTTACTAACCCCAAGGTTGTCACCACCTCGACACCACCCCTTTCTATAGGATCTAATAAAGGTTGAGTGTTGGGGAATTTTCTTTTCCCTACCTTCACATATTTGCATTAAAGTTGAGCGTCCTCATTCCTCCATCCTTCACCAATTTGTGCTAGACTTGACCACATACATTTATGGCACATCTCAACAAATACCTGGCATTGTTGGATGTGAACATCACTGGACATGAGACTATAATAGAGGCCTTTCAATATCCAGTGGATGTAAAAAAGGAGGGGAAAATTGGAACACATGCGAGACGTCGGGGGTTGAGGACCCTAGGATCTCCTTCATGATAGAACCCTTGCACAAAACATGGCTGTCAATACCAGATACCAGCTGCACATCATACGTGTTCTCAAGATAAACCTCATCATCCTTCCACTGTGAAAAATTTGTTGAGATTTGGCTATGATGTCATGTGGGATAGGATGGAAAGCCTTCGTAAGAGGGCGTTGATCAGGAAATGGCACTTCTACTGGGAGCATGACATGGATATGTAGAATTGGGTAAACATTGAGTGGTCTCGCATTGTGGGATATCTTCCTAAGGTGTGTCGATTATTGAACGAATGGTATAGTTTTCACTTCCTAACTATGGAGGATGTTGCACAGATTCTAAAAACACCATGGGTACATGGTAGATGCTTCCTATCATTAGATACCTAGTATATTGGTTTTAATCCAACGTTGGAGGTTCCACGCAATCATCTAGTATGGGTTAAACTCTCGGGATTGTTGCTGGAATTTTGGACTTTGAATGTCCTTTCTACCATTGGGGATTCCATTGGCAGATTTTTATACATGGATCCTAGGGGAATTGGAATGTCTGATAAATGGGTTGCATGGCTTTTAGTTGAGCTTGGGTTTTTTGGTGCTCTTCCTACTCAGATTAACCTATTGTGGGACTATGAAATTTACCACCAGCAGTTTGACTATTGGAGCATCCTCTTCCGGTGCAAACTGTATCACAACACAGGCCACCTGGTTCGAAATTGTACGAGGCTTCACTCTAGGAGGTGATCATACAAGACTAGTGATGTTTCAACGACAAGGACTGCTACTCAGACTGCATCACCACCTGCAACGGGTGAAAAATCATGTACCTTGGAACAATATTCCCCTTCCCCCTATTCATCGATCAATGTACATTGGGAACCTCATGTGTCTGACTGGAAACCTTCATCCATCAGCTAACGCTCATGCATCACATACCTCTCGTGAATCAACTACTTCTATAATCCCATCCCATACTATTTTCCCTCTCCCGGATGACTCGACTGGGGACATTGGACCATTTTCGTCCTTAGAATCTCCCCCTCTGACCACCTCTAGGCGATCAAAACTTGGGGTACAATCCCCATCGGATCATGCCCTTGCCACTTCGCCCCACGTATCATTTGACAGTGACATTGAGTTTCTATTACAGAACCCCTCATTGGATTTATCTGAGATTTCAGTCAAACAATGTGATGAGATCACAACTCCTTTCCAGATTAGCCCTACCTCAAAATTGAATGTCACGACGCACTACAAGAGGAGGCATAGGGGGGAGGGAAACAAACATATTCGAGACATTACATCATCAGGGAACCCTGGAATGTACGAGGTTCAAATTTCTACCACATTCAACTGGGTACCTAGAGCATTGTCCCCTGAGAAAGGTGGCTCATGATGAATTTCATTTCATTCAATATATGTGGCTTGGTAAACCACTATAAATATCTCTATATTAGGAATTTTCTTAAATTGTGCAATACATTTATGGTCTTGTGCCAAGAGACCATGACTTCTTCTGATAAGGTGTATACCTATTTTCGAAATATGTATCCAAGGTGGAACATGCTAGCGGTGGATTCTCGGGGTTTATCCGTGGGCATGGTGGCTATGTGGAATCCTATGTTCACTGGTTTTCGTGCATGTTATTTCTTTGGGAGAATACTACTATCCAGCCACATACAAGGTTACAAGGAGCGTATAAATTTTATAAATTTATATGCACCTTACTCAGATCGAAATGTTTTCTGCAAGAGAATGGAAGACAGTGATAAACTCAAAATAGGCTCTCTTGTTAGTGCAAGGGATTTTAATGCCACCCTTTCCTCAATGGAACATTGGGGGAAGAGATGTAGGATGGAACCTATATCTACATATCTTACAAACCTTTTCATGGAGAATAATTTGTGGGACATACAACCCCACAAGTTGTGCTTGACATGGTACAATGGAAGGATCGATGATGCATACCTTGGCAAGAGGCTTGATAGATTTATTTTACATGAGAAATTATTGGAAATTCTGGGGAAGGTGCACTCGAGGGTGCTGGATACTACAATATTGGACCATCACCCCATTATTCTTAGCTGGTATGAGGTCAAGCTTCAACATGATTTTCCTTTCAAATTCAACAAAATTTGGCTTGAAGATCCAAAATTTTCAGAAACTGGTCATTGAACACTGGGAGGCCACAGAGGACCGAAGATTGTATACTCCCATCACTTGGATGGGACTGGTACTTAAAGGGCTGAAGGTTAAGGTAAAAATTTTGGAGAGGTAAAAGAATAAATTCCTCATTACTGAACTTACTTCTATAAATACTGAAATAAGAGATATGCTACATATTCTGGATTTACTGTGTGACAATGTGATTCTCTAGAGGCATCTAAAGGAATTGGAGGTCGTAAGACGAAGATTTTACTATACAGGAACATACCTGGTGTTTGAAGAGCAGGGCGATATGGCTTCAGGCTGGCGAAAAGAATATGAAATACTTCCATAACATCGCCAACCTTCAATGAAATCGAAATAGTATGTGGAAGATCATTAATGATAGTGATGAGGAGTTTCACTCCATGGAGGAGATACAACTTGAGGCTATCATACATTTCCAAAACGTTTTTAAAGCTCAGGAAGGTGATCATGTTGACGATCAATTAAGGCTGACCCATGATTACCCCACCATGTTCGATGAGGGTTAGAGTGTAGCACTATCAAGGCAGGTCTTCGAGGAAGAAACTCTTTTTCTTCTAATGACCCGTGCTCATGACAAAAGCTCGGGTCCAAACAGATGGAGCGTAGAATTTTTCCTGACATTTTTTCAACTGATGGGGAGATATATTACTTAAATGGTGGAGGAGTCCCAGTTACATGGCCACATCATAGGTTCTATAAATTCTACATTTATTTCCTTATTCCTAAGGGACTAACTCCAAAAAAAATTAATGATTTTCGGCCCATATCTTTATGCAACATTCTATATAAGATCATATAAAAGGTCATTTTTGTGCAGATTAAGAAGTGTCTCTCTACTCATATCTCAAAGGAACATAAACTCAAGTGCAAACGACATTACCTCTCACTTTGTAAGCAGTTGTTGTGGGCATGTTCAATTTGTTTGCTTCATGCATACCCTTATCCCGGGTTTCATATACAAGTTCATAATTCTATGGAAGGTTGTTTATGAGATGGCATCATGTGTCAGTAATGGAACCTCTCGGGAACTATGGGAGGCAAGAAACATTTATCTCAGTGGGTTGTTTGAGTATTTTAGAACTCTCTCTATCTATTATTGAAGTTTTCTTTCCTTGATGTGCATGCTTTCTAGGATTGAGAATTGAATTTTGGTTTGCATCTCTTGCATGGGGGCTTATGTTCAATATTTGGTATCTTCGATGAACCATTTTCTCGCCATGATATGGGGTATTTTGGGGAATAAAAAATTTGAATTGGTAAAATTTCCTATGTCAATAATTTTTTGTGACCCGTGGGATGATGTTGATGGCTTGTTTCATCGAGTCCGGGTCAATGCAATGAGGAAAAAATTGGTTTCTAGGATTTATGCTTATTTTCGTATTGTATTTTTGTGTTTCACTTCTACAATAATAAACCTTCCTCGGATTTTTTTGGACCCTATGTTAGGTTATCTTCCTATGTGCTAGTCTCTAGTTAGGATGAGGTCCTTGGCGGTAGTGGTCTTGGCATTTGAGTATTGGCTTATATTTTACCTTTGTGGTTTGCAGCATAACCTTATGGCGCGACCCTCCGTGAGCATAGGAAACACATCATAGGGAGGTCGTGGTAGGAGTCTGGGTAGTGGATAAATGCCTCTATAATAAGGGATTCTAACTATAAAGGCGATAAGTTTCGATTTAGTAAATGAAATTCCAAAGCTAAAGATGCTAGAAAAATAATTTTCTACTAAACTAAATACATAAAATTTTGCACCCTCCAAACCTAGAGGCCTTTTCATTTTGCACCTTTGTCTCTACCCTTGGGAAAGCCTTGAAATCTAAACATTCATGATTTGTCAAGAAATTGGATGATATCCCTAAGGATCCTCTCCTAAGGTCTCCTCTTATCCAGACATGGATCTCACTTTAATTAGATGAGGTTTGATAACCCTTGTCTAGGTGTTGGATTATGATGATCCCAAGTAGATAACTTTCTTTATGTGGGCTTTAGATATGTAACTTTATTATGGTAGTACTAACATACCTAGGTAAACCTTTTATACTCCATTCGTTTTGTATTGCAATTGCACATGGTGATAACTAAAACAACCATGGGGAAATACTTACACGAGGAGTAGCATAAATATTTCAGGCACTCGTAATCCTTATCTTAGCCACATTACTAGATACTCTTCCCAAAGAATGTTTGATATCTCCTCTAATAGAAGGTCTTAATTAAAAGGATCCATCAAACCCTATCTTAATTTCACATTTGTCTTCTCGATTCTAAATGTACAAATACCTTATGAAGGGTGGTGCTAAAAATTGAGACCAAAATTATAGGAAAGACCAGTGGTCAAATCCTTCTCTTACTTTATTAACATTTTCCCATACCTAACCAATGAAAGCACACAAACACCTATTTCTATAAAAGCACCTATAACTTCACTTAATTTATTTTCACTTTCCCATACCTAACCAATGAGAACACAAGAACACCTATTTCTATAAAAGAACCTATAATACTTTTGTAGGTTTGACTAATATCCCTTTAGTTAGTGTGTGCACAGTAGCCTATATCCTAAAGTGTTTCCCCTACGATGATAATCCACTAGGTGTATTTGTTCTTAAAAAACTATGCATGGATAGATGTCCCATTTATGGCCAAGCTCCACCAAAATGGTCCCCCCTACCTACCTAGTAATTGAATTACATTTATTTCATGACAAGACTACCCTCCAACCCACCAAATTTCTATCATATCCTTGAAGTCAACAACAATTCGTTGTTCAAGACATAGATAAGTTGGAACAAACTTAGCTCTAGAGCTTAGGATATGTTCCCGCCTCTAATGTTTATAAAATTGTTAAACACCATGTTGAAGCACAGACATGGTGTATGAGGAAGATGAGCACACACACAAGAGACTCAAACACACAATGAAAGATAAGCATGAGGCTTCCTTATTTTCCATTATACAAAGATGTACATTTATAGTACAATGGTGTGACTCTTGGTTTCATATTCCAAGGTCACTTGGACTCCATTGTGACTTTTCACATTCCACACCTACCCATGTAGGATTAGGTGTTCCAACATCCCCCCTTAATCCGAAGGGGTATGTTTGAATCCAAGAAAAGAGTTGTAATACAAATATGCAAAGTATACATGGCAGCACTTGGCTGAATCAACTCTCTGAAATGTTGGAAAAAAGAGGTGGTTTTAGGATGACCACAAACAATGGAATGCAAAACTTGTTGCAGTTCCCGGAACTCTTCCAAAACTGGCAAGAAGCTGAAATCTTCTGCTAGAGGAATTGTCCCTCATAAAAAAGGGAGACCTTCGACCTAAAAGAAGGGAGGTCTACTACCTGTGGTGGTTTTAGGTTGTCCACCAAACAAAGATGATGGTTTTAGGTTATCCACCAACCGAAAATGATGGTTTTAGGTTATCCACCAACAAAAGATGATGGTTTTAGGTTATCCACCAACCGAAGGTATGCTCATGGGCATCCGTATCTCTGGCTACATCTCTAAATCCGGAATGACGAATTGTGGCTCAGGCTCGCTTGAACTGCTGGCTACAACTCTGAACATGGAATGAGAGATTGTGGCTCAAGCTCGCTTGATCTATCATCGAAGCTTGTACATGACCACCATTTTCCACCCTGTCAGGGACAAAGTGAGATGATGGCGAAAAATCAACTGCAAGTTTGCTCAATATGCGTGAACAAGTTCTAACATGTGTCGTAAACATCTTCTTGGCTGCTGATGCCCATTGCCAAGAAGTGATCCATCCAAGATGAATCTTGGTTCTTGTAGGAGGCTTGTGTCTGAAGCATCTGTCTGAATAATGGGTGTGCCGACCACAGTGCTTGCATGGATGAAGATCAAAACAATGATCTTTCATATGGCCAACTCGATCATAGTGTTGGCATTTCTCAATCTGTTGTGGAAGTGGAACAGGATCTGGAACAGCTGTAGGTGAACTGTTATACAGGAATCCGGCACTCTGAAATATGATGGGCTTGGTGTAGTCTGGAATATGAAAGGACACATCCTTGTAATATCCAAGACCAGTTCGGTGCTTGTTGTGGACAAGATCTTCCCAAGGTCTGATGATGGGCTTAGGAAGTGCAAGCTGAACTACTACATCTGCATGTACATCTGCTCTAGTACAAGGCACTGAATGGGAATCAACTGAAACTTTACTGACATGCTGCTGATGGGAGTCAATCTCAATCTTCTGAACAGAAACAGGTTCAGAATGGTGACTCTTTTGCTAAAGTTCTTCTTGTTGAAGCTGAGATTCCAACTGCAAAAAATCAGTCTTTTCTTGTGCATCTAGCAAACAATTTTGAATGTTACAAAGGGCATCCTTGCTCATTTTTATCATGTCATCAACATTTGAATGAATGAGGTTTTTCAACAACACTAAAACCTCATTGATTTTAGCCATTTCAACAACTTAGGCTCAAAAAATGAAAGGCTGTCGGCTTCAACCGAAAATGCAACCATTTACAATGTGATGCAACAAGAAATACAAATGACTCAAAGGAATTTCCAACTATAGAAATCTCAAAGTACAAAATATGCTCCTCAAATGATGGAGGGCAATCAACAATGACTTACATCAACAACTCAAATTCACTGTTTCCAACTATGAATGAAGAGGCAAATTCCACTCAAAATACAAAGTTAGCTCAATACATATCTCTGCAAAATATTTGTAAATGTGTAGCTGAAAACACTTGTGCAATGAGGCCTTTAAGGCAGCTGAATTTTTCCTTCAAAGAGTTGTTTTCAATGATGGAAAACTTGTCTTCAAATGTGAAATTCTTCAAAAAATCAACCTTCAAATCAATGCCACAAATCACAATGAAAATCTGCAAATTCTTTATGTGTTCAGTCCATTTGCTCACATGTCATTTTCTTCATTTTATTTCTGTTGTTCTTGTCTTCTCTTTCCTCTCTCTCTCTCTGCTGTTTTTTTTTTTTTTTCAATTAATTAAAAATTAATTAAAAAATGGGAATAAATAAAAATGGGAATGAAAATTTAATTTAAAAGGAAGAGAATTTATTATAAGAAATGGGAGAGGCGGGAAATTTTAATAAAGGGGAAGGGATTTAATGTAAAAGGAGGGGCGGATTTAAAATTCGAATTTAAAAAAAAGGCTGTATTTTGAAAGGGCGGTATTGTATTGTGAATGGGTAGTATTGTATTGTATATTGTATATTTTGGATGGGCGTTATTGTATATCGGAGTTGAGCAGTGGCGATGAGGGTGAGGTATTACAATGAAGTCGTAATACTTGCAGATGCAGGTTGGGGAGGGTTCGAGATGTAATGGGATGATTGTGGTGTGCAGTCGAGCGTAGTGGAGGAGCGTTGTTGGAGAGTGAGGCTGGAAGGGAGAGCGATGGGCGAGCTATAGGTGTGAGGAAGCGGGCTTGGGGTATGGGAATGTGGCTACGCAGGTTGCTGTGTGTGGAAGAGGGTGGAGGTGTAGCAGTTTGGGCCGCGGGGAAGGGGTAGAGAGGGGGCGTATATTAAAAATGGAGAATGTATTATATAAAGGGTGGAGAGATCTGTAGGAGAGGGAGGGGCAAAGAGTGTTTAGCCAGGGGGCGGGGGCGCTCATAGATGGGGCAGAGCACGACGTTTGGAACGGGAGGGCTGGCGTAGACGTGTGAGGGAGCCGTAGGTTGCAGGTAGGTGTGAAAAAATAAAAAATGCAGTGAAGGATAGGCAGCGGGCGTATGAGGATAGGGAGTTTGAAGATAGCGTTGGAATAGGGAGCGGCGTAGGTAAAGCATTTAGCGGGTTCGAGAGGGAGCTGTGAGCAGCGTTGGAGTGTGGTAGGCCTGCCGTGGGTAAGGTATGGAAACACTGTGAGCGTATAACAGTGAACGGAGGGCGCGACATTGGGTTGAGGGAAGGACAGCTCTGCCGTAGGGAATGGGGTGTATTGTATGGTAGGGAATTTAAAAAAAGCTTGGAAGGCCGAACTGAAAGGGGCGGTGGATAGAGTTTGGGGAAAGAAGTGTGGAGCAAGCTCGAGGAGGAGCGCAAGAGCAGATATGGCGCTGTAGGGAGTGTTGTAAAATTTGAATAGAGGGTCGAGAGTTATCGTAGGGTGTAGCAGCGAAGAGGGGAGTTGCAAAGAGGTCCAAAGGCCAATTTTATTTTTTTATTTTTTTTAATTTATAAAAAATACAGCAGAGAATAGGGAGCTGAGGATTTTTCTTTTCAGTAGTAAAAAACTGAGAATTGCAGGAACTTTCAATGGAAAAACTCAGAAATTTTACTTGAAAATCTAAAACTTTTCTTCAAAACCCCATTTTGAACAGTATTCCAGCAGCTCTTCCAAAGCAGAATTAAAGGCAAAAAATGCAGAGAAAAGATCAGAATTTAGAAAACCTTCAGATGCACAAAGCTGTGTTTCTCCAAACCACTACTGCTCTAAAACAAATTCTGAATGCTGCTCCTTCTCCAAAACACTTCTGAATGGCGACAAAAACATTGCTGCAAAAACTCTCTAAATGCTGCAAAAATGCAGATATGCACAGGCCATAAACACAAATGGCTCACTCAATTTGGAGTAGGGCCAGCAATCGCTCGCTCTGATACCATGTTAAACACCATGTTGAAGCACACACATGGTGTATGAGGAAGATGAGCACAGACACAAGAGACTCAAACACACAATGAAAGATAAGCGTGCGGCTTCCTTATTTTCCATTATACAAAGATGTACATTTATAGTACAATGGTGTGACTCTTGGTTTCATATTCCAAGGTCACTTGGACTCCATTGTGACTTTTCGCATTCCACACCTACCCATGTAGGATTAGGTGTTCCAACAAAAACAATAGATATAAAATTTCTAAAGCATGTGGGAGCCAAAGTATCACCTTTTCTATATTGAATCCATATTAAACATCATGAAAAATATCCATAGATGAGTTATCCTTACGAAACCAAACATTTCATTGAAAATAATAATCCATACCATAACATTACTACTTCCCTTTTAACCACATAAAACTTATTTTTAAAATACCGTAATTCATTTTTAGTATGACATAATTATATTAAAAATTCAACCAAAATCCTCTTAAATAATAGTTTATGAAATAAAAATTCAACAATTTTATATAATTAGTAATTTAGATAAATATCTTAAATTGAATGTGATTCATAATTATTTATAATCAACAATAACACTTATTAATGCAAACCCCTTATTAACCCAAAGAAAATACTTACACATTTGATTTAATGGAATTTAAGTAACCTTAAAAAAACACACACATTTCATTTCAAAATGTCAAATTTTTAAACTTACCTCGTTAATTTCCATCTGGTTGCATGGTTTATCCAAGGAAGGAGGAAGAATGTGGCCATACTTTCATAGGTTTGGTTGAAGGATGTGGCCATACTATCGCAGGTTTGGAGGAAGGATGAGGGTAGTCAAGAAATTGAACCTGAGTGCCTATTGCAGGTCTCCTCTGATACATTGGCTGAAGTCAGGTGATTTATTTGCTTCTACAGAAAGAACATGCTCTGATACATCAGATCCCGATTGCCTCTAGTCCGATGATTTATTTCCTTCTACTTAAATTAACGAATGAAGTTTGTTTGATATCTAGATAAATTTTAGTCCTTTGGCTGTAATTAGGCTTTCAACAAAATCGAAATAACATAATTTGTCTATGGAAAGAATCTTGTAATAGCCCTGAAACACTGTTTAATCCCACTTTTCGATTGTTGCTTATGAATATTGGATTATTACGTCCATGTATCTTGTGGCTTGTATGTGGTTCTAAGTTTCATATAATAAATGATGCACTTACAATAATATGTTTGATATGATCCACTTTCACAAAAATGACATGAGGGTCTGAAATTTTGGATGCTCTATACACAAAACTTTCTAAAACTTCTTATAATATATTTCACATGGTTAATCCACAAAAATAATTTGTTAGGTCCCTATATTACTAGTATAGTCCCTTATTGTTGTTCGTGTAACCCCTTTATTGTTATTATTGTACCCCTGTAACCCCCATTTTGTTATTATTATGCCCTTAAATTATTATTGTTAGGTTAGCTAGGATTACATTGTGGCCCCATGGACTCCTATATATAAAAAGGAGGTTTTATAATTTGAATGATCCCAGAATTGTTCATTCATGTAATGTATTGAAGGTTTCCCCCTCGAAGTGGCTTATTTCTAAGGCATTGATATCTCTTTTCTTCTATTTCTGGAGCTAGTTTCACAACATTTGGTATCAGAGATTTGGATTCTAGGGTTTCGCTACTCCAAATAGGTCATCATGGAATTTTAACTATAATTTTTTTTCTACGAAGGTTCAGAAGCTGAAATTTTTAGGGTGCGAAGCCGAAATCCTGAGGAACATTGTTGCAAAATTTTAGAGCTTCGTTCGCAATATTTTCAGAGATATGATCTATGGAAGGTAGAGATTTTTGCAGGCTGTTGAATTTCACTTAAACAGGGCATCGTGGAACTTTTTTCTATAACTATTTTTGTACTAAGGTTCATAAGCTAAAATTTTTAGAGCACGAAGCCGAGATCCCGAGGAACATTGTCGCAAAATTTTAGAGCTTGGTTCGCAATATTTTTGGAGATATGATCTGTGGAAGTTAGGTATTTTTTAGGCTCCCTAATTTCATCTTAAAGAGGTGATTGTGGGAAAATATTCATAACTCTCTCTATGAGCATCAGATTGGAATTCTGTAAAAAGTGGCTAGAATTACACGGACTTTAGTTTCCTGTCTATAAATTTCAGAGCCAAAGGAATAAACAGTGACACGTGGCAAGTTGTAGAAGTTCACTCTATTGAACCAATCCATAATTAGTTCATTGTGGGACATTGGACATAAATTTGACTTGAAGAATCCAAATCAAGTTAGACCTGTGGCATTTGAAAGAAGCTTCAGAGGACTACTACAGGGCCAAATTTCAGATATTAAGGTTCTTCAATTATAGAGATAATTCAATGTCAATATAGAGATATGAAAAAGCAAGTAAAAGGTGTGTGTTTTTTTTCCGAATTTCATAAGTCTTGTTTGAAGAATCAAGTTGAATTGATTCCAACGGCATATTTTAGAAAATATATCAGTATTGGTTTCTAAAATGGTCCCTAAAAAGAATTCAACACCCATTAAGAATTTATAAGGCTCTACTATGACTCATGAAGATGAATAATGGCAACATGACATATCAAAATTACAAGGGCAAGTGCAACAAATTTCGCTCTCGCAAAGAGAAACAAAAAATGACACGGAATTTTTGAAGAAAGGTGTGGAAACTAAGATGGATGGTTTGAAGAAAGGCGTGGAATCTAAGATAGATGGCATGGAAGCTGGCTTGTAATCTAAGATGGATGACATGGCATATGAAATGGAAAACATGAAGAATGATCTAAAAGAAGACATGGAAGTTTTGAAAAATTTGATACAAGAAATGTTTCCTAATGTTGAAAAGATAGTAGAGGAAACTCATGATGAGAACAAAATGAATGTTAATCGTGATTTCATAAACTCTAATGTTTTCGGGAAGAACCACCATATTCCAAAAATGGATATTAGCAAGTTTGATGGAAAGGATCTTGTAACATGGATACTAGAGATGGAGCAATATTTTGATCTCCATAATGTGAAAAACACACAAAAGGTACGTATTGCAACTTTACATTTAGAAAAAAATACAGTTGTATGGTATCGATGGCTTTTCTCCTGTAAAAAAATTGTCACGTGGTCAAATTTTCTGGAGGAAATGATAGCACATTATGAGGATACAAAGAGCAACATCTTCTTTAGCCAACTTGTAAATCTCAAACAAAATGGTTTAGTGGGGGAGCACATTGAGGACTTCCAAAAATTGAATATAATGGTGACTGATATTCCAGAGGAGCACATGATTGATCTCTTCATAATTACTTTAAAGGATAGAATCCAACTTCAAGTTCATGTTTTGGAACCTGATTCATTGGAGAAGGCATTCAGGTTGGCAAGAAAAATTGAATGTAAAATTATGGCAACAAGGAAATCTACCAATCACTTCTATAAAATAGGAAATGTTGCTACGCCTAGATTTCCACAACCTACAACGTTTACACCACAACAATTGGAAGAAAAAAGAGAAAAAGGGCTTCGCTACAGTTGTGATAGCAAATACACGAAAGGTCATAAGTGTGCTGAGAAGAAATTATTTTACATAGATTGTGAAGAGGAAGAAAATGAAAAAGAAGAAGATATACACCAGGAACCAACCCTAGAAGAGGAATAAATGAGTACGACCATATCGTGTAATGCATTGGCAGGAATTACCACTCCTCCAACTCTCAAGACAGAAGGACATATCAAGAAGAAAAAGGTAATAGTGTTGATAGATTCAGGTAGTACCCATAATTTTATTCATTGTAAGGTAGCCAAGGAATTGAATTGTTTCCTATACCCAGCACCAGAATGTCAAGTGATGGTTGCAAATGGAGGAACTATAAATTTCTCTGGAAAATGCCATAATATAAAGCTAACCATGGGGGAATATGTATTGAATATTCCAATGCTTTCCATTCCTATGGGAGGTGCTGACGTTGTACTAGGAGTAATGACACGTGAGAAATTCACGAGTCATAATAGCTAGAGAATTTTTTATGACTACTATTAGTGGGACAACATTATTCCATGATCCCAAACATAGGGAAGTGAATATTTAGATGTCACTGGAAGAACATATCGTTGGAAACCTCCCTTTTTCCTACATGTAGTCATTTTAAAAATAGAGGTTGTTGTAAATTTGAGGTAGCTAATGATTTTCTGTGTTTGGGAAAGCAAACAAGGGTGTTAGGTCAAATGTGGTTCCCCCTCCAAAATTTATGAAACATAAACACTAATAAGAAGACACATAATGGTGCTATTTCTAGAAATGAACAACATCGAGGGGTTGAAGGGATATTCTTTCATTTCCTTAAATTTTTGAATAATCCAGTTTCCAACTTGCAGGTAGAGAAAAAGTCATATATTCTAGCTCTCCCATCCTTAATGACTATGATAACAAAAAAAAAATATGCTCCTTCGGTTTACCATTTTTTAATATGAAGACAAAGATCCATGCACTAAGCTTGGGAAAACATCTAAAATACCTAATTCTGTGAAGAGTTCACTTCAACCTGCAAGTGTCCATATTGAAGATACGATGTGTGGACATTTTTACCGAGAAAATAAACAAGAGGTTAGATCTTAGTATAAGTTAATAAACAGGATGTTAGATCTCACTCTAAGTTATCATCTCTAGGTATCTCTTTTGTTATTTTAAGGTGTGACTATCAACCTCCAATCAAAAATAAAAAAAGGTCATTGTTTTGGCTATGGAAAATACATATACAAAATCATGTCTCCAATCCAATAATAAAATATTACAAGATGAGTTTCATAAATACTTGCTGGTAATTGTGGCACTGTTGGAGTGCTTTCTTGTAGTAGAAATTCATACTCACAACTCAATTTTTGTAGTATATCTCTCAATAGATATGACAATAGTTAGTATAAGCCACAAGTAGATCAAGCCTATAGTATTATTTAAGAGACTTAATCATATCCAGAGATAGAGTTTGAGTTCAAGTGCTTATTAACTTACGGAGTTGATTACAATGTCTAAATATTCTATTGCAATAGTAGGCGTAAATTACTTAAATTATATTGTTACATTCCAAGATGAACTACAAATGATGAAGGGTCAATTGTAGTAGACTTATTGGAATAAAATTTTTCCAAGATTGTATCAACTACGTGCAAATAAAATTTCATGTTTGTAGAGGCTAGTTAGGGATTAAAGGATATTAATATTCTCACAAGCCCTGGCTACGAGGTTTATTTTGGCACTTCGTCTAAAGCACAGGTTTGTGGCACGAAGTTATAATCAAGAACTGAACCTATCCTCCAATCAAACAATGAATTCGATGTACTATGATGGTGGCAACCGGTGCCTCTTCTTTTTGGTGCAATCAAATCACATTCATTCAACAAACATGGAATGATAATTCTATTATAATTATTGGTGACACTTAGATTGGCTTGGAGTTTGATTTCCACGTGGATGTAGATCTAAAATTTCTCATGAATGATGCAAGTATATATATATATATATATATATATATATATCAAAGATATACTTTGGCACATAGGATGCCCTTGATCACTCTTGGAAACAAGTTGGTCATTAAACAATCTAGAGGAATTTCATAACCCATCCAACCATATCCATCTAACACCAGCTAGTATAAAATTGTTAGAAAATTTAGAAAAATTAAAAATGAGTACAACCATTGATAGGTGAATACATGGTTGACTTGGGAGCCTCACCATTATTACTCATTGACCTTACATCATCACCCCATAAATTATTTAGCGTGCAAATAATGATTAGATCCCTAAGGATGAGAATTTGAAAGCATTGTTTCAAATTGGGCAATAGTTTCAACTCCCAACTTTAATTAATTAAATAGCACTGTACAACAAGATATGAAAAAAATGAAGCTGATCTCAACAACCAACCTGTTTAAAATCATAGGGCCAATTATATATAATCTAACTTTCATAATTGTACAAACTTTGGGAAGATGAAGAGACAAACAGAAGAATTTGATCTGTAGTGATTGTTGGTCTTTTGTGGCACACAATTTGGTGAGCTCCCCAACCACTCTAGTGAGCCTACACTCATTTGGGATGGGTGCATTCAACAAAGGTTAATGCAGCAGTGTATAACATTACTGAAATTTGAGACTCTGTGATCACTTTTTTGTAATGCTAGAACCAATTGACTAAGAATATTACTATGTTTGTGTCACAATTCTAATTTTCCACTTTGATCCACAACAATGTTGCCCATTGCGATTCACATTGGGTGTTGATTATTATTTGTTATTTTGCACCTTTGGTACAATGAGTTAATTTGCATGCCCATACTTGATGAATTTTTTGTTGAAATTGTCTCACAAGCTTGGTCAATTTTTGATTCACTCTAGGATCAAAACAGCTCACTTCATAATTTTTTATGTCAACCAATCTCCTGCAAATTGGGGAGTGTTAGAAATGACAATAAAATTATTGTGTGGAATTGTTGAGCTTGTGAGGATTGATGAAACTGTTGGGGTGGAGTTTTTGTTGTATTACACATGCAGTCTAGGTACACAATTGAGGGGACATTGCCACATTATCATCTTGGGAGTTTGGCAAATGTTGCTACCTTGGAATTCTTTGTTGGAGATGTTATGACTTGTATGCACAAGGTTGTTGGTCAAGTCAAAGATGATAAGTTGAGCCTCTAGGTGCTAGCAACATTATCCTTGATAGTGTAATCTTTGTAATTTATTAACCATTGAAGCAATTAGTGTTTGACATAGTGAAATTTGATCATTGTACTTCTTATATATACACATATATTTGAGAAAATAAGGAAGCGTAAGAAAAGGTGCAAGTGTGAAAAATAAAAAAATTGAGAAAGAAGAAGTGAGCCAAGTGCTAATATGTCTGTCGTTTCTATAAGAGAAACTTGTTCTGTACCTGAAAAGAATCACAAGTACATCTATACTTTGTTGATAGGTTGCATGACCTTAAAATACATTGGTATCAATGCTAATAAAAATCATTAAGGTTGGGTGTGTTTATTGTAGTGCACAACACATGATAAGCTCTTCTTGGAAAGTAGAAGCAATGTGGAATAGTTTCAATGCACATATCAGTTTTTCCTCCTCTTGAACATGCTATCAGAGCCTAGTTTATTATGATCTGGGAGATTTGCATGTTTGTATTAAAGTGTATGTACTTTGATTCTAGAAGAGATTAAGAGTTTCTTGTTGTTGTTGACATTGCTAAGCAAGGGGGAGGGGGGGGATATGACATTGACTTCAAGTATTCGCTTTCTGAACCTCAAGTTGGTATTAAGGGTTACTGCAAAAGTATTTTTTCTCTTGTTAGGAGAGCACTATATCTCCAAGCTCCTTGATGATGCTTTGTCGGCATATGGATGGCTCAAATGGGGTGGATGCTTGACATTAGAGTGCTGCCTTGGTCTTCTTACCTATGGGGTTGATGCTGTTGTCAATTTGTTGACTAACCCATTGGGTTTGTACAATGGGGTAGTTAGTTGCTAGATTAGAAGAGGTGTCTACCTTGGAGGAGCATTGGGCACTTAGCCCTTGGAACTTGGGACAGAAATTCACTTCTCAACAACAGCAACAACAAACCATAATTCACTTCTCAACAACCTCAATATGCTAGGTAATCCAAGAGAAAAGATACCAAGCATAAGCCACCAAATTTCATCCCTTCAGGCATACTTTCCAAGCATAAACCAGATTTGAATTTATTTTACTTACTGCAGATTTACAACAGTAAATCTTCAAAATGTTTGTGAAGCACTTCACAATTTTGGCCCTTAATATGTCAAATTAGTATGAAAAGTGTCAAAAATGGTGCAACCAAGAAAACAATGAAAGGCTGCAAAATAAAATCTGAAACTACACGAGTATTGGACAGCTGGAAACTTCATATATGTGTCTAAGGATGAAGTACATGTATATACCACAACTTTATTATCACAAAGTGATCACAGTCTTTCAAGGTCCAAAGAAAGGATAGCTGTTCAAAAATAGATTGAAGAGAAGTGTCAACTGTAGGCATATAATGCCAAATCACAGGTAGAAAAGCGGAAGAAACTGTAGCAATTTTTGTCACCAAGATAGATATGGTGAAAGAGAGATTATAGGAAGTTAAAGGTCATTGGACAAATAAAGAGTCATAGGAATTGGAATGTTTAGTGTTAAAAGCTCTATTATATGTTCACGTGCTTCCAAATCCATTTTCTTTTGCTGTGTCTTTGGAATAAAATTGTAGTGTCTCATTTCATAGTATTTTTGTCTTATTGAATGATCTAGAATGGAATTCAACAGCAAATGATTCATGGAATAGATGAATCCCTTGCTGGCCAAGAGCAACAGTTTTTCACCCAGCTCAGTGAGTGACATCAACAAGAAGAAATACTTTGCTGGTAGAAATCACAAGTACAATGGCTCAAGAAGGAGAACACAACTCGAAATTCTTCCACAACTCGATGATTCGACATTGGAATTGTAATAGAATTACTCATCTTAAGAACAATCAAGGTAATAAGCTAACTTCTCAACATATTGAGCACAAACCAACAAAATTTTTCTGGTCTCTCCTCTCAAAACTCAAATAGGACGGTTTCACTGCCATTCACATGATCACAAAACACATCCCCTAATTAGTCTTGAAAGAACATGCTGCCAGTCCCATGAGACCCATCACTTAGATGTCAAATTGACTGTCATGGATATGCCTGCCAGAAAATCTCCAAGTCCTAATGTTTTCACCACAGATTTCTTCCACCACATTTGGTTCACCATTAAAAATGAGGCCTAGGCATTGAAAGAAAAGTTACACCAAATCTGAGGTGCCTTTCCAACCATAAATGCTACCTTCATCACTCTAATTCCAAAAGAGGACAAAGCACTCAATCCCTCCAAATTCCAAGCTACAGGTCTCTAATATGTTATTTACAAAATGAGATGAGAGGGGTGCACTGGCTGTTGCTGTAATACAATGATTGCAGCCTGTAGATCTAGTCACCTATTAAGGTTTCCATCTCACACTGCTACTATATCTACCACTGGTGGGTTTTTACAATCAAGGGCTCTATACCTTGGCTCATTGAGGTTTTTTACTTTTCAACTTCCACTAGATCTACTCCCTTCAACCACCAAAAAATTGTGACGTGCATATTTTTTCACTAGTGTGGCTGATTACAATCAAACTGCAAGATGCAGAATTTTGGCTCCATTTCCACATTGGGGTCATAATAGTGATTTTGTGCAGTGTTGTAGGTGTTATGTCCTCAAGAGGTTGTCCTTCCATATATATCAAAGCCCTATCTTGCAAGGCAATTTTTTCCTTGCCTAGGAACTAGATTGAAGTCTGCCATCAGAGGCCAAATTTTTATGCCATTTCTGAATTGGTATCGTAATAGTGATTTTGAAAAGTATTGAGGAAGTTATGACTATTTTATGTTATGATTTTGTTCAAACTCACTTGGAGTCACAATCCTTGTGGAAAAGGGAGATCCATTGGATGTAAAATTCACTTATTTTTTTTACAAACTCTAGATCTACTTATGTTGCTTCATGGCATACTGACAGTCACACTGACAGTCACAGAATTAGATTTTTTGTTCAAGATCTAGCATAACAACAAGATGCATTTGCACAACCACCACATTTGGGAAACCATGATGGTCATGTTCAAGACCATGTAGCATTGTAAAATCTCTTTCGGTAATAATCACATATAATGGAACGTTGTCCAACCATCATTGGTCTCTAAGCAAGAGATCTTTCTCCTATGACTTTTTTTGTAATGTCGATCTTTATTTTGCTCCAACATCTTCTCTCTCACCTAATTCTTCTTCTTGCTGACCCTTGGCGCTCAGTAGCAGCATAACACTTAGAGTGTTATTATTCATTAAGTTCTGTACCTCTTGAATTGGAATTGGGTTAGGTAGCTACATAGCCACTTTGACTTTTCTTCAAAGTCTGGGTACTTGTCTATGATTTCTGGCACATATGCAAGCCTTGAAAGCATGAGAATGTGCAAGAATAAGCTCCTGGGATTAATACCCATTTCATTATAAGGGCTTCTCTTATGTTGATGTCATAATGTCAGCAAGGACATTTGTAGATAGCTTGACACAAAGACAGTATCAGCAAGGACATTTGTAGATAGCTTGACACAAAGACAGTATCAGCAAGGACATTTGTTAGCGTGCATCTTGATGTGCATTTGTGGCTTTTTCAGCACAAGCGTATACCAAAGTGATGTTTCGGTTACATATGCTTGAAATCGATGAATGTGGTACAAACTTCAAATATATTTATGAAAGAATGCCCATGACATCATATAACCACTAGAACCATAACTCTGTTCCTTTGACCTGGATCCAACAATCTCCATCCACCAAAGCTTGAATAGGTTTCAAATATGCAAAGTATGACATCCTCTTGCCTCAAAAAGACTCGAACATTATGTATAGTTGACATTATTAGATTCGGACACTTTCAACACAACATTTGGTACCATACGAGGAAAATTGGAATGGTGATTGCATCAAAGAATGGCTAGGGCTTTGAGATTATATTGCAGCTTGCCGCATCTGTGTAATTCCCTGCGAAAATGCCTGTGCATTTATAAGAGGCAGAATCTGGTTTTGAATCTGCATTTATGCCTGGGCAGTCTTATGAACTTGCATTTGGGGACTCATCTGAGAAAAGATGGAAGGTTCAATAACTGCTACTCTAGGAGATGTTACATCAGAGGCAAACACGTCTTCAAGATTCGTTGGAGCAACAATATTGATCCCATGACTTTTGTATTTACTATTTTCCAGACGCTTGCACGACCAGATATAACAGCAGCAGCATTTTTCCTGGCTTGTGTGGAGAGTGGAGAAAAATCATTGAGTTGCCCTTCATAGTCTGAAATTCAAGGACATGTCTCTGGCATTCAGTTCTGCTCTAAGACGGCTGGTTTGAACATTGCTACCAGGAAGGTGTAAGGTTGATACACTAGGCTGTGGCCAGCCTCCATATCCATTTACAGAGGATGTCAATGGAGACATAGGTGGAGTAAGCACATAGCCTTGTTGAGGATTTGATAGGAAGGATGACATCATTGAAACTGAAGAGGGAGAACCAGGAGCAAGAGGACTCATGACAGAGGTCACGTCAAGAGATGATGATGCCCCCAGCAGACCCAGTAGAGACAATGAGAGGGCGTAGTTGTTCAGATGTGTGAGCAAAGAAGCAAACTCTATGTGAACAATTAGTCCCATATTTGCACAACCATAACCCATATTGAGCTGGATGTAACCAACACTCAAAAACACCGTGTGCGTATTCACAAACATGGGAGCAATTGCTGGATGTCCTGAGACTTCCTGTGCATATGTATTGGAAACTGTAGTTGCCATCTGTGCATGTGTCACTCCTTTGCCAATAATAGCAGCACCAAACTCAAGATTATGAATTGTAAAAACAATGCGGGCATTCGCAAGGCTGTAATGTTTATAATTCTCCTGAAACAACCATGCAACTGGTGCACTGCTCCAATCATGGCAGTGTATAATATCCGGATGCAACCCACTTTGAAGCAGAAACTCAAGGGCTGCATGGCAAAATAATCCAAAATGTTGTCCATCATCCTTATGGCCGTAGATGCAACCAACCCAAAACATTCCATTGCCTGGTTCTAGAAAGTACAAAGACAAGCCTTCAACATTTCCATGCCAGACTTTAATTTTGGTACCTCCCCAAGAAAATTCTCGCCTAAATTGCAAATCGCGAACCTTGCTGTAATCAAGACAATTGTTTTTTGGACAAATGATCTCAGCATTATGTCCCAATTCTTGAACTGCATGAGAAAGTCTTGTAATCACATCTGCCAGACCTCCGACCTTTGCAACAGGTGCCATTTCCACAGCTATATGCATAATGTGCATTGGTGGCTCCCTCAGAATTCCTCCAACCACAGCAACATGGTAGTACATACCATGTCTATTGTCATACAATCCACCATGTTCATTGCCTCTTTTAGAGAAAACAAAATCCATCATATATGGTTCTAGTTGCACCCTAAATGAGGTCGTAATGATTATCAAGGTAATCTGCAGTTGTGGCTAGTACTCATCCAAAACAGACTTGAATTATATGAATGCAGTTGCCTTCACATGGGAGCCATTATATGCAGGGATCATTCACTGGGGTGGAAGAACACCAAGTCGATGAGTCCATCGATTGAAAGAGCACTGAAACCATACTTCAGATTTACCATTCAAAACTGTATTAGATGGGTTGTAAAAGACTGTAACAGAATTCCCAGCTTCAACTTTACTAGGTTCAGTGTAGAATATATGTTTTTGTGACTGTCGAAATAATGTCATTGTTTTTTCCTTCTTTTCTGCTTTTAAAAGTTCCAAGTTCTCAGCCTTCTTACGAGCAACGTCCTCTCTTTCTCGTCTCTCATGCAGTAATTTCAAATAGATTCTCTGTTCTTCTTCAACCCATAAAAGATCTTCTGGAATAGACTTGGGCACAATAGCATGAAACTCTCGATAACTGTTATTTCCGTACACCTTAGCACTCCCAGGAGGTCCATCAGCAAATACCCAATCGAGCATAAAAGCTTGCTTTGGCACCACCACGTCCACAGTCCACCAGTCACCATTTTCTGTACTATCATAAGACAACTTCTGAACAATTGTCAATGCATCTATCCAATTGTTGTAGCCTCAGTGAATCCAAACCTCTGAAGAAAAAGAAAGTGGACGAGAAGAACGATTGTAATAGAGTTTCACTCTATCTCCTCCTTTAAAATCAACAGGCTCAATGCGCCATAAACCATCAACAGACTTTACTGCCATCTGCATGGCTGGCGTGTTTGTTCTTGTCTTTCAGCCACTTGCTTCTTTGCCTCTGCTCTATCTGCTTCCCTTGCAGCATTTTCTTCCTCTACCCTGCGCCGCTCTACAGCCTCTCTTTCTCTCTCTATTCTATGGCTGGAAGAAGAATAGATAATCCAAGTTTGTGATCCTTCTATTGCCTCATTCTTGCTCAGTATCAACAAATTAAGTTGGTTTATACATTTCATTATTGTGACCTGGATTTATGTACAGTAAGTAGTGGATATCATTCATGTACCAGTAAGTGTACCTTCCTAACAATTTGGATACAAAAATATTTCCATTCATCGCCCACATCCTCCTACTTCTATGTGCTAAATAAAGATTTGGGCAGATGAAACCCTTCCATTGTGCTTTCCTTCTACCTCTCATGAGGCTTCTAGAAAAAAAATATCTGGCATTGAGGCTTGAAAATCGAAGTGGAGCAGTGTTGGTAAAATTCTTTTTGGTAATGCAACATTCAGTATTGAAAGGCAAATATCAAGAAATGCACCATTCAGTATTAAAGGACAGATCTCAAGAAACCCCACTTTAAAGGGTTATTATATTAATGAGAATATGAAGAGGCTTCTTCAAGCTTAAGTTTGACGTAGACTCAAAATACAGAAGGGAAAGAAGTTGGGATGGGGATTTATTTGCAACCATGCAAAGTTTGTAATTATTGGCTGTTTGTTCATTTGCGACAACTCTTGAAAAATGTATCCAATTTCTAGTGCTGGTGCTGAATATTTGTTTAAACAGAGACAGGGCAACCATGTTTATGGAATCCCGGAAAGAGACTCAAGTAAGGCGATTAAAATGGCGAAGGGAAATTGTATGTGAATATAAGAATTTTAGGGGCTTCAAAAATTATAAGAATATAATGATGGTACTGGAAGACAATATTCTGTTGTAGCAAGGTGTTTGATGACAAGTTTCATCTATAGTGGACAAAGAAATCAGAAGATCAAACCTTTAGTTGGACAAATTTCTATGGAGCAGAGAATTTTCAGTCCTCTCAATAGAGATTACAAATTAAAGGACAAGGCTTGAATGAGATCACTTCCATTATGATGATGCCATGTTGAAGACATAGTAACCGAGGTTGAATTTGTATACGGATACAGTATGAGATGGAAAATTTTGGGTTCAGCAAAAAGATTGGGACTAAACATCTCCCTGATACAAAAGCAAATATGCATTTTTTTTCTAAATTTTAAAGTAAAAGAATTGTAACTATCGTATCCCTTCAAAATGGATACGAATTGTGGCTTCCTTCTTCAATTCTTAAGTTTTAAACACGATACTACTGGTGGCTGAACTCATTTATGCCGTAGTTTTGCCTTCATCATGCTCTGAAAGGCTGACTTCTAAGTTCTCACCAAATCAAATCCAAAGGAAAACACTTTGAGAAAAAGCTAATCACAATCTTCATGATTTACTCCAATCCCTTCTCCATCCTTTCACCTAATTTGCTGCCATCCAACCTCATCCTGACCAAGTGCAATGAGTGCCCCCATGTATTTATGTGGACGCAGGCCAAGAGCCAACTCTAGCATAGGGCATGCAAGTAATGATTCAACTTCAGAAACAAAGTATGGTTGTCAAACGTGGAATTGAAATACTCAGCTAGCAGTCGTGAGTTTTGAGATATGAGTTCGAGCACTAAGCAATATGAAAGACAACTTCTCCACAACCTTTGCATATTTCTCACAGGCCTCCTTGTTTCACGAATCCATTATGGGATCTTTACATATGGGTGCACCTTGTGACAAGCTTTGTGTCATACCTTTGTGTCATGTGAATTGGTCAATGTCTTGGTTAATTCAATGTGTCCAAAAAATTTGGAGTTATGAGTTCTTGCATCAACCTAATTCCCAGATCTCCTTGGGGAACATAAGTGTTGTTAGTTTTATACAACAATATGACTTCAGGACCAAGGTATTTGAAGGATTCAGGTTCCAGATATTTCTATGAGCTCTATCAGTGTTCTACTGTTGGTCCTCAATTGAGGTCTACAACATTACTACACATTATTTCATAGTCACAATTATGTTGTATATTAAAGTAAAAAAGCTGTGGCTTTACCCATACTGCAAAGAGCAAGAGGGCTCAACCTATTTTTGACATCCGGAGCACTGATTATCCCTTCAAAAAAAAGGGGAGGACAAAGTGCAAAATGGAACTATAAGTTCTGACATATTTTCAAAGGCTCTCTTCTATACCTACAAGAGTACTATTTTAAAAATTGATTACAAAAAATTATGCAAAGGAAAATAACGATAATTCCTGTCAGCTTCACTAGAGTTCTTTCACTAGAACAACTGGATGCCAAGGATTGGGTTGATAAGCTAGATACATACTTCCACTTGAACTCCATGCGGGAGACCGACGCTATTCGATTTTTTACCCTTAATTTGGAAGGGGATGCCCAAGAGTGGTGGTACCATGAGCTAATCATGTTGGGACATATTCACATCACTTCTTACACATAGTACACCCAGAGGCTGTTGGAGAGGTTTGAGAGGAAAGACCCAAAGTTATATTTAAGGGAGTTAGCCCATCTGATCCAAACTGGTAGCGGAAACGAATACATTACGGAGTTTTAGGAATTGGCAGTGATGGTGACTAGCATTTGAAAGGCTCGGTTGATCATGCTATTTGAGGAGTGGCTAGCAGAGCCATTTTAGGCTTGGGTGAGGGCGTATAAGCCCACATATTTGACGAATGTTATCTCCAGGACCCCAGATATGATTGACATTGTGCCCAAGACCTGGGCCTTTGTCCCTATTAGACCCACTGCACCACAGGGGAACCAAGACACTATACCACCCTAGGGGGATGGAGGACATGGTCAGATGGACGAGGATACCTAGAGGGACCTTAGGAGTAGGAATTTGTGCTTTATGTGCCAATAACCCTCGACACCTGGGCACAAGTGCAGCAAGGGCAAGGCCCAATACATTGAGGTGTATTCAGATAGTGAATCAGTTGAGGAGTTTGAGGTTCAAGAAAATCTGGGAGATGAAGGAGGACCATCATCAGGGGGAGCACCACCACCACCACTAACACCTAGAGCGTGACTGTTTTCCCCATCAGGGAGAGTTATTGCTTCACTTCAGGGAGTTTTTAAATATTTGACACTCAAGATTAGGGGGACGGTACAGGGGCAATGAGTTTCAGTTCAAGTAGATAGTGGGGCCACACACAACTTTATTTATTCCCAGATGATGGAGTGTAGCAGAATCCACACAGAGACATTTGAGAATTTCTTATTGGTGCCAGGAGACTAGACCATGTAGTGCACAAAGTGTGCTCCCGAGTTGACTATGATGATGGTGAACTACTTTGTTACTGATCACTTTTTTTGTAGTTTATGTCCCAGAGACCTACGTGGTGTTGGGTGTCTAGTGGTTATACTCCTTGGGGAGGGTCATCACTGACTGGAAAAATTTAGATATGGAGTTTATGGGGCGAGATGGGAAGCTAGTATTTTTTATGGGGCCAGAGGGGAAGCTAGTATTTTTTAGGGGGATCTACAACATGGGGCCATATAATGGGTGGTTGAGCTGCCGATTTTGGAGACATGGGCCCAGGGAAGACCAATGCACCCAGACATACAAGCCCTATTGGAGAGGCATCAAGGGGTTTTGGGGATATCCCTCCAGGTATGCCACCAAGACAAGGGTTCAAAAACACTATCTAGTTGGAGGAGTGAGTGCATGTAGTTATCACGACCTCGTATAGGCATCCCAAAGCTTATTGAGATGAGATTGAGAGGGCCATTTAGGAGCTGCTAAGATTGGAGCACATCAGGCCCAATTCGAGTCGCTCCGCCTCTTCTGTTGTGCATGTGAAGAAGAAGGGTGGGACACTCCACATGTGCATTGACTACAAGGTCCTCAATATGAATACATTGAAAAACATGTACCCTATTTCGCACATTGATGAGTTGATGCGTGTGCTTAGAGGAGCGGAATACTTATCTAAGATAGATTTGAACTTGGGGTACCACCAGATTCGGGTGAGGGAGAAGGACATCCCTAAGACTGCCTTTCGTTGCCACTACAGACATTTTGAGTTCTTGGTGATGCCCTTCGGGCTAACCAATGCTAAGGCTACATTTAGTCTTGTATGAACCACATATTTCCTAGGTAGTTGCAGTGCTTTTTCCTTGTCTTCTTTGAGGACATACTCATCTATATCTAGACGTGGAAGGAGCACCTTCAACATTTGGAGGTAGTACTTCACATACTAGAGGAGCAAAAAATGTATGCAAAGATGTTCAAATGTGAGTTTGGATTGACATATATTTTGTACCTTCGGCATGTGATTGGCCCATAGGATGGATTAAAGGTACACCGGGAGAAGATTACGACCATTTTGGATTGGCCAACACCCAAGAATGTGACTGAGTTGAGGGGGTTCCTGGGCATTTGTACATACTATAAGACATTCGTGAGAGGATTCTCATAGCTTGCAGCACCCCTCACGAGGTTGTGGAAGAAGGGGGCTTTTGAGTGGACGCAGGTAGCAAAGGAGGCATTTGAGCATCACAAGAAGGTCATGAGCAATTGTTCCATTTTGGATTTTCCTGATTCCACTGAACTGTTTGTATTGGAGTGTGATGCTTTAGGTGAAGGAGGCCATCTTGATGTATGGAGGCCACCCCATAGCCTTTGAGAGTATAAAGTTACTACCCCATGACCGACTTCATTTATGACAAGGAGATGTTGGCCATGTTGCAAGCCTTGGCCAAATTTAGACAGTACTTGGTGGGTAATTGGTTCAAGGTGAAGATTGATCACAACAATCATCGATTCTTTCTGGAGCAGCATACATTGCAGGAGAGGCAACATAAGTGGGTGAGTAGGCTCCAGGCTTAAGACTTTGAGATCAAGTACACAAAGGGAAAGTACAACATAGTGGCAGATGTGCTTTCCCTGATGCCTTAGTACTCTCTATGATAGATGTTGCACATGATTGGAAGCCCAAATATTGGTTGAGTATTCCAAGGACAAACATGCTTGTGAGATATTAGACGACACACATGGGGATGATATATTCTGGGTGATGGATTGCGTTATCTAATACAAAGGTTGAATATACTTAGTGTCGAGATACCATGTCAGAGAGAAGGTTATGCATGCATCTCACAACTACCCTCTTGCAGCACATCTAGGTTTTCTCAAGACTTAACGTACCATCTATGAGTGTTTCTCTTGGCGTGGGCTCAAGGGAGACGTGCTTAGGAATGTACAAGAGAGCATAACCCATCAGGGGAACAAGGTGGAGTTGTCACACTCAACTGGTCTATTATAGTCTCTTCCCATTCTGGAGAGGTAGTGGGAGAGTGTGTCCATGGAATTCATCATGTGATTTTCTACGATAAATGGGAGAGATTGCATCTACATGGTGGTAGATCACTTGAATAAATTTTCCCATTTTTTTTCGATCCCATCGAGATATTCAACCTCATAGGTGGTCGAGTTGTTATTTCGGGAGGTGTTTTAATTGCATTGGCTCTCAAAGAAAATAGTCAGTGACAAGGACAATAGATTCATGGCGGCCTTCTAGCATGAGTTTTTCTAGCTAGTGGGAACCAAGCTTATACCCAACACCAACTATCACCCACAGACGGATGGAGAAACTGAGATAGTGAAAAAATTTCTAGAGGGTTACTTGCACAATTATGGCACATGACAACAGAGGGCGTGCGTGAAGTGGCTACACTTGGGCGAGTTCTTCTACAACACTACTTACCACATGTCGATTGGTATGTCTCCCTTCCGAGAACTCTATGGTTATGATGAACCTTCTTTTTCTGACATGAAATTTGGAGATAGCAGGGCCCTGAGGGCAAAGGATTGGGTCCAAGAGAGGGAGGAGATTCTTAAGGTTCTTAAGGATAAATTTCAGGTAGCAAAAAATCAACAAAATATCTACACCAATAAACATAGGGTGGAGAGATATTTCGAGGTAGGGGACATGGTATATCTATGTTTGCAGTCTTACCGACAATATTTACATAAGCAAAAACGGGCAAAGAAGCACAAGAAATGCTTCTATGGACCGTACAAGGTGAACAGGAGAGTTGGAGAGGTAGCTTATGAGCTGGAGTTACCCCCAGAGGGCATAATTCACAACATATTTCATGTCTCTTTCCTGAAAAAGGCATTGGGGAAGCGGGTTTCAACAGTCAATGAGTTTCCTCTGTTGGATGATGAGGGACACTTGATATTGACACCCGAGACCATATTGGAGACCAGGGAGAGGAAGATAAGAAACAAGCTCATCCGAGAGCACTTGGTCAAGTGGAAATACTTGCCAGTTGAGGATGCCACGTGGGAAAATGAGTGGAGTTTGTAGCACCTAGTTTTACAATTGTTGGGGGATAAGCAACATTTTGGAGGGGAAAACTTTAATGTCCCTTCCTAAATAATTTTGTCAATAGTACCACAAATTTTCCATTTTTCTAATTTTGGGGGCCTAAGATAATTTTGGAGAGGAAACATAGGACAAAGGGGTTGAAATTTTTGACTTAGTGGAATGTGGGGGCCACCTCCCAAACTAATATGCACTCCTTGAGGAGGGACAAATTGTTTGTCCAAGGGAATAGGTTTGAATTTACTAGTGAGGGGCCCACATGGAGGAAATGAAAAAAATATATAAATAGGAGAGAGGAAGAAACATTTGAGGCCTTTTCATAATTTTAAAATTGAAGTGTTGCTCTAGTTGTTTAGCAGAGTTACATATTGTTGTTCAACACAAGGGTTTCCCAAGGAGGAAGCTCAACCTTTCTTTTGTGGACTCCTACTACCACCCTAGGAAGGATTCTTCATCAGTTTCAGGAGTTTCAGAGAGAGCCACACATGTGGTATGGTTTCTGGGCCAACTGAGACACAGTTCAGGTTGCCACGTAGAGAGTTGAGGAAGAGCTAGATTTGGGAGCTGCAACATTTTCGAAGTAATTTTTGGTCAAGTCTAGGAAAAAGGAGGAATATTTGCAAGGGTAGAAATCAACATACAACATCAAATTGATTTTCTTAAGGAGAAACTACATCATCTTACCCAAAAATAGTGCAATCATTATGGAGGCACAATTGCAGGGTACCTTGTGAAGGGATTTTGAGAGCTGGGTTTCTTGGGGTTGGTTTGGGGTGAAATCGAGAAGAATTTTCCAACCATTTTGGGACATTCATTCTAGCATCAGTCACAATTATATTTTTTCTACACTTATAGGGTCAAGGAATTTGAGGCCATTTTTGGAGAATCAAAACCAAGGCAAACCCTTTTTGGGGTTTTCTAGGTTTTTGTCAAGGATTCCATGATTGATTTATCATAATTTTCTGAGCAGTTAGGAGGGGGAAAATTTGGGTATCAATACAACCAACAGTGAAAAAATCACAAGGCCAGTGTAGATTTTTAGTGGGAAAATTCCAGCAACAGTTTGGCATTGATAAAACATCCACCTAAGGCTTGTAGCTTGCCTTTTGAAAGCCAGGGTGAAATATTTTGTTTTTTTAATATATTGTACTCCAACAAGTTCTTCTAATAAAATTTTTCCCATTTTCATGTGTTTGGAGCATTTCTGTTTTATGGGCGTTTGCTGAAATTTTTTTGTGTTGGGTTTATTGCATGTTTTTGTTATCACTGTTAATTTTTCCATTAGGAATATTACACCTTGAGAGGTTTGATCAACATATCAAGTCAGGTTTGAAACAAAAGTAAATTAATCCTTGCATATCAAAGGACATTCTTTAAAGCACACCAGAACATCCTAGGAGACACCTTCATTGAATGATAAAATGATAACATACTTTGAGCATATTTTGAGTTCACAGTAGAGTGCATTCATGATGACATTAATTGAGCATTCTTCAAGCCTTTGTTGAAACAACAATCACTCTTGAAGCATAGTTGAAGACCAACACTTGAAGATTTTAGAAGGCCACACAGAGAGTTGAGGAGGAAGAGATGAAGTTGGTAGCTACAACATTTTCGAAGTAATTTTTGGTCAATTCTAGGAAAAAGGAGGAATATTTGCAAGGGTAGAATTCAACATACAACATCAAACTGATTTTCCGTAGGAGAAACTACATCATCCTACCCAAAAAATGCACTACCATTGCGGATGCACAATTGCGGTGTGGCTTGTGAAGGGATTTTGAGAGCTGGGTTTCTTGGGGTTGGTTTGGGGTGCAATCGAGAAGAATTTTCCAGCCATTTTGGGACATTCATTCCAACATTAGTGACAATTCTAGTTTTTCTACATTTAGAGGAGAGTCAAGGAATCTTGGGCCATTTTTGGAGCATCAAAACCAGGGCAAATGATTTTTGGGTTTTTCTTAGTTTTTCACAAGAATTCCATGACTAATTTATCAGAATTTTTTGAGAAATTAGGAGGGGGCAAATATGGGTATCAACATAACCATCAGTGCAAAAATCACAAGGCAAGTGTAGATTTTTGTGGGAAAATTCCTGCAACATTTTGGCATTGATAAAACATCCACCTGAGGCTTGTAGCTTACCTTGTGAAAGCCAGGGTGCAATATTTTATTTTTTTAATATATTGTACTCCAAAAAGTTCTTATAATAAAATTTTTCCCATTTTGGTGTGTTTGGAGCATTTCTGTTTTATGGGCGTTAGCTAAAAAAAAATTGTGTTGGGTTTATTGCATATTTTTGTTATCACTGTCAATTTTTCCATTAGGAAGATTACACCTTCAGAGGTTTTATCAACATATCAAGTCAGATTTGAAAAAAAAGTAAAGTAATCCTTGCAGATCGAAGGACATTCTTTAAAGCACACAAGAAGAGCCTAGGCGACACCTTCATCGAATGATAAAATGATAACATACTTTGAGCATATTTTCAGTTGACAGTAGAGTGCATTCATGATGACATTAATTGAGAATTCTTCAAGCCTTTTTTGAAACAACATTCACTCTTGCAGCATAGTTGAAAACCAACACTTGAAGAGTTCAGGAGGCCACAGAGAGAGTTGAGGAGGAAGAGCTGGAGTTGGGAGCTGCAACATTGTCGAAGTAATTTTTGGTCAATTCTAAGAAAAAGGAGGGAGATTTGCAAGGGTATAATTCAACATACAACATCAGACTAATTTTCCAGAGGAGAAACTACATCATCTTACCCAAAAACTACACAATATTTGTGGATGCACAATTTCGGGGTGGCTTGTAAAGGGATTCTGAGAGCTAGGTTTCTTGGCGTTGGTTTGGGGTGTAATCAAGAAGAATTTTCTAGCTATTTTGGGAAATTCATTCCAAAACCAGTCACAGTTCTAGATTTTCTGCACTTAAAGGAGGGTCAAGAAATTTTGTGCCATTTCTGGAGCATCAAAACTAGGGAAAACCCTTTCTAGGTTTTTTTGAGTTTTTGACAAAGATTCCATGACTAATTTATTAGAATTTTTTTTAGCAGTTAGGATGAGGAAAATCGGGGTATCAACACAACCAACAGTGAAAAAATCACAAGGCCAATGCATATTCTTAGTGGGAAATTTCTGACAATAGTTTGGCATTGATAAAACATCCACTTGAGGCTTGTAGCTTGCCTTGTGAAAGCGAGGGTGCACATTCTATTTTTATTTTTATTTTTTATTTTTTATTGTACTCCAGCAAGATCTTATAAAAAATTATCTTATATAAAATTGCCCATTTTGGTGTGTTTGGAACAGTCACTCTTGAAGCATAGTTGAGGACCAACACATGAAGAGTTGTTTTGTTGAAGCAATCACTCTTGGAGTATAGTTGAAGACCAACACTTAAAGACTTGTTTTGTTGGAGTATTCATCCTTGGAGCATAGTTGAAGATCAACACTTGAAGACATGTTTTTTTGGTGTAACCATAAAAGGTTTCTTGAATCGGACATGAAGTTTTTGTAGAGATAGATTTCTAGACCTATCTTGGATACATTTTTTAGAAGTATTTGAAGTTTTTTATGAAGGCTTGAAGTAGTATTGAATTCACCTTAAGGGATTGAATAAAACTAAGAGGGTTGGATCCCTAGAGGATTGGAGTCGTCATACAAGGTTGGGGCTTGGATTTGTAGTTGAATATTAGAGTCCTCATTTAGGGTTGAAGCCATGAAGGAGTTAAAAATTTTGTTGTACAAGTTGGAGCTTGGGTTTTTAGAGTCCTCAAATTCATTAATAAAATTATTTTCTTAATGCACATCTTGTGTTTTGGTTAAACTGATGATTTTAACTAGCATAATATAACAATTGTATAGAAATATTGATTCAACCCCCCTCTCAATATTTCCAACACTAGCACACCTTACATTTTTTCCACCTTGCAATATTTTTATCGACGTGCTATAAGGAGTTTTCACAATGCAATTTTATTTTTGGTAATCTGGTTGTTTATGATAGAAGGAAATATAACATGTTTTAGAGTTCCTTCACCTTGGAATGTTCTTACTAGCAATGTGATTGTGTTTGTGTTAAAACAAAATATAGGATGCACTAGATTTATTTTGGCATGCAATGTTTTTGTTGGTAGTATGCTTGTATTTTTGTTACGTGTAAAACTAACACTCATTAAATTTCTTTCACCTTGCAATGTTGATATTGGAATTATGCTTGTGTTTGGGCAAGAAACTATGCTAGATCTCTTTTGCTCTGAAATATTTTTGTTGTCTATTTGGTTGTTTATGATAGAAGGAAATCTAGCATGTGTTAGATTTCCTTCACCTTGGCAATGTTATTGGAAATGTGTTTGTATTTGGGCTAGAAGTTGTGATAGATTTCTTTTGCTCTACAATATTGTTGTTGTCAATTTGGTTGTTTATTATAGAAGGAAATCTAGCACGTGTTAGATTTCCATCACCTTGGCATTGTGTTTGCGTTTGTGTTCGAAGGAAATATAACATGCGCTAGGTTTCTTTTGGCATGAAATGTTGTTGTTGGTAGTATGCTTGTATTTGTGCTGCTTGTAAAGCAAACATAAATTAATTTTCTTCTATCTTGCGACGTTGTTATTGGAAATGTGATTTCGTTTGTGATAGAAGTTGTTCTCGATATCTTTTTCCATGCAATGTTGTTGTTGGCAATTTTCTTTTGTTTATGCTGAAAGAAAATCTAACACAGTAGATCTATTTCACCCTACAATGTTGTTGTGTGATTGTGTTTGTGGTATGCGTAAATCTAGCACGTGTTATATTTTCTTCACCTTGCAATTTTTTTATCTACAACATGCTTCAATTTTGGCTCAAAAGAAATCTAGCATGCACTAGATTTCTTTTTCACTGCAATGTGGTTGTAGACAATATGATTTTGTTTGAGCTAGAAGTAAATCTACCATGTGCTAGATTTATTTTATCTAGAAATATTGTAGTGTGTTTGTGCTAGAAGGAAATCTAGCATACATTAGATTTCTTTCACCCTTGTATGAGCTTATTGACAATGTGTTTGTATATGCGTTAAAACGAAATCTAGTGTGCACTAGATTTCTTTCGAATTACAATGTTGTTGTTGGCAATTAAATTATTTGTGCTAGATGGAAATATAGTATGCGCCATATGTCCTTCACCACAATGATGTTATTGGTAATGTGGTTGTGATTGTGCTAAAAGGAAATCTACCATGTGCTAGATTTCTTTTTCCCTAGAATGTTGTTATTCCAATGTGAAGAAAACTAACACTCATAAATTTCTCTAACCTTGCAATGTTGTTATTGGAAATATGCTTATGTTTGGGCTAGAAACTATGCTAGATTTCTTTTGCTCTGCAATATTGTTGTTTTCTATTTGATTTTTTATGATAGAAAGAAATATAACACGTGTTATATTTCCTTCACCTTAGAAAATATATTGGAAATGTGTTTGGATTTGGGCTAGAAGTTGTGCTAGATTTATTTTCCTCTACAATATTGTTTCTGTCAATTTGGTTGTTTATTATAGAAGGAAATCTAGCATGTGTTAGATTTCCTTCACCTTGGCAATGTTCTTGTGTTTGTGTTCGAAGGAAATATACCATGCGCTAGGTTTCTTTTGGCATGAAATTTTGTTGTTGGTAGTATGCTTGTATTTGTGCTACATGTAAAGCTAACATGCATTAATTTTCTTTTATCTTGTGATGTTGTTATTGGAAATGTGATTTTGTTTGTGATAGAAGTTGTTCTAGATATCTTTTTCCATGCAATGGTGTTGTTGTAAATATTCTTTTGTTTATGCTAAAAGAAAATCTAACACACTAGATTTCTTTCACCCTACAATGTTGTTGTGTGCTTGTGTTTGTGGTATGCGTAAATCTAGCACGTGTTAGATTTTCTTCACCTTGCAATGTTTTTATTTGCAAAATTCTTTAATTTTGGCTGAAAAGAAATCCAACATGCACTAGATTTCTTTTTCACTGCAATGTGGTTGTTGATAATATGCTTTTGTTTGAGCTAGAAGTAAATCTACCATGTTCTATATTTGTTTTATCTAGAAATGTTGTAATGTATTTTTGCTAGAAGGAAATCTAGCATACATTAGATTTCTTTCATCCTTCTATCAGCTTATTGAAAATGTGTTTGTATATGTGCTAAAAGGAAATCTAGTGTGCACTAGATTTCTTTCGCAATGCAATGTTGTCTTTGGAAATTCAATTGTTTGTGCTAGATGGAAATCTAGTATGCGCAATATTTCCTTCACCACAATGATGTTATTGGCAATGTGCTTGTGATTGTGCTAAAAGGAGATCTAGCATGTGCTAGATTTCTTTTGCCCTAGAATGTTGTTATTGCAATGTGAAGAAAACTAACACTCATTAAATTTCTTTCACCTTGCAGTGTTGTTATTGGAAATATGCTTGTGTTTGGGCTAGAAACTATGCTAGATTTATTTTTCTTTGCAATATTGTTGTTGTCTATTTGGTTTTCTATGATAGAAGGAAATCTAGCATGTGTTAGATTTCCTTCACCTTGGCAATGTTATTGGAAATGTGTTTGTGTTTGGGCTAGAAATTGTGCTAGATTTCTTTTGCTCTACAATATTGTTGTTGTCAATTTGGCTGTTTATTATAGAAGGAAATCTAGCATGTGTTATATTTCCTTCACCTTGGAAATGTGCTTGTGTTTGTATTCGAAGGAAATACAACATGCCCTAGGTTTATTTTTGCATGAAATTTTGTTGTTGGTAGTATGCTTGTATTTGTGCTACATGTAAATCTAACATGCATTAATATTATTTTATCTTGCGATGTTTTTATTCGAAATGTGCTTGTGTTTGTGATAAAAGTTGTTCTAGATATCTTTTTCCATGCAATGTTGTTGTTGGAAATCTACTTTTGTTTATGATGAAAGCAAATCTAACACACTAGATTCCTTTTACCCTACAATTTTGTTGTGTGCTTGTGTTTGTGCTATACGTAAATCTAGCACATGTTATATTTTCTTCACCTTGCAATGTTTTTATTTGCAACATTATTTAATTTTGGTTCAAAAGAAATCTAGCATGCACTAGATTTCTTTTTCACTGCAATGTGGTTGTTGAGAATATGCTTTTGTTTGAGCTAGAAGTAAATATACCATGTGCTAGATTTATTTTATCTAGAAATTTTGTAATGTGTTTGTGCTAGAAGGAAATATAGCATACATTACATTTCTTTCACCCTTCTATGAGCTGATTGACAATGTGTTTGTATATGCGTTAAAAGGAAATCTAGTGTGCACTAGATTTCTTTCGCATTGCAATGTTGTTGTTGGCAATTCAATTGTTTGTGCTAGATGGAAATCTAGTATGCGCCATAAGTCCTTCACCACAATGATGTTATTGGAAATGTGCTTGTGATTGTGCTAAAAGGAAATCTAGCATGTGCTATATATGCTAGATTTCCTTGTCCCTACAATGTTGTTGGAAATATGTTTGTGTTCATGCTATAACAAAAATTGCCATGCGCTAGATTCTTAATCCGTGCAATGTTATTGGTTTGTGTTTGTGCTAGAAGGAACCACACACTAGATTTCTTGCCTTGCATAAGGTATTTTTGACAATATGCTTGTTTGTGCTAGAAGCAAATCTAATATGCGGTAATTTTCTTTCACCCTACAATATTGTTATGTGATTTTGTTGTGAGAGAAGGAAAACTAGCATGTCTTATATTTCATTCACCTTGCAATGTTGTTATTTGTGACATGTTTGTGTTTAAGATATAAGTACAAATAACATGTTAGATCTAATTCACCTTGCAATATTGTGATTGGAAATATGGTTATGTTTGTGATAAAATAAAATCTAGCATGATATAGATTTCTTTTACCCTACAATATTGATGTTGCCAATATGTTTGTGTATGGTGGGAGGAATTCTAGCATGCACTAATTTTTTTTGCAATGCAATATTATTGTTAGCAACATGCTTCTGTTTATACTGGAATAAATTCTAGTATGCAATAGATTTGTTTCAGAATGCAATATTGTTGTTGGCAACATGGTTGTATTTGTGCTAGAATGAAATATAACCTGCATTATATTTATTTTGCAATGCAATATTGCTGGAAATGTACTTGTGTTTGTGTTAGAAGGAATTCTATCATGCATTGGATTTTTTTTTTCCTATAATGTTATTTTTGGCAATGTGCTAGAAGTAAATGAAGCATAGGTTAGAGATATTCCACCCTGCAATGTTGTTTCTAGCACTGTGATTGTGCTTGTGCTAGAAGAAACTCTAGAATGTGTAAGATTTCTTTTACTTTGCTAAGCTTTTGTGAGTAACATGCTTCTATTTACGCTACAAGGAGATTTAGCATGTGGTGGATTTCGTTCGCCTTAGAATATTGTTGTTGGCAATGTGCTTGTGTTTGTGCTAGAAGGAAATCTAGCATGTGCTAGATTTATTTGACCATGTAATGTTGCTTCTAGAAACATGCTTATGTTTGTAGTAGAAGGAATGATATTGATTGTTAGCTTTCATTTGAGGTGCAATGTTGTTGTTCGAAATGGGATTCTACTTGTGATAGAAGGAAAGCTAGCACACACTATATTTCCTTCATAATGTAATGTTGTTATTAGAAATATGTTTGTTGTTATGCTAGAAGGAAGGTTATAATGTGTTAAATTTCCTTCATCTTGCAATTTTATTGTTAAAATGTGTTTGTGTTTGTGACAGAATTAAATCTTGCATCCGTTATATTTTATCGCAATGCAACATTATTGTTGTAAATGTGCTTATATTTATGTTAGAAGGAATTATAGAATGAACTATATTTATTTGTTCTTGTTCCAAATGGAAAAATATCAAGATTTCACCCTCACCAAGGTTAGTTCTTCGATATTGTTCTTGGTAGTGCATTTGTGATTATGCAAGAAGGATACCTAGTGATTACTAGCTTTCTTCTAGACACCATTACTGTTATGGAGCCAATGCTCTAGGGGTGACATTGTCTCAATAATCACAATGGTTAGAGGTATAGCTTTTGATGTGCCCTTTTATTGAATTTGGAACAATTTATGGAGATCAATGATAGTGCAAAAGAATCACATATAGATAGATGTTGTTTTTGGCACTACATTTGTGCTTGAGTTGGAAGGAATGATAATGGTATAACTTTCCTTTTGGCACAAACACAATAATCCAATCATAATTATTTGATCCGTGGAGAATAATGTGATATTTGTATAATTTTTATGTTTATGAATAAATGTATTATTGAGGTATACTATATTTTTCTTCCAATGCAAATGTATGCAACTTTAAAGTATCAAGCACAATGTTTTAACATGTATTGTTTTTCTCTCTATTTTGTTGTATAATTATGAACTTCCAAAAACAATTTCACTAATGTTTGGATGCATAAGATAAGACTCTTCCTCATCAACATAAAAATATAGGAAAACTCAAATCTACAATTTTAGAGGACCTAAAGTTAACATCCCTTTGTATCCATCCTAAATAGTATGTCCTTAGATGTGTATAGGTAGGGAGTGCTAACATTGGAAGTAAAGGTTTGTAAAATGAAATATCTTTTCTTTTAGAATAAAAATGAGAATTAGCTAGTATTTACAGTACAAAAAATTTTATTTGGAAGAAAACCTCTCGTTTGGCTTTTGATTATCAAGTTCAAACATCAAACATCCTCACTAAGTGAAAATATAATTTCTCCTTTTCATGGGGATTTTAGACATCTTATGTAGCATCAATTTGGAAATTTCTTAGATTTTCCAAATGACCATGTTTTGGTTCTTCAACTTCGAAAAATTTCTTATGATCATTATTCATACACATGCATTAAGACTACAAGTGTCATTTCTGAAGTTAAATAGAAACTTGGTGGTTTGATATGAGCTGATATTTGTCATTCAAAACTTTTATTTGGAATAAAACCTCAATTTTGGCTTTTTATTATCAAGTTCAAACATCAAACATCCTCCCTAAGTGAAAAAATAATTTCTCCTTTTGATGGGGCTTTTAGACATCTTATGTAGCATCAATATTGGAATTTCTTATATTTTCCAATGAATCATGTTTTGGTTCTTCAACTTCTACAAATTTCTTATGATCATTATTCATAAATGTGCATTAAGAATACAAGTGTCATTTCTAAAGTTAAATAGGAACTTGGTGGTTTGATATGATTTGATATTTGACATCCTATGATATTATCTACATGTCTAATTGCATGGTATTCATATATTTTTTTGTGTAATTTGCATGTAAAGTAATTTTTGGTAGTAGGCACTAGATGGTGGCGAACAATGTTTCATTAAATATAATATGACTACCATACTATTTAAATTATTGAATCTATATTAATTTTTTGAAATTTGTTTGTTTTTGCGAAAATATAAAATCACACTTTACATGGTTCAACCTTTTAATTACAATTCATGGTTTAATTGTTGTTACAAAATTGGTACAGGGTAGAATGGAAAATATAGCAAAAGGGGACTGTGTTGATATCCTTATTAATGATCAATTCATTGGGCTATTAAGGGTCGAATATAACGAGTCTGGAACTTTAATGTCAGAGAAATGGTTAATGCATGTTATGTTGCAATTTTGATAATTTATATCACTCGACCACATTTGATTGGGGAGGATGTTGATGAAGGGGGCATCCATGCATCGAATATCATGGATTTGAGGCACAACATAGGTAAATCAAAATATTGAAGCATGTAGTCAAATATTATTGATATTATAATACTTTTGTTTTGAGTAAATACTAACCTTATTTATATTTGTTTACAGATGCAAATGTTTCTTCTACATTTTATATTGGAGACAAGGTATATCCTCTGCAACATGGAGTGAAGGTGGGTGAGGGCTCCATATTCAATACAGATCTTGGGCATAATGTGCATGGAAATATGGTAACGAAAAGATGCATAGTGGTTTAAATTGAGATGGCTTTAAAACATGATGTTGCTCTACCACATCCAACAATATTTGAGCATACACTAGGGTGTGCATTGGAATCTTATGAGATTTCGATAGAATCAGATTTAGAACCTCACTGTCATGATCATGTCATAAATATTCCCCAAGACAGGGTTAGATTCATATGTACAAAGTTTTTTCTTACACATGAATGTATGGGAAGAAGCATGTTCATTTCCAAAGGAATGTTAGTTAATGTTCGTGAGGATGACATTGTTGAAGGTGAAACACTAGGTGAAATGGAGTTTGGTGTTTTTTTGGAAGAGATAGATGGAAATTGTTAAATATGTAGAATTGGGGATAAGTGTATACATTTCTTGGTTATATGTTCAACAAATAAGTTGGTGGAAAACAATGGTGTGATATTAAGGGTTAAGGAAAACTTCAAGGAGCCACCCAAGGAACTTGTGATATGAGATGTTATAGAGGACACAAATCCATTAAACAAATGGGATGGGTATATTTGTAATGAAAAAGATATAAAATCAAATTATATGCATGTAACAAGGCCATATAAAAGGAATAAATGAGTTATGGCTACAACAAAAATTGCAAAATGTCAAAAAAAAAAAGATGAAGAGAAAGAAATTCCACTTTTGGTACCAAATGTATGTTGTAGAAAATTTTGTCTTGAACATGTGGATAGGAAGGCCATTGAAGGTGCTAGAAGGGGTAAGAAACATAAATAAAAATGGTATTACGGAATTTGTCTTGAATTCACTCATCTCAAACATAGTCATGTCAAGAAGCCATGGCCATTGCCTACCACCTATTGCTATAAATGTAAAGGACATGAGATTTAATGTGAATATTATTTGTAAGAAAGCATGGTATAAGATACACAAGATTCGTCAAAGCACATTCTATAACTACCATCATTATTTCCAACATGGACAGATCAAATCTATTCATGGTAACACCAACACATGCAAAGCACGAGGACACACCATGGCAGCCATAGAAATATTGCACAAAATTGTGATGGATAATTCATATTTTTCACCAAACCAAACACGTCAATTTGAAGAATATGGAACATATGCTCCTTTAATATTGCTTCCTTTGAATTACCCACAAAATTCTTTGTTAAAAGAGATCAATGAGGCTCTTCAAATTCTCAATTACCCATCAATATCACGGTCAACAATGAGCAAGATATGGAATACTAAGTTTCGAGATGTGGCATTTTCAAAGAACAACAACTTCAATAAATGTAGTGAATGTATTGTGTTGAAAGCACAGATAAAGTCAACGACTACAAAAGAGTTGGAAGAAAAGGCACATGGTAGGTTGAAAAAACATAAAAAGATTGTTATGTGCGGAGGATATTGCTAATATTCCCATAGAATTATATCAGAGTGGTTTCCAAAGGAGTATTTGAGCATTATCCATGATAAAATGGATAAAACAAAGTCTTCAATCCCAAGGCTATGTGTCAAATCAGAATCTATTGTAGGAACAAATTTAGGTTTTTCATTGACAAATACACTAACACATGGCCATACGACATGAGGTTTTGGTCATCTATCCCTACCATTTGTATATATGGGATCACAATTTACTATTACAACCCTTGCAAAGTGCTTAAGGGACCTTGAAGACCCACAAATTTATATGTATGGTGATCTACTTTATGAGAGTGGAAGTTCAAGAAACCCACTTAAAAATGCATTACTTGACACCTCTATTTACTCAAAATTTCAAGTTTACAAGGATGATTTTATATCTCATGGAAGATCAAAGAGTCAAAATGTTGGTTTTAAAGCTCTTCCTCCACATTTTTTGTTATAGTTGGACAATGCAGCAAGTGATAATAAGAATCGTTACCTTTACATGTTTTTATTACTTTTAACTATGCTTGGTGTCTTCATCACTATTGAGGTTGGATTTTTTCTTGTGTGGCACACCCATGAAGACATAAATGGAACCTACAGAAGAATGTATTCCAATCTAAAAACTAAAAATATGTATTCTTTACCTAAAATCATGGATACATATCACATAATTGAAGAAAATTGAGTGTTTCCACCTACACTTATTGACAAGGTCTATGACTTCAAAGTTTCCTTAATGGATACATCAAGGAGGGAAAAAATACACTAGTTGGACATCTTAATGTTGAATACTTCCAATTTCTTGTACTCAATGATATTCCAGTACTAAGGTACAAAGAATCCATTAGAGATATTGAGTGGTTAGAACCAGTTGAGTTATGGAATATAAATGATGAAGGTCGACCTATAATTTCCATAGGGAACCCATCTTTATTATCTTCCTAAAAGAATGATGCCTATTTCAAAGAACTAAAGGAAGGGATACCATCATACAAAAAATATGTGGAAAGACACTATAGGGAATGAGAATTCACCAATTGTTACTAAGGAATGGAAAAATAAAGTAGTGTATTGGGAAAGAGTTCTTGATACATTATATGGAATCTATAATGCTCATAGAATAATATATGGAAGTGATTCATCTTTTGAGGATTTATGGCCCAAGACAAGGCACATTTTTTATGTTGATCGTAATGCACTCCATGTAAGCTCAAGTATTATGGATGAAGATTTTGATAATGAAATATATGAAATAGTATATATTGGACCCAAATGCAACAAGCCAAAGCCAACATTCAATCCAAATATTGATTTTGATAAAGGAAAGATGTTTCCAGTTAGATCAAGAAATGAGGATGCAGGAAAGGTGATTTGGATGGAAAAATCCATCTTAGATATCTTTAGGGATAATGAAAGTGAGAATCTTCATGTAAAGGTTGATTGGTGGAAGCCTATTTCAGGGAAATAAAATGGAATATTTTTAGAGCAATATTGGATACCAAATCCTGATGACACAAAACTTGGCTCTATTGCAATTAATACCACACTGTGGGCATGGATGCCAAAGAAAGAACATTCGAAGAAAAGCAAGATAAATAAATATGGCATAGAAGCTGTTCTTGACCTACTTAAGCGAATATCTTAAGATTAGGTTTATATGATTCATGAATGTAATTTGTTTTTTAAGGATCTATTACTATACATTGAAGAACACTTTTCAATATTTGTTGTATATCAAATATTCTCTTCATATTATTTTTGGAGGAATTTTATATTATTTAGTATTTCAATGTAATCATGTGGTGATACAAATGACATGACAGTGCCATAAAATATTTAAGTTTTCAAAGCTTTGTTTGACCAACATGAATTCTTACCATATCAAATATGGATATAATAAAATTCAATAATGCACTTAAAAACAACATCTTCTAAACTTGGTCTATTAAAACAATAATGGACTAACCAATTAATATTCTATTTAAACCATTTACACACTTGATGAACATATGTTAGACACTTGTAATAATGTTTGAAGTGAGTTTTCCTTAATATTCCTTATTATAATTGATATAAATCAAATTTGTTGTTTTGTTGCCATCTAATTATAAAAAAATGATTTTGATCATTGAACAACACAACTAGACTTATAAAATATTTCATCTTATAAATTTTGAAGTGTGCTAATACTGTACAAGTATAGTAAATTAGTACTCAACATAGGAAAAGTAGTTAGCGCCAATTTAAAATGGTTAATAATAGTAAGAAACACAATATTAATATATTGTTAAATAACTTTATAGGTAAGAATCGTCTTAAAAAATCTATTATTAACGAGTCAAATTTAATACATAAATATAAATATTAATGATAATAGAAATAATGTAAGGAATCTAAGTTTTGGATGAATTTCAATATGTTCTTTTCAATATAATATCCTTAAACACTACATGAATAAAAAATAAACATTTGTAATAAATAGTTTATTCAATTTTCTCTTTCCACTTGTATTTGAAAATAATCAAATTGTATTACTTTGTTACTACTCTAATTCATGATTGATTTTGATAATTAAAATAATTAGTAATTGAGCGAAGAGGAGAGGCTCATTCTACAACCTAGTATGAGGAGATGTGTAAGTTTGACTACAATTTTTTTTTTAAGGATTTATTAAAATACATTCAGACACACTTTTCAATATTTGTTGTATATCAAATATTTTCTTTATATTATTTTTGGAAGAGTTCTATATTATTTAGTATTTCAATGTAATCACGTGGTGATACAAATGACATGTCAGGGCCATAAAACATTTAAGTTTTCAAAGCTTTGTTTGACCAACACCACTTCTCAATATTTGTTGTATATCAAATATTCTCTTCATATTATTTTTGGAGGAGTTTTATAGTATTTAGTATTTCAATGTAATCATGTGGTCATACAAATGACATGTCAGTGCCATAAAGTATATAAGTTTTCAAGGCTTTGTTTGACGAACACGACTTCTCACCATATCAAATATGCATTATCAAATTCAATAATGCACTTAAAAATAACATCTTCTAAACTTGGTCTATTAAAACAATAGTGGAGTAGCTAATTATTATTATATTTGATATAAACCATTTAAACACTTAATGAAAAATGATAGACACTTGTAATAATGTTTGAAGTGAGTTCTCCTTTAATATTTCTTATTATAATTGATATAAATTAATTGTTTTGTTTTGTTGCACTCTAATTTATAAAAAAAAGTGATTTTGATCATTTAAAAACACAAATAGACATATAAAATATTTGGACACTTGTAGATTTTGAAGTGGTGACAACATTGTACTAGTATAATAAATTTGTACTCAACATAGGAAAAGTAGTTAGCGTCAATTTAAAATGGTTAATAATAGTAAGAAACACAATATTAATATATTGTTAAATAACTTTATAAGTAAGTATATTTTTACAAAATCTATTATTGATGAGTCAAATTTAATACAGAAATATAAATATTAATGATAATAGAAATAATGTAAGTAATCTAAGTTTTAGATGAATTTCAATATGTTCTTTTAAATATAATATCCTTGAACACTCAAGGAATAAAAACTAAACATTTGTAATAAATAGTTTGGTCAATTTTCTCTCTTTCCTCTTGTATTTGAAAATAATCAAATTGTATAACTTTGTTACTATTCTAATTCATGATTGATTTTGATAGTTAAAATGCTTGGTAATTGAGTCTAGAGGTGAATCTCATTCTACAACCTAATATAAGGGGATGAGGGGATGTGTACGTTCCAGTATAATTAAATAAAAAATGAATATGTTGTAATGTAATTAGAAGTAAAAGAAAAATGTGTGAATCAAATGTTTAAATATTTTTGAATATAATGAAAGAAAAAATGAATATGTTGTAAAGTAATTGGAAGTAAAAAAAAAATGTGTCAATGAGATGTTTAAATTTTTTTACTTTTCAAAAATATTTCAGTGAGAGATTCAAATAAACTATTTGAAGATGTATGTTAACTAATTTATGCCGCTATCAACTTCATATATAACTATATATAGAAATAAAATTAAGTATTTATGATTAAAATTTTTGTTTGGTCTTATATGTACTATATTTAGCATTCAAAAATACAAATTAAACAATGAAAAGTAACACATTATATTTTGCACTCTAAAAATGTTTGCACGTGAAGAAATTTGATCCCTCTAGGTTGAAATTAAATTATTTATTGCTGTGATCATTTGTAATTAAATAAATTTATACTGAATATATATCTTGCATATTAATCTATTATTCATTAAGCCTCAATTAAATTAGTTTTTAACACAAAAGTACAAATAATAAATAATAAATAAATTATACTACTACTCTCATTCAACATTTAATCCCTATAGGCTCATGTTAAATTGGTATTTAAGATGGATCTATGCTGGTATATACATATTGGACACATTACTATGATAATTTGTCATTAAATACCTTTATACTTAATATATCTTGCATATTAATCTATTATTCATCAAATTAGTCTCACTTAAATTAGTTTTTAACACAAAAGTACAAATAATAAATAACAAATAAATTATACTACTACTCATTCAACATTTAAATTAATCATAAAAAAATATTTTCTCTCGTCAACTCTAAAATGGTTCAAACTTCCTACAATAGTATTTAATGATGATGGCAAGAATGATGATTATCATCCACAAAGACCAAATATGGTATATAAGAAGCCATAAATATTTACTCAAAATTCTTTAGAATTTTATTGTTATGCTCAAAAAGAATTAAAATAAGTTTTTCAAGATCATCATAATTTTGTTTAGTTAAAAGATCAAGAAGGTTGGTAGCACCACAAATATTTTGAAATTTAAATACAATATGAGTATAAAATGGATGATCTAAGAGGGTTTTTCATCTTCAACCATATTACAAGTGTTGCAAAGTTGATAGACTTTTAAATTTTTCCAACCTTGTCTTAGTAATAATCGTAACTTAACACATACATGAAATTTACTATATGAGATTATAATCAAATGGGTTAATAATAATAGCATACATAACATTCTTTTCATAAAGTTAATAATAGTAGCATACATAACATTATTTTCATAAATTTAATAATAGTAACATAAACAACATTATTTTCATAAGATAACTTTAACAAACTTAGCTTTTAGTACAAACCCAAAAATGTCTTAAAAGAGATAATGTAAGGAATCCAAGCTTAAGATGTGAAATATTTTCTTTTGCAAGTTTATATAAATTTGTTTTATATAGTTTACAATGATAAAATTTTCACAAAAAATGGTGAATATCTACATTAAAATTAGTAAACTAAGTGATTTTATAATTCCACATTTTGAAAAAAGTCAATCTAGTTAAAATTTCTAAATTTTAGATAGACGAAAAACTTCCAAATTTAATGAAATATGTGTTATGCACTAGGATACTTGGGGAGCATCAAAATATTCTTCGAGGGGAAGAACTTTCCAGAGTCAGAATTTGACAAATTTTATGTCTATTTTACACCTCTTGGCGACATGAACTCAATGACGTTGTCTATTTCAACTGCAAAGGTTCCCATTTTTTTGCCATTTTCCAGATTGGAGTGATTTTTTCATATTCCCAAGTGTGGATAGTCCATTTTATTCCTCTCGATGCCATGGATTTGATGGTGTATCCATATTCAGTAACTGAGCATCCACTTCTTTAGTGAACTTCAAAGGCTGAGGTATATACAATATTGATGTCATGTGCCTCTTTTATCATTTGTTGTGAGATGTAACATGTTGTCTAGATTCTTTATTAATGTATGTTGCAGGATCTATGTTTCTACTTCATGTGAGATGTATTTGTCATGGACTGTTATGATCCCTATGTAACATTGTTGAAGGGATCCTCATCGTCACCTTGTGTGAGATTATGCCATGTTGATAGGAGGCTTATTGTGAGTGAGAGTTTCTGTAGCAGAACGTCTCGTAAAGAGACAAGCCATTCATGTTGAGGGAATTTATTTGTGTAGGATAGAAATCATAATTCATGTACATCATCACCATTTCCAGCACTATATGAAGCAGCCTGCCACATTTTGACAACAAGCCTGGAGACGTATCCCACACTGGGTGAACTCCCTCATCAATATCTCGTGTTCTTATGTTGTTGATTTTTGTCTTGTTTTCTCTTGCTTAAAACATGCATATTCATTCTTTTAATGATATTTTCAGTGCAATTATAACCATGTGACAGAAGTAAAAGATCATAGGTAAATCCGGTAGTTGACAGACCCAGATCAAGATGGTATCCGAGCAGTCTTCTCACTGATGTGAATTGCAAGCGTGAACAATTATTGAACATGCATCAATGGAGGATGACAAAGGCATGTAAAAGGATATGCTAAGGATGTCCAAAATGGTGGAAATAATGTATGATGCTTGTGAGAAGAAAATAAAATAACAGAAAAAAGAAAGATCAGAGAACGATGCTTCATCCACGTCTTCTAGTGCTTATGCATCTTATTCATCACCTTCATCATCTTCTCATTATTCGAATGAAGAGATAAACCAAAGCCTTGAGGAAGAGAATGTTGAATTAAGGAAGACGCTACAAGAAGAGAAAGAGGAGAAGAAGAGAGCATCCTCATTTGCGAGTTGCGAAAGAGGCCTTGGAGAAGTTGAAATGCAATGAAGGCTTAAAGAATTCATCATCACCTATGTCTAAATCAACAGTTGAGGTAAAAAAATGTTCATTTCTCTTCATATTCATCTTCACATGCTATTATTTATGTTGGAAATGTGTAGATACATATTACAAGAATTGGCATGAGACTCCATACCAAAATGGGGTATAAACAAGGAGGACTTGGTGTTAATGGCCAAGGAAAAACTCAGGGACCTTGATTCACAGGTTTGGGATACACTTAAGGATAATGCTCGAAGGTGTCAGATGCTTCCAATACATGGTTGAAAATTTTGGGGAAAGAGAATGATGGGGACACTTCATCATCATCCTATGACATCTCACATTGTAGAGAAAGAGTTGAGGCAAGCTCTTTTCACCATGATTGCATCAGAGACCCACAAGAAAGGTATAAAAAATCTCATTATTATAGTGTTCAATTTGATTACACGCATGTCGCTAACAATGAACATAGATCAGGGCATCAAAAAACATGTAGTTTTTGCGGATTACATAACCATTTATTTGCTAAGTCTTCGAAAAGAATGGCAACATGGAATGGAATGAGGCATGAAATACATTCTCCATCGTAGGAAAAGAAGAAAGTAAATTAGGTTTAGAGGAACAAGGCCTACTGAAGTCATTGTGGCAAAAGAGGTCATTAGAGAGCCACATGTTGGAGGCTCCATCTAGAGAAATTCCTTAAGGACAAAGCATGAGTGCGGGAACTAGTTGAAATAATTGTTCGACAAGAAAATGCACCAGAGAGAGATGACCCACTCACTTTGATAAGTGAGAGATGGTTTTTGCAGGTGTGGTAGTGTGTCATTGCCTTAATTTGTAAATCATGTGTTGTAATTTAAGATGTAAAAGTGATGATATTTTTTCTATCACTTGTTAAGCAACAATGATGTCTTGGCCTCATATTGATAGCTGGGGTATGGATTCCATTTTGCTATAAACTTGACCATAGAGTATCTATTGTAAACTGGAAAGTGTGTGGGATACTTGATTAATTTGTTGGTCATGTAATTTAGCATGTAATTTGAAACTATTGTATAACAGGTTGCGAAGGATGAAGGTGTCGGTTCATCGCTTATGGCCCCAAAGAATAAAGGTGAAGGAGAATGAAGGGTGATATTTCAATAAACTTGTGGTGAAGACAAGGTACAAAGTAGCTACAGATTATTTTCATGCTTTTGGAGGACCAAAAGATCCTCAGTGGAGAGGATTGATCTAAGTGGCTCGAGACACCCGTGGAGACCAAGAGGGCTAAGAAATGGGCAAAATTTGAAGTGGTCAAATTTCTCTCAATCCAGGTTTAGATTGAAGTTCTAGTCGCCTTGATTCCAATGGTGCAAATGGATCTCCAATTCAAGCTCCTATGAAGAAGTTAGAGCGAGTCAAAGTTGCAGTCAAAGTTGGGCAGAGGGACAGGTTTAAATTTCCTACAATTTCACCATCAACCGGTAGGGAACCCAGCAAACGAGAAGTAGGAAAATTTGTGGCCTAGTTAAAATGCCCAATGACCATTATTTTCATTATATATATATATATATATATATATATATATATATTTAAAGGAAGAAAAATATAAATATAGGGCTGGCAAGCTGCCAGCCTCGCCTCCCCCACATGGATCCACATCACAAAATATTAAATATGTTTTGGTTCAGCAAGCCATCACCGTCGTTGAACCCCGCAGATATCTAAAAAACCGATTACGTGGGTAAGCAGGCCATCTCTAGTGGACCCAACCCACGCCACCACAGACACTATATTCATATGGAGCTTGAAGCCAGTGGGAGTTGAACCCATGGCCAGCGGACCGAACCTGCCCACGTGGCAGCTCCATAGAAAACTTGGCAACCAAAATAAATAAAAATGCGCCATAACTATTTCGAGAGGAGTGATATTTTATCCCCTAACCTCTCTCCAACCACTCGCCTGAATAAGCCAGCACACCAATGGTTGTTTGTTGACAACTCTACCCACCACTTAATCATTAAGTTACCATTCTGTAATGCGATAGGATGCAGGCTGACACATTATTCAATTATTATTATTTTTTTAATTGGAGGATTAGCAGAACCACGACCCCACAAAGGTGAAGAACTAATCTCAAGGAATCTTGGGGAGCATCAAAATATTACTTGAGGGGAAGAAATCACGAGAGTTATAATTTTAAAAATTTTACGTCGGTTTTACACCTGTCAACGATAGGAAGTCAATGACGCTATTTGTTTCAGCAGGAGAGCTTCCCAATTTTTTCCCATTTTCTAGATTGGAGTGATGGTGTTAGATTCCCAAGTGTGGAGAGTCTATTTTATGCCTCTCTACGCCATGAATCGAATGGTGCATCCAGATTCAGTAGTTGAGCATCCACTTCTTCAACCTCTTTTATCATTTGATGTGAGATTTAATATGTTGTTTAGATCCTTTCCTAATGTATGTTGCGGGATATATGTTTCTAATTCATGTGAGATGTATTTTCCATGGATTATTATGATCCCTATGCAACCTTGTTGAAGAGATCCTCATCGTCACCTTGTGTGATATTATGTCATGTTGATAGGAGGCCTATTGTGAGTGAGAGTTCCTGTAGCGGAACGTCTCGTGGAGAGACAAGCCACCCATATTGAAAACATATATCCTTGTATGATAGAAAACATAGTCCATTTATATAATCACCATTTATAGCACTACATGAAGTGGCCCACCCCATTTTTACTCTGGGCCTGGAGACATAGCCCACACTGGGTGAAATCCGTTATCAACATTTCATGTTCTTGTGTTGGTGAAATTTGTTGTCTTATTTCCTCTTGCTTAAATCATTCATATGTGTTATTTTAATGATATTTTTAGTGCAATTATAACCATGCCACATAAGTAAAATATCATGGGTAAATCTGGTAGATGATGGACCCAGATCGGCGATAGTGGTTCCAGCCTTGCCTTTCCATTTCCGAATATTCATTGTGTGATGGGATTAATTCTTGGTTGATCTTCGGGTTGCCAGAAATATTTTGGATTTGGGTGAGGTGGTCTAAAGAAAATCCAAAGGGTTGGGGGTGGATATGGTTTTCTCCGAGAAGCCATGAACAGGTGGGTGGAGATAGGAAAATTCCTTAAGGGATGGTCAAATAATTTTGAGGAATCCAAGCTTGGTTTGGATATGTGATATCTTGACCAGTTTTGGTGAGATCATGGCAATTAAGGGTGGAGGTGGTTTAACCTTTGGATTCGCTTAGTTGTTTATGCATCATTTTATCCCATGAGATAACAAATTCATTCTTCGAATATGGAATTAGGGTGATTGGCTGAAAGAAAGATTTGGTTCAGCTCAATCTATTTTCGGGTGGTATGTGAAAGTCCCTCACTAGGTTGGCTATTGTATATGTCAATAACAGCTATTTTACTCCTTTATTCTGTGATTAAATTTGCTTGTTATGATGTGGATTTGATGGTTGTTATATCATTGTTATTTATATTGTTGTATGTTGGTTAAAAACATGGTTTTATGATAAGTTCACCTTATGAATCTTATCATGGTTTTACTTGTAAATGATTGGTTAATAATTACATTACCTCATACATGTTATTGAAGCTATTGTTAGAGGGAATTAGAATGTCTTGATTATTCTCAGATAAGTTTTAGATCTTTATGTTCATATATGCATTTATGACCTATATATTTCATGTTCACCATGTGTTTGACAAAATGATTGTCAGGGTTGGACCTGCCTAGGTTAAGTTCTTGATTAAGTTTTGTGTTAGAAGATTTTCCCTTGTCTCATTTATCATTCTAAAACACTTTTTTTTTTTTAATTTTGGGAAGTGATATGGAGACTATACTTGAAAAGGTGACTTAGATTCTCCGATGGTGGGCACAAAAATCAAGAAAAAAAATTGCAGTCGCTGCCTTACAGCTTTATGCATGTGAATGGAGGCCTAAAGTCAAATTTATGCAATGTTATCCCTATGGTTGTGAGCCCAGATCAGTGAAAAATACATTTTACTCAGGGTTTGGGAAGTTGAAGTGGTTTTTTAGCTTCTCGCAGTCTTGTAGCACTTAAGGGAATTCAGTAAAGTGTTGGTTTATCAATTCCACTTCCTTAATTGTACCTAGGATGTTAAGACATGTTATAGTATCTCTCAGCTCATGTTTACCCTCGTAGCCAAGTGAAAGTGCATAAATGTGGGAGTGTTGGTTACATATAGGTATCAAAGCTTCCGGGTTCAAACGCTTGGACTAGATGGGCGAAATGTGATTGTTATGCATGCATGTTGGTCATGTGCATGCATGTTATTGGCTATGGTTTTAATGTATATACATAGTTTCATGTTTTCTTTTGTCACGTATGATTCTGATTTGTTGGTTGAGATAGAGCAAGAGATGCAAATCATAAAACCGAGGTTGCAACGCTGGACCTTGGGGTATGACCAAATTGTCGTACAAGTTTGTATGTTGGGAATGCATGTATGTTGGTTAATGGTTGTTACATGCATCATGGTTATGTGCATGGCTATCATTGTATTATTTTTGTGGTTACATGCATGAAGATATTAGATAATGCATGAGGTCATATGCACGTGTTTTAGATAGTCATATGTGATAGTAACTTGTTCTTATATGCACTGCGGACATATTCATTATGACTATGATCATTGCATTTAAGATACAAATGTTATTATGTATTAGGATAATCCATATTGGTCTGTGAAAAAAGTTATAGTCCTTATATTTAGCTATGAGTCGATATATTTGTGACATTGTGTCGTATTAATCTAGAATGACTTGTGCATATATGATAGTCGTGCCTGCGATAAATTAATTTATGAGTTTTACTATGTTGTATATATGGTGTTTGAGTGTTTTATTATGTTTTTTATTTGGTTTTTAAATGTTTTATTATGTCTTATATTTGGTATTTGAGCTTTTAGTGCCTATTATTTCATTTATATGTTGTTTGAATGTCTAAATAATTACATGATATAAGTATATATCTAAAAAATTTCATGAAGGAATCATTATCATTTAAGATTATTGTACTAACACAATATCTGTTGAGACAAATGATGTGTATTTGAGTGCAAGTGGGTCCCACTTGTATTATTATGACTTATGATTGTGAGTTAATTATTATTACATGGATGTTAGTCTTCATAAATTCTGATTTCAAATTAATTGATAAAATATCTTGATATTTCGAACATGTGGCTCACATATGTGAACATTTGCAAGGAAACATGATTCGTATTAGCGTGACAAGGTAATATTTTTATATATATAAATAACAGCTGGGTCATGTAATAGCACATAATAATATTGAATCGTTGTAAGGAGAAAATGTATAATAATTGGATTCCAATTATAGCTAGATTCGTCAAGGAATTGGAGTCCCTTGAGAGATGATATGTGTACATGTTTAGTTACAAGGTAATGTGCTTGGTACAGTAAGGTAAAGTGACTGGTATATTGTTACATTTATTTATATACTGAAAAGTATGTGTTTATGGAATATGATGCAAGGGATTGAATTGAAAAATAAAATACCATGAAATCTTGAAGAATACTAAGTTTGATCATTCATTTGGAAGCATTTGAAACCCATGGGAATTGACTCATGGCGTATGTTTCTAGTCTTGTGATTTTAGTTCCTTGTTTTTTTTTTGCACTTTATTTGAAGTTTTGTTTATGTCTCGTGCATGGCCATGTCACTTTGTTTGTAGTTTTATATTGTTATTATTTTTTCATGGTTCTATTCTTGTTTGTTTCTTGTACTTTCATTTTATGTTTTGAGGGTCTTGGGAATTGGTTTGGGAGCGAGGAAAGTTATTGTAGCTCAAGGATAGTTGTGTGGTACCCAATAGGTAATGTAAGAGCCAGATGAAGCTTGATGCATGAGTAAGAGAAGTTGAAGGCAAGAATATGAAAATTGGTTAGGCTAGTTGGATCCATTGAAATTAATGGACGACGACAAATAGTCATGAGAAAGATAACAGGAAAGGTAAGGAAAATGGATTTGAGGCATAATATTCCTTGGTTATGTTGGGCATTGTTGTTATTAATGTTGTGCATGTTGTGCACAGATAAAGGGAGTTCCCTTAACCTTGATCTTGTGATATATGGTAATTATGTTGTGACCATGATTATGTTGATGATTACATGTATATATGTGTGTATATTCCATTGCCTCGAAGGGTCGTTTGGGATCATGATTGTTTTATGCAAGTGTTTACATGTATATATATGTATGTATGTTGTTTTCTTACAAGGTTGTTAGGGATCATTATTGTTTTATGCCAATGTTTGTATGAATAAATATATGTATGTATGATTTTATTTGACTCGGTTGTCAAGGATCATTCTTCTGGAGGAATGATTTATTAGGGACGTGAACGACATGAAGAGGTTCCTTGTTTATGGGGAATCATGTGTGAAGAATAGCCATGATAGATCTATGAGGTCAATATCATGTGGATATGAATTGATATTGTATGATTATACTATGCCTATGCTTATGTTATGGACATGTAATGTTGAGGGATACATCAGTAAAATGAAAGTAGTGTGATTTGCAACATGTGGGGACACGCATCGATAATGGAAAGACACTAGAAGCAATGTTGCTTGGTAGAGACGGTGTGGTCTCTGAATGTGCAGTATTGGTGTTGTGTACATGTTGTATACGAGGTATTGTGTACATATGGTACTATGTACATGTTGTATATGTGGTATTGTGTACATATTGTGCTATGTACATGTCGTATATGATGTGTTGTGTACATATGGCGTTATGTGTATGTTGTATATGTCATGTCATGTGCATGTGGTGTGGCATGCATGTTGTACAAGTGGTTTCGTGTGCATGTCCTAATATGTAAATGTGGTACATAAGGTTTTGCATGTATTTGGCGTTGTTTACACCTTCGACATTGCCACAAAACTGCAGAAGGCCGACTAAATTTTAGGCCAAAGAAAAATATACCTGGAATGTAAGGTCTTTCGAAAATTTTGATGGAGATGATATTAACACACTAATTGTTCAATGTGTAACCTGAACTAAGAATTGGATAAGTCACCAAGAAAATTTTCTAATTTCTCTGCTCAAAACTAACTATGTCTCATTGAAGAAGGCACGAGGATCATAAATTCATGAAGCTTAAATGAATACATGGAAAACTGAACTTGCATTCTTGTATTAATCAGTGTACATCATCCAATGCGAAGGACCTATAGGTCAAGTATGGAAAGTGACAATATATTTGGTGCTCCGCTCGCAATATATTAATTTTCTTATCTGACCTAACAGTCATACGTATTTCTTCCTCTTCTTTTCTCTGTGATGTTGTTCAGTTCTGCAATCCTCTCATTCATTTACTTTATTCCATGTGCTTTTATTTTTACTATTATGAGTTGCTATGCATTATTCCTCACGATGTTACTCTTTCACACACACACACACACACACACACACATATATATATATTCTCATAAAAATGTCAACTTTGAAATAGGAACTATAAACTCAAAATGAGAACTCTATATATTCTCATAAAAATGTAAACTTTGAAATGAGAACTATAAACTCAAAACGAGAACTCCACCCAAGAACACCCAAAAAAACCTGAAAAACAACCCAAAAATGAAAAATATTGATTGTGGAATATCGTTTTTTTTCGGGGTAAATTTTCAACATTTTTTAAAAATGACAGTAAAGGCCAATAAAAACCAAATTTTCTTTTGCAAAAAATACCCTGAAAACAATAAGTGTTGATGTTGTAATAACATATTTTCTATTCGAGGCAAATTTTCAACATTTTTTAGCCATGACATTAAGGATAAAATATCATGACTCTGAAAATCTTAAAATTCCAACGATTTTCAGTCATGACATTAAATATAAAACATCTTGTCTCAAAAAAGGCTTAAAATTCCAACAATTTTCAGGCTTGGTTTTAAAGATCAAATATCATGACTCAAAAAACCCTTAAAAATTTTATATTTTTTTAACCACATAATTAAAATCAAATATCATGTCTATAAAAAAACCTTAAGTTTTCAACATATTTCAACCATGCCATTATGAAAATTTTCTATGACTATTTTTTTTAAATGAATACCTCAATTAAAGAGTCATTAGACCAAGAGTATTTTTTTTTCAAATGTTAAAAGTATAAAAACTTGAAATCATAGCCTAAGACAATTTGACACATTGCAAAAAATAATTAAAAATTAACCATCAAATTGACATGTAGTATAAGAGAACTGAACCAGTGTAATGAAATATTAAAGACCAACCATGAAATTGGCACATTTTGGGGTCGGACTCGATCCATTATAATGAAAAAATTAAATCAACCATCATATGTAGGCATAATGGGATCAAGTTGTAGTCGACGATCATCATGAATGCTAAAGAAAGATATAAAATAAAACAAAATAATAAATAAATAAAAATTAAAAATATAAAGGAAAATAAAAATTAAAAATTCTGAAAAAGAAACACAAAAAATTAAAAAATAATAACAACTAAATATAAATATACATTAAAACATGAAAAAAAACAATGAATAATATTTTTTTTAAAAAGCCAAAAGAAATATTGAAAAAAAAAACTAACACATCAAAACATTTAACAAAATAATAACAAGTAAATAAAAATATATATTAAAATATAAACACATTAAAAAAAACAAATATAAAATAATATATAAAAAATAACAAGAAAAACAAAATTAACTCATAAAAAATAAAATTTTTAAAAATTATATTAAAAGAAAAGAAAAAAAAAATTAAAAGTAAAAAAAAATATTAAGAAAAATAAAACATAATTTAAGAAAAAAAAACAAAAACAATATCAGTTAATTTTTAAAAATTTTTAAAAATGAAATATAAACACAAAAACTAAAAACAAAACAGTTTAAGATAAATACATAAATACAAATTCTAAATAAAATAATTAAAAAATAATTAAATCCTTAAAAAAAATAAAAAAAACCCACCTCACATACCAACAAGCTAAGGGGGTGGGGATATGATTCCGGGAATCAACACCCATCCCGTCCCATCCCCATGGCCCAGTTGTAGGATAAGGTGGTGGGTTGATTCTAAGAATCGGTCTGCCACCCCATCGGCCAGCTAGATCAAAGGGGTGGTCAGGAATGGTCCCTGAACGTAGTGCCCCTCTCTCCACATCCCCACGGCTCAGTTGGCCGACAAGGGTGGCAGGATGATTCTCATATTCACCCCACCACCCCCGTGAGTTAGCTAGGTCACATGGGTGGCGGGTGATTCCGAGAATTGGACCCTCACCTCCTAGGCCCATTGGAATGCATAAGTGTATTATTTTTTTTGAAGTTTTTTAGATTTCTATTTTTAATTTTTTTTAATTAATTTTTTTTTAAGATTTGCATATATTTTGTTTTTTTGTTTTTTTTTTGAAGTTTGGTTAGTATTTATGATTTTTTAAATGCTTTATTTATTTATTTGTATTTTAAATTATTTAATAGCAAAGTTTTTGCATTTTTTCTTAAATTATTTATTATTATTATTATTATTATTATTATTATTATTATTATTATCATCATCATCATCGATACTTTTGTTTTATATATATATATATATATATATATATATATATATATATATATATATATATCCTTTTTTCGATGCGTTTGTATTTCGATATATACTTTTATTTACTTGTTATTATTTAAAAAAAAAAAGTGTTTGTTTTAGGTTTTATTTTACTCAATATATTGATTTTTGTTTTTTGTTTTTTTTTTTTAAATGTTTTAATATCTAATTTTGTTTACCTGTATTTTTTTTTAAATTTAATTTTATTTTGTATTTTTCATTGTGACTTTCTGGACAAGTAACCCAATCATTTTATGTGTGGATTTTATAGTTTATTTTAAAGTGTGAAAAATATGTCTTTAAAAAAAAATTGATGATTTTTGAAATCTAAGTGAAAATCACCAACATTTTAAAATTTTTTTACACTTAATAAATTAGAAAATTTTAAGTGTCAAAAATAAGTCCACTAAAAGGAGGGGTTGATGCTACATCAACACTTTTCAAAATCAGCATGAAAGTCACTAACATTTAAAAAAAAAAGTTCATAATTTATGCATACAAAAATTAAAACTGTCAAAAATTTGATATTAAAAAATTTATTTTCAATCAACCCTTTTCAAAACCAACTAATTTTTTCCTAACTCGAAAAATAAGTACTCGTTTCAATTCATGTTTCAAAATTTACATTATTTCATCATTATAATTGATTTTCATTAGAACTTCATCTGTTATTTGTGAGCATTTTGGGCCATAACTCGAGTCTTGAACCTGTCCTAACCTAGTAACTAGAACGTTCGTTTATCGTAATCCGAAGTCACATATTTGACTATTTTCAAATAAGAAAAAATTAATAATAATTTGTCGACTAAAATTCATCACTATGTAATCCATTTTGGAATCTTATTTCAAATTCATGTTCCAAGTAATTGGTTTCAACTTTCAAAAAATACTCAATCAACCTATGCGATCAACTTTCAAGAAATGCCTGAGCAACCTACACTTTGACAAAATACCTTTTATTTTCCCTTTTGGATTCCAATCGATACAAAATAGATTCTTGTGTGAAATTCAATATGAAAAAAAATTATAATATGATTCTTATAAATTTTAAAATATTGATTTTTTAATTTTTTTTAATTTGGAAAAATTGAAATAATTTATAATTTTATTTGAAATTTTAATGATCAAATTAATTTGTATTGTAGATTTAAAAACAAATAAATAATAATTAATAATATGAATTATAAAACTAAATATTGAAATACAATGTAAAAAATAAAATATTGTATATTAAAAGTAAGCTTTAAGTAACTTCCACATACCAAGAAATTTAAGTGTCCATTAATATTTTTATCATGTCCAGATTTATTCAAGTAACTTCCACATACCAAAAAATTTAAGTGTCAATTACTACTTCTATCATGTCCAGATTTATTCAAGAATAAGTTAGTGTCAATTAATTTTTCTGGTAAGCCCAAAATAAACTCTTCTATTTATATTCCACATCAATAATCCTTATTTTCTTAAATATAAAACTTACTCTTCTCGTTGGAATGTTTTAATAAAAAATTTCTATAAGATTTTTAGTTGAGAAATAACTCTGGTTTTTTCTTCTCTCCAATGTTTTAATGAGAAACTTGTTGTTTTCTATAGCAAACCATTTTTAAATCATAATTTTTTTATAATTTTTTAAATTTAAAAATTATAAATATTTTATTAATCGGAAATTCCGTATCCAACCCAATCGTCTCGGCCTAGCTTGGTAACTATGCTTTAAATCATGTTGAGGGGGATGAAAAAAGATGTCATTTTTTCTGCTTTAAAAATTATATATTTATTAGTTTCCATATTTATTAGCTTGCAACAATGAATCTGCACAGCCTATATAACTTGAAAATTTGTTTAGGGATTCAACCAATTTGTATTTGTTTTTCTAGACATTTGGAACCAAATCAACTCAGGTGGTTGAGTATTAAAATGACGAAAACTACATCAATTAAACCCTCTTTTGAAAACCTTCATTCGAAATGCGGAGAAAAACAAATACCATGAAATTCGAAAAAAATGTTCGAAAAAAAATTGGCATTTTCCCATATTTACATCAATAGGCGTTCTCCTTGATGGAACTAGCTACTTCAATTATTTTTCTAATTAATCTTTTTGATCGAATGGTGTGAATTGGATGATGCTGGTATATTCTTGTCATCGCCACCATCAACGAATGGAATTAAAACTCATAACTTCCTTGCATATCTAAATCACATGTTTAAACCATACTTAAATTAATTTTCTACAAAACATGATTAAAAATTTACTGTGCCTATTGTTGATAACCATGTATTCTAATTAGTAAAAAATGAAATTGAATTTCTTTTTTTTTATAAAATATGCATTGCAACATGGATTAATTTTGAAACTTATAACTATTCACACTATCAAAACGTATTCCACTTGGCAATTGTGCTTTTAAAACCTTTTCCTACACTCCGTTACCTTAGTGGTTAATATGCATGCCATTCAAATGTATGCCTGCTCACAATTTACTATAAAGAAAAAAATATTATTTTACTAAATTATTCTTCGTGTCGTGGATTGATTTTTTATTACTTAAAAAAAATTGTTGTTGCTGGTTATTCAAGTTTGTTCTTTTATTACTTTTAAAAAAAAATATTTGCTGGTTATTCTAGTCTACATGCTACTCATTTCCACCTACTTCTTTAATGTATCCTTCTGAACAATTAAATCTAGAATGATTAATGGGGTTGACATGATGTATGATAATAAAAAATAATTAGAGTTTGATATTATTTAAAAAATATAATGAATAAATAGTAAATGGTGGGTTTAAATTATAATATATTTTTAGGTTTCATAATGTAATGTAAAAACAAAATTATGATTATCATGTGGTAATATATCACCAATTATACTTCGTGTTGTATTAGAAGCTCTCATTAATAATAAGATTTCATTATTACACAATTGCCAAAATTGTGATATAATGAGAACCCCTAATATTAAATTATAATAAAATTATTTTAATACAATAATAAATTGCAAGATTAAATTTTAATAGTTATTTTAATATAATTGTGCTATTAATAAATTGTAATATTAAATTATAATAATTATTTTAATACAATTATACTATAATACTATATTATTAAATTATTATAAGGTTTATGGAGTAGTGGTCTCTTATGCATGCCATTCAAATGTATGCCTACTCACAATTAATTATAAAGAACAAAATATTATTTTATTAAATTATTCTTTCTCTTGTGGATTTATTTTTTATTAGTTAAAAAAAATGTTGTTTCTATGGTACTCAAGTGTCCATGCTACCGATTTGGACTTACTTAATGTTGAATTACTTTACTTAATATGATATTTCATATTATTTAAACAATATGATGAATAATTAATAAATTGTAGGTTTAAAGTATAATATAGTTTTAAATTCATAAATTAGTTGTAAACAAAATTGTGATTATCATGTCATGATATATCACTTAGATAATGCAATTATACTTATTTTTTTAATCAACATTTGTATTAAAGTTTTGTATATTAAAAGATTTGCTTAATAATAAGTTTTCATTAACACATAATTGCTATATAAGGAATAAACCTTAAGGTTAAATTTTAATGAAATTATTTTAATACAATAATAAATTATAAGATTAAATTATAATAATTATTTTAATACAATTATATAATAATAATAATAATAGAAGGTTGGAATTGTACTTCAATGTTTTTAACTTTAAAATATTAATTAAAACTTTTGACAATATATTAATTAAAATATCTATTTAATTAATATATATGTTTAATAACATTAATTTAAACATGTTTAAATAAATGAATTAATACAACATTAATTAATTAAACAATTAAAACAATAATTAAAATTAATATTAATTAATTAAAACATTAAAATTAATTAATTAATTTTTAACATTATATGAAGCATTGATAACATTTTATAAAAAACATTAAAATATTTAAGAACGTTGATTAAAACATTTGGCAATATATTATTTAAAACATCTATATAAAAATGTTCAATTGTAATATATATTAATTTTTAAATTAATATTTTCATATTAATTAATAGTAATATTAATTTAATTAATTAAAATATTTAATAACATTAAATAAAATACTTGACAATATATTAATTAAAATATTTATATAAAAGTCTGCAAGGTGAGCGAAGATAAAACCTCATGAGGGGTGGTTAAATATTAAGACAATTATTGTGATAATTAAGACAATTATTGGGTATAATATGAAAGTTTATACTATTGGGTTTAATAGTAAGTCTTATAATATTTGTTTTAATATTACACTTTATAATATTAAGTTTTAAATATATATAGGGCTTATAATATTTGATTTTAATATTATGATTTACATTATGGAGTAATATGTTGGGTTATAATATATATTCTAATATATAGGATTTATAATTGGACTTTAATATTGGGTTTATAATATTTGGGTTTAATATTAGGGGTTATAATATTTTGTTTAATATTTAGAGTTTATAATATTGGGGTTTATAATATTTCAATTCATAATATAGAATTTTAGGGTTTATTGATCTCTTATTTTTTTAATATTAATCCATTGGACTTATTGATCCCTTAGGTATTTAATATTTATCCCTTGAGTTCATGAATTTCTTTGGTTTGTGATATTAAATCCTTGCGTTTATTGGTTTATTTGGTTTATAATATTAACAACCCCTTGGGTTTATTAATCTCTTGAGTTTAAAATATAAATTCTTATGGTTTATCAGTCTCTTGATTTTAAAGTATTAATTCTTATGCTTTCTTAATTTCTTGATTTATAATATTAAACCCTTCGGTTTATTAGTTCATTTGGTTTATATTGTTAATAATCTCTTTGGTTTATTAATATATTTACTTTAAATTATTAATTTGTAGGGTTTATTAATTTCTTAGGTTTTCAGTTTAAGATATTAATTATTAGGGTTTATTCATCCCTTGAGTTTCTAATTATTTTGTTTGGTAATACTAGGCGTTAAATATTAGTCTTGCACTTTAATATTAATGCATGGTCCAATGTCATATTATGAAAAACATTGTTCCAATATGAAAATCAGCCATGGGCTACCATTGTTAATCATAGTTAGTCGTAGTCAATGAAGTTCTTCCATGGTCGAATGTCACATTGTGATAAAGATTGTCTGAATATGAAGATTAACCATGGCAAACCATGGTCATTCTTTGTCCAACATCGCATTGTGACAACAATTGTCTCAATGTTTTAATCAAGCATACTCAACCATGTTTATTTTACGGTTTATAGATTTATCTAAATATTTTTATATACTTGATGTTTATAATATTTATCTAACTTTTTTATATACTTGAGTTTTATAATATCAATATCTTGCGTTTTTTATTATTCCATTGATTTTATAATATTAATAATCATGTGAAATTATCAAACCTCTTTGTTTAAGATATTAATGTTTAGGCATTATTAACCTCTTATGTTTTTCAAATTGATCCCTTTACCTTATTGATCCCTTAGGTTTTTAATATTTATCCCTTGAGTTTAGCAATTCTTGTTGTTTATAATATAAAACCCCTGGGTTTATTAGTTCTTTTCATTTATAATATTAATTCACCCTTGGGTCTTAACATCTCTTCAGCTAAAAATATTAATTCTTAGGGTTTATTAATTTCTTCATTTTTTGAGATAAAAATATTAATTCTTAGGCTTTATTAATCTCTTGTGTTTTTAATATTGATCCATTGACCTTATTGATCCCGTAGGTTTTTAATATTTATCATTTTGGTTCACCAATTCCTTTGGTTTGTAATATGAAACCCTCGGTGTTATTAGTTCTTTATGTTTATAATATTAATAACCTCCGAGGTTTATTAATATCTTCAGTTGAAAATATTAATTCTTAGGATTTGTTAATCTCTTGAGATCAAAATATTGATTCTTAGGGTGTAGTAATTTCTTGGTTTATAATATTAATATTTATCCCTTGGGTTCACTAGTTACTTTGGTTTATAATACTAACCCTTGAATTTATTATTTTTTTGGTTTATAATATTAATAATGTCTTGGATTTAAAAATCTATTTAATTTAAAATATTAATTATTAGGGTTTATTAATTTCTTAGGTTTTTGAGTTTAAAAATTTTATTCTTAGCGTTCAATAATATTTTTTGTTTTTAATATTGATCCCTTGGCCTTATTTATAATCTAGGTTTTTAATATTTATCCCCTCGGATCACCAATTCCTTTGTTTTATAATATTAAACCCTTATGTTTATTAGTTCTTTTGGTTTATAATATTAATAATCCCTTGGGTTTATTAATCATTGGAGTCTTAATATTATGATTTACAATATGATGTATTATGTTGGGTTATAATATAGATTCTAATATATATATTTTATAATTAGGGGTTAATATTGGGTTTATAATATTTGGGTTTAATATTTTGGTTCATAATATTGATTCTTAGGTTTTATTGATCTCTTGTGTTTTTGATATTGATCCCCTCACCTTATTGATCCCTTAGGTCTTTAATATTTATTTTTTGGTTTCACCAATTCCTTTGGTTCGTAATATTAAACCCTTGGCTTTATTATGTTGGTTTATAATATTAATAACCCCTTGGGTTCTGTTCATCTCTTAAGTTTAAAATATTAAGTCTCAGGGTTTATTAATCTCTTGAGTTTAAAATATTAATTCTTTTGCTTTATTAATTTTATGGTTTATAATATTAATATTTATCCATTGGGTTCACCAAATCCTTTGGTTTATAATATTAAACCCTTGGGTTTATTATTTCTTTCGGTTTATAATATTAATAATCTCTTTGGGTTATTAGTCTCTTAAATTTAAATTATTAATTCTTAGGGTTTATTCATTTCTTATGTTTTAAGTTTAAGATATTAATTATTATGGTTTATTAATCCCTTGAGTTTTCTAATTATTTGGGTTGGTAATATTAGGTGTTAAATATTAGTCTTACACTTTAATATTAATGCATGGTCCAATGTAACATTATGAAAACATTGTCTCAATATTAAAAATAGCCATGGGCTACCATTGTTAATCATAGTTAGTCGTAGTCAATGAAGGTCTTCCATGATCGAATGTCACATTGTGACAAATATTTTCTCAATATGGAAATCACCCATGGAAAACCATGATCATGCTTCACCTAATGTCGCATTGTGACAACAATTGTCTCAATGTTTAAATCAAGCATGCTCAACCATGTTTATTTTATGGTTTATATTATTTACCTAAAGAGTTTTATATAGTTGAGGTTTATAATATTTATCTAAATGATTTTATATAATTGAGGTTTACAATATTAATATCTTAGGTTTATTATTATTTGCTTGATTTTATAATACTAATAATCATGTGAGTTTATCAAACCTTTTTGTTTAAGATATTAATTTTTAGGCTTGATTAATCTCTTATGTTTTTCATATTGATCCCTTCACCTTATTGATGACTTAAGTTTTTAATATTTATCCCTTGGATTTATAATATAAATACCTTGGGTTTATTATTTCTTTTCATTTATAATATTAAACCACCCTTGGATCTAAGAATCTCTTGAGTTAAAAATATTAACTCTTAGAGTTTATTAATTCCTTAGGTTTTTGAATTAAAAATATTAGTTCTTAGGCTTTATTAATCTATTGTGTTTTTAATATTGATCCCTTGGCCTTATTGATCCCTTAGATTTGTAATATCAAACCCTTGGTGTTATTAGTTCTTTATGTTTAAAACATTAATAACCCCTTGGTTTACTAATCTCTTGAGTTTAAAATATTGATTGCTAGGGTTTTTTAATCTCTTTAGTTTAAAATATTGATTATTAGGATGCATTGATTTCTTGGTTTATAATATTAATATTTATCCCTTGGGTTTCTGATATTGATCCCCTCACCTTATTGATCACTTAGGTCTTTAATATTTATCTGTTGGTTTCACCAATTCCTTTGCTTTGTAATATTAAACTCTTGAGTTTATTATGTTGGTTTATAATATTAATAACCCCTTGGGTTTATTAATCTCTTAAGTTTAAATATTAAGCCTTAGGGTTTATTAATTTCTTGAGTTTAAAATATTAATTCTTCTGTTTTTTTAATTTCATGGATTATAATATTAATATTTATCCCTTGGTATCACCAACTCCTTTGGTTTATAATATTAAACCCTTGGGTTTATTAGTTATTTTGGTTTATAATACCAATAATCCCTTTGGTTTATTAGTCTCTTCAATTTAAATTATGAATTCTTAGGGTTTATTCATTTCATATGTTTTAAGTTTAAGATATTAATTATTACGATTTATTAATCCTTTGAGTTTGCTAATTCTTTGGGTTGGTAATATTAGGTGTTAAATATTAGTCTTACACTTTAACATTAATGCATGGTCCAATGTCACATTATGAAAAACATTGTCTCAATATTAAAATCAACCATGGGCTACCATTTTTAATCATAGTTAGTCATAGACAATGAAGTTCTTTCATGGTCGAATTTCACATTGTGACAAATATTGTCTCAATATGGAAATCACCCATGGAAAACCATGATCATTCTTCACCCAAAGTCGCATTGTGACAACAATTGTATCAATGTTTAAATCAAGCATGCTCAACCATGTTTATTTTATGGTTTATAGTATTTATCTAAAGAGTTTTATATAGTTGAGGTTTATAATATTTATCTAAAGGTTTTTATATACTTTAGGTTTATAATATTAATATCTTAGGTTTAATATTATTCTCTTGAGTTTATAATATTAATAATCATGTGATTTTATCAAACTTTTTTGTTTAAGATATCAATTTTTAGGCTTTATTAACATCTTATGTTTTTAATATTGATCCCTTCCCCTTATTGATCACTTAAGTTTTTAATATTTATCCCTTGGGTTTATACTATAAATCTCTTGGGTTTATTAGTTTTTTTCATTTATAGTATTAAACCACCCTTGGATCTAAGAATCTCTTGAGTTAAAAATATTAACTCTTAGGGTTTATTAATTTCTTAGGTTTTTGAGATAGAAATATTAATTCTAAGACATTATTAATCTATTGTGTTTTTAATATTGATCCCTTGGCCTTATTGATCCCTTAGATCTTTAATATTTATCCCTTCAGTTCATCAATTCATTTGGTTTGTAATATGAAACCCTTGGTGTTAGTAGGTCTTTATGTTTAAACTATTAATAACTCCTTGGTTTATTAATCTCTTAACTTTAAAATATTGATTCTTAGGGTTTTTTAATCTCCTGAGTTTAAAATATTAATTATTAGGGTGTATTAATTTCTTGGTTTATAATATTAATATTTATGCCTTGGGTTCACCAATTAATTTGGTTTATAATATTAAACTCTTGGGTTTATTATTTCTTTTGGTTTACAATATTAATAATGTCTAGTGTTTATTAATCTATTTAATTTAAAATATTAATTATTAAGGTTTATTAATTTCTTAGGTTTTTTAGTATAAAAAATTTATTCTTAGGGTTTAATAATATTTTTTGTTTTTAATATTGATCCCTAGGCCTTATTGATAATGTAGGTTTTTAATATTTATATCATCGGTTCACAGATACCTTTGGTTTAGAATATTAAACCCTTGTGTTTATAAGTTCTTTTGGCTTATAATATTAATAATCCCTTAAGTTTATTAATGTTTTAAGTTTTAATATTATGATTCACATTATGGTGTAATATGTTAGGTTATAATATAGATTCTAGTATATAGTGTTTATAATTAGGGGTTAATATTGTGTTTATAATATTTGGGTTTAATATTAGGGTTTATAATATTGTGTTTAATATTTACAATTTAGGACATTGGGTATTATAATATTTTGGTTCATAATATTGATTTTTAGGGTTTATTGATCTCTTGCATTCGTAATATTGATCCCTTAGGTATTTAATATTTATCCCTTCAGTTCACCACTGCCTTTGGCTTGTAATATTAAGCCCTTGGGTTTATTATTTTGGTTTATAATATTAATAACCCCTTGGGTTTATTAATCTCTTAAGTTTAAAATATTATGTCTTAGGGTTTATTAATCTATTGAGTTTAAAATATTAGTTCTTATGCTTTACTAATTTCTTGCTTTATAATATTAATATTTATCCCTTGGGTTCACTAATTCCTTTGGGTTATAATATTAAACCCTTGGATTTATTACTTCTTTTGGTTTATAATATTCATAATACCTTCAATTTATAATTCTCTTCAGTTTAAATTATCAATTCTTAGGGTTTATACATTTCTTACGTTTTGAATTTAAGGTATTAATTATTAGGGTTTATTAATCCCTTGAGTTTCCTAATTCCTTGGGTTGGTAATATTATGAATTAAATATTAGTCATACACTTTAATATTAATGCATGGTCCAATGTCACATTATAAAAATCATTCTCTATATGAAAATCAACCATGGGCTACCATTGATAATCATATTTACTCATAGTGAATCAAGGTCTTCCGTGGTAGAATGTCACATTGTGACAAATATTGTCTCAATATGAAAATCAACCATGGAAAACCATGGTAATTCTTCGTCCAATGTCACATTATGACAATAATTGTCTCAATGTTTAAGACAAACATGCTCAACCATGTTTATTTTACGGTTTATAGTATTTATCTAAAGGTTTTTATATACTTGAGGTTTATAATATTAATCTCTTAGATTTAATATTTTTCTGATGAGTTTATAATATTAATAATTATGTGAGTTTATCAAACCTTTTTTTTTAAGATATTAATTTGCAGGCTTTATTAATCTCTTATGTTTTTCATATTGATCCTTGCGCCTTATTTATCCCTTAGTTTTTTAACATTGGATTCACCAATTCCTTGGGTTTATGACATAAAACCCTTTGGTTTATTAGTTTTTTTCGTTTATAATATTAAACCATACTAGGGTCTTACAATCTCTTGAGTTAAAAATATTAATTCTAAGGGTCTATTAATTTCTTAGGTTCTGAGTTAAAAATATTAATTCTTATGGTTTTTTAATCTCTTGTGTTTTTAATATTGATCACTTACGTCTTTAATATTTATCCCTTGGGTTCACCTATTCATTTGGTTTGTAATATAAAAATCATTGGCTTTATTAGTTCTTTTTGTTTATAATATTAATAATCCCTTCGGTTTATTAACCTCTTGAGTTCAAAATATTCATTCTTAGTATTTATTAATCTCTTGAGTTTAAAATATAATTATTAGGGTTTATAATCTTAATATTTATCCTTGGGTTCACCAATTTCTTCGGTTTATAGTATTAAATTGTTGGGTTTGTTACTTATTTTGGTTTATAACATTAATAATGTCTTGGCTTTATTAATCTATTTAATTTAAAATACTAATTATTAGCGTTTATTAATTGCTTAAGTGTTTTAGTTTGAAAACTTTATTCTTAGGGTTTAGTAACGTTTTGTGTTTTTAATATTGATCCCTTGGCCTTATTGGTCATGTATGTTTTTAATATCTATCCCTTGGGTTCACCGATTCCTTTGGTTCATAATATTAAGCCCTTGCATTTATTCATTCTTTTGGTTTATAATATTAATAATACCTTGGGTTTATTAATCTTTTGAGTTTAAAATATTTATTATCATAGTATCAATATCCTAGGTTTTTTAGTATAAAATATTAATTCTTAGGGTTTATTAATTTCTTATCTTTTTAATATTAATCTCTTGGCTTTATTGATCCCCTGAGTGTATTATTTCCTTGAGTTTTTTATTTCAATCCATTTTTTTTATTAACCATTTATGTTTTTAATTCATTGGGTTTATAATATTAACAATCCCTCAAGTTGATTGTTATTTTCTGTTTATAATATTAATAATCATGTGAGTTTATCATTCATTTGTATTTAAAATAATAATTCCTAGTCGTTATTAATCTCTTCTATTTTTAATATGGATCTTTAGGGGTTCTTGATCTCTTAGCTTTTTAATACTTTCCTCTTGGGTTTATAATATTAGACCCTTGGGTTTATTCGTTCTTTTGGATTATAATATTAATAATCCCTTCCTATATTTGTAAGAGATATATACTTATTATAAATAGTAATAAAATATTAGTATCATGTTATATTTTAATTTTAGTATAGTTTTAGCTATAACTAATGTATTGAAAAAGTTTAATAATATTTTATTATCAAATAATATATATATATATATATATATATATATATATATATATATATATATTATAGTTTAATATATAGTATCAATATATTTTATATTATTAATATGATACAAGTAGATATATAATATATATTGGTAATTATATTCATGTACAATGATTATTTTGGTAAAATACATGTGGTGGGTGGTGCATATAAGTCTATTAGCGTATATAAAAAACAATAGTGAATGTGGTCGTAAATCTATTTCATATACGCCTATCGACCTATATCAACCATATTAATAAATGTGATTTTATTAATTATATACAACATGTGAAAATATTGCTCATACTCGTATTTCAATTTAATATTATTTAAAATAAATTTTACATTTAAAATACGTATCATTTTAGTTATGTGTTTGAAAAAAAAAACAAAAAATATTATTATTTGACTATTTTTAAATAATTTATTAATAATTAATAATTTTAAAATTTTCCAAAATAATTTATCAATTTATATTTTAAAATATTAGTTTTATTCTATATCCAAAATAAAAATTCCATTCTATATTCAATTACATTCTCTCACATTACTAACTTATTTCACCCCTTTTCGTTGTTTTCTCTTTATTATTCTTAACTCTCCTTGTGTTCTATTTTATTTCCCTTAATTTGAATTTATAATATTTTAATTTTTTATGATTTTTAATAATATTATTAATTTTTTTTTACTAATAAATGAATATTTTTATTAATTTTTATTGTTATTATAATATTTTAATTAAAATATTCAATTTAATTTCAAATTCTTAATATTTAGTGTATTCTTAAGGAAACACTTATTTAAAGTCACTAAAAATGTGTTATTAAGAAGTATGTTATTATCACTAATGGATGGAGAAATGAAAACATTAAAAGTTTCCAAACTTTAATCTAATTTATTTTTGGAAAAAAATATTTTATATTTTCAAATTTTCATTAATTTTATTGCTTTTTACATTATGTGAGTCTTGAAATGATTAGTGGGCTTAATCTCTGGTTTGAGTAGCCAAGATCCAAGGGAATTGAAGTTGCTAAAATGATCAGAAGATCACACCAATTTTTAACATGAGTAATTTTTTTGCTAGATTAATGAGCAATTGAGTTAGTCTCATATTCGAGTGACAGATCGACTCCCACCCAACACTCGACTCATAAGAAAACTTAAAATATTTGAACATAGAATATCTAATCACATAAAACATAATACTTCATTTTCACACCATTGCCAATAAATGCTTTAAATAGTAATAAAGAAACAACACTTGAAAAATATAATTCCTATTTGTCTTTGTTGTGATTCATTGTATGTAGTGTAGTTTGTTCCTAGTGTTTGGGAGTTTCTCGAGGTCTAGTTGATTGAGATATTTTGTCCAATTAATTAGCCTCCTAAATTTGTATGTGGTTGAGATATTCACTTAACCAAAAAATTGTATGTCCAAGATAAATCAGTTATCTCAAAACATAATTTCTTGTATTTATATTGTATTATTACTTAATGTAAATAATAGAATTATGTTTGCCTCATGAAAATTTAACTTGGTATTAGGTATTAGAGCACTCATGGGCCAGGGCCTTTGCCCCTCGAGGGCCGATGAAAATAGAAAGGTTGGTTAGTGTTCGTTTGTCCATTCATTCGAGTTGAGCTTGGTGAAGTGTGGACGATTGTTTCAGAAGTTTTATGTTGACTGTGTGTTGTTGCGAATTTAGAAGGGAAGTAGGCCCACCTGTTGAAGAAGTTGACTGGAGAGGCTTGTGACGCTGCCTCTAACCTGCACAATTGGAGAAGAGTTGTGTGCTCTGGACGAGCACTATAGCGTGGAGTGAACTGTTCGGAAGAGATCGATCATTCTAGAAGGTTTCCCGCAAATTCATTTTGTTCCAAGTTATCGATCATGTTCGAATTCTATATTACTCGTTATGCTAGTTTTAATTTAAATGTGGATTGGTTTGAACTATTAAAGACGACATCAGAGGACTTTGAAATCTCCGAGACATTTGGTGCAAGTTTAGTGCCATTGCTTGGATAGGGGATCCGTTCACAGAGAGGCAGGGTAACAACTTTTTGTGTGAAACATGCACATAAGTAAGGAGTGTCGTTGGAAGTGATGTTATAAATCAAACGACCACTACTCTCTTGGGAATTCGTTGTTCTTGTGAAGGTGAGCACGTGGCAGAAGACCTGTGGTGTGATGTTGAACCTATGATGCTTGTGGACGAGTTGTTGATCGTTTTGTGAAGGTGAGCACGTGGCAGAGGACCTGTGGTGTGATGTTGAACCTATGATGCTTGTGGATGAGTTGTTGATCGTTTCGCTGTGAGCAGGTCACGGTTTCGGTGTTCTAGAGTTGACTCTGTTGCGTTGTTGAAGAGCCAAGCAAGTGTTTCTCGATTAAAGCCTATTTATGGCTGGAGAGCTTGATTGCGCCGAGAGGCGCATCTACAGCCCAGTATGACCCCGATGTCAGGGGTCACGTCCTCAATGTCGGCTGAAATTTTAAATTAAAATAAAAATAAAAAATAAGTGTCGGCTTAAGTTTTAAATTTAAAATAAAAATAAAAATAAAAATCGCATTGTGCTAGAACATATATCAACTTCTAATACAATTATGTATTATTTATATAATTTGAATGGACAAGTATGAATTTGAATGGATCATAAATTTACCTTTAACAAAAAAAATTACCACATTGAATTTCCAAATTAAGTAAAATTTTAAACATCTTTACTCTTTACTAAAGTCAATACCATTTTCTAAATCAAAAGAAAAGAGTTAATTCAACACAAACAATCAAAATCCAAAATCTTTTAATATTTCTTTTAATTAAATATTTGTAAAATGAATTTATACTTACTCCAGAGCTATGGTAAATAAATAAAAAATATATAAACTAGATGTATGGTAAATAAATAAAAATTCTTTTTATATTTATTCCATAAACCTTTTTATATTTAAAAAAACTTTAAAAAGAGGTTTTATTTAGATGAAGCTTATGGGACGAATACCATGGGACAAATTAATATTGATACCATGGGCCAAATACCATGGGTAAATAAATAAATATAAAAGAGGCATAAAGAGGTAACGTAAATAAATAACAATATATCGAATAGGATTATAAATAAAAATCTAATTATATAACAAGCCTATGGGCCAAATACCATAGTAAAGAAAAGGGGTATGGTAAACAAATAAAAATATAAATAAACTAGGGGTATGGTAAGTAAATAAAACCTCTTTTCATATTTACTCCATAATCTGCTTTATATTTACGAATATTTGTGTTCATTAGTTTAAATAACTAAGAAGAAATAGAGAGAGTGTGTGTATGTTTAGGGGTGAGATAAAGAGACAAAGTAAGATGTATGGAAAGAAGGGGGGAGAAAAGAAGTGAGAAGGAGAGGGGGAGGGATATAGTAATGTAGTTGGAGAGAGAGAGGGGTGGAAAGAGAGAGAGAAAGAAAGGGATGGGGGGAGAGACAGGATTAGAGAGAGAGAGAGAGATGGGAGAAGAGAGAGGATTGGAGGGAAAAGAGAGAGAGAGAGGTGGGAGAGAAAGGGAGAGAGAGGAGGAGAGTGATGGGGAAGAGAGAGTATTGGAGAGAGAGAGAGAGAGAGAGAGAGAGAGATCAAGGAAGAGAGAGGGATTTAGGGGAGAGAGAGAGAGAGGAAGGACGAGAGGGATCGATAAGAGAGATGGAGTTGGAGGGGGAGAGATGTAGGAAATAAGAAATATAAAGAGTGAGAAGTGGAGAGAGAGAAGGAGTGACAAGGGAGAGACAGAGAGAGAGCGTGTATGTTTGGGGCTGAGATAAAGAGACAAATAAGGAGAGATGGAGATAAGGGGGGAGAAGGAGATATAAGGAGAGAGGGAGGGATATAGTAACATAGTTGGTGGGTGAAGAGGGAGAGAGAGGGAGAGAGAGATGGGGGAGAAAGGAAAAGAGAGGAAGGAAGAGAGAGGATGTGAGAGAGTGGAGAGAGGGAGGGAAAGAGAGATGAACTTGGAGGGGGAGGGGAAGAGAGGTAAGAAGAAAGAAATAGAGAGAGAAAGGTGAAGAGAGAGAGAGTGAATGAGTGATAAGGAAGATGGAGAGAGAGGGAGAGAGGGGGAAGATAGAGATATAGATGGAAGGTGAAGAAAGGGAAGAAGAGAGAGATGGGGAGAGGAGGGGATTGGCAAAGAGATTGATATATATGGATTGCGAGAGTGTGTGTGTTTAGGGGGGTGAGATAGAGAGAGATGGAGAGAGAGTGTGTATGTTTAGGGGTGAGATAAAGAGACAAAGTAAGATGTATGGAAAGAAGGGGGGAGAGAAGAAGTGAGAAGGAGAGGGGGGGGATATAGTAATGTAGTTGAAGAGAGAGAGGGGTGGAAAGAGAGAGAGAAAGAAAGGGATGGGAGAAGAGAGAGGATTAGAGAGAGAGAGAGAGATATGGGAGAAGAGAGAGGATTGGAGGGAAAAGAGAGAGAGAGAGAGGTGGGAGAGAAAGGGAGAGAGAGGAAGGATGAGAGAGAGGAGGAGAGTGATGGGGGAAGAGAGAGTATTGGAGAGAGAGAGAGAGAGAGAGAGAGAGAGAGATCAGGGAAGAGAGAGGGATTTAGGGGAGAGAGAGAGAGAGAGGAAGGACGAGAGAGAGGACTTGAGAGAGAGGAGGAGAGAGGGATCGATAAGAGAGATGGAGTTGGAGGGGGAGAGATGTAGGAAATAAGAAATATAGAGAGTGAGATGTGGAGAGAGAGAAGGAGTGACAAGGGAGAGACAGAGAGAGAGCGTGTATGTTTGGGGCTGAGATAAAGAGATAAATAAGGAGAGATGGAGATAAGGGGGGAGAAGGAGATATAAGGAGAGAGGGAGGGATATAGTGACATAGTTGGTGGATGAAGAGAGAGAGAGAGGGAGAGAGGGATGGGAGAGAAAGGGAAAGAGAGGAAGGAAGAGAGAGGATGTGAGAGAGTGGAGAGAGGGAGGGAAAGAGAGGTGGACTTGGAGGGGGAGGGGGAGAGAGGTAAGAAGAAAGAAATAGAGAGAGAAAGGTGAAGAGAGAGAGAGTGAGTGAGTGATAAGGAATATGGAGAGAGAGGGAGAGAGGGGGAAGATAAAGATATATATGGAAGGTGAAGAAAGGGAAGAAGAGAGAGATGGGGAGAGGAGGGGATTGACAAAGAGATTGATATATATGGATTGCGAGAGTGTGTGTGTTTAGGGGGGTGAGATAGAGAGACAAAAAAGAAGAGATGAAGGGGGATATAGATATGGATGGAGGGTGGAGAGAGGGAAGAATATTTCTCACACTAGATGGATTGATATAAGTGGAGATGGTGTTTTATAATCCTATTTGATCATTTTCACTATATGCATCGATTTTAGTGTAGAAAATTATTTCTAATGATATTTGATTACTTGCACTAGATGCATTGATTTCAGTGTAGGTGGTGATTTCTAATACAATTTGATTGCTTGCACTGAATTTGTTGATTTCAATTTAGATGTTGATTTATAATTATATTTGATTACTTGCACTAGATGAATTGGTTTTAATGTAGATGATTTCTAATCCTATTTGATTGTTTGCACTAAATGCATTGATTTCAGTGTAGATGGCGATTTCTAATCCTATTTGATTTATTTGAGTAAATGCATTGATTTCAGTGTAGATGTTGGTTTCTATAGAGAGAGAGAGAGAGAGAGAGAGAGTGATAAGGAAGATGGAGAGAGAGGGAGAGAGGAAAAAAGGAGGAAAGAGAGATATTAATGGGGGAGAGGGAGAGAAGGGGAAGATAGAGATATAGATGGAAGGTGAAGAGAGAGAAGAAGAGAGAGATGGGGAGAGGGGGTGATTGAAAAAGAGATTGATATATATGGAGTACGAGAGCGCGTGTGTTTAGGGGGTGAGATAGAGAGACAAAAAAGAATAGATAGAGAGGGATATAGATATGGATGGAGGGTGGAGAGAGGGAGGAATATTTCTCGCACTAGATGGATTGATACTGCCTAGTAACTTCGTTTTATATCATGCAAGCGAGAGGATCAAATTCCTCGGAGGGCCCCATTGAGTGCAAAACTTGAGGAAAGGTTTGCACCTCGAAAGATTTGATCCCTCTCGGCGCATGATAGATCCAGAGTTAGATGGATCTAGGTTGGTTAAGGCCAATTCAGTTCTTAAACACGAAGATTGTGAGTGTCGAGCAGTTTGAATTCTATGAAGGTTGGTTGAGGTCGATTGAGGTTGATTGTGAATGTCGATTTGGACGTGGAGGTAGATCGGATCTTTGGACGTGGAGGTAAAGCAGGATATCATATGTAAGATCCCGTGTTAATTAGTTGGAGGTTTCACTGTGATGAGGCTGAGTGAAAGTCTGTCCTCCTAGCCGAATTTTCCTATGTTGAGTTGGATTTAACCTGGCTATGAAAAAACTCGATGTGAAAGAACCCAAGCCCAGCAAGTAAGCACTGTGGACTCGTGATGTGGGAGTGGAGAAGTGTCCAACAAATGGTCGAGCTTCCCATCTCACTAAGTAATTGGTGATGATCGAGATGGAGGGCCAGAGCATTGAAGAGTTGATTGAGGAAGGATCAGAGTTAATGAGTTGCATTGAGGAGAAACTTGTGGACCTGTTAAGGAGCTGTTTTGAGGAGCAACATTAGTGACGTTTTGAGAGGTAAAGAAAATGAGGAACACTGATCCCACATGGGTGAAGATGAAAGAAAAAATTTCACTATGCCACAAATTAGCATGTAGTTTAATGAAATGAATTCTCTTCTTGAATTATTTGGGATCTTCAACTGAAACATGTTGAATCTGATCAACTTAACATGTAAATACAATTTTTTAGAATTGATCACATTAACATTTGAAAATTGGAGTCTTAAATATTTACGCCCATAGGCGTAGCTCCTTATCGGAAATAAGCTTTTTTGTGATTATGCTAATTAATCTTTCTGATCTGATGGTCTAGATTGAAAGATGCCAGTATATTCTTGTCGTCGCCACTCAATCAATAGATCAACTAACCTCCTTGCATATCTAAAACATGTGATTAAACCATACTTAAATTAAAAATTTACAAATCTTTATTAAGAATTTACTATACCATTTATTAATTGCCACCTATCAAGATTAACAACTAAAAGGAAACTGAAACATTAAATCTTCTCCAAGGGTTGAAATCGTTCTGCAACGTGTCCCATGCCTTTCACATGAGCCATAGTGGCAGCAAGTGGTGCGTGTTGAAATCGTTGTGCAACGTCCCATGCCTTTGACATGAGCCATAGTGGCGGCAAGCGGTGCGATTCGAGAAGTGCAAGGTTCGGCCAACGAACCGATCCCGATTTCAACAAGTTTATTCTGCACAACGATGATCAACCTTTTGTTCCACAGTATCCATCCCACTTCACACAGTTATTAGGAAAGTGGAATATCTTTGAAGCTCGTGGATATTTTCACAAGAGAATGCGAGGAACTGTCTTGCGTTTCATGAATATTTCGGTTGTCAAAGACCAGCTTCTGTTGGAAATACAAAATATCATAACTTCCAGTTTGTCAGGTTGGGGAGGGAGAAATGTGAATTTCATGCAAGAATCAAAAGAGGTCATAACGCGGTCTAAAGTTCGATCCTTCATTCAATTATTAGGAAATGACTATTGCAATTTTAATTTTAATGTTAATTTCCCGGATTCGACTCGGTTTGGATGGTACAGATGATATTTTCGCTCATGGCTAATCACATACTAAGTCTTTCAGCGATCCCAGAGCTGGAGAAGATGAAGCGTGATTTTTGTGATGTGATAAAGGGGGTTTACGGCGTCCCATTGAATGTCCATGGCACAACTTACTACAAAAGCTTTCAGGTAATACTATATAATAATGGATGCAGGGAGATTTCCAATTTCCGATAGGTTATAGTCTTACATAACATAGTTGCATTGCATCACTTTGCCTCATTGCACTCCACGAAACATACGTATGCGTAAGACTCTATAAATCGAGTAAGAATCTGCTTGTATTCATATTCACATTCTCTGCAAATTACTGAAGTGATCATCGCATTTGAATCACGCCTTGGTGCATGAATAGAGGACAGGCAAACTAAGGGTTTAGAATCGAATGCGAAATGAACTATGGGGAAAACGTAGAAGGAAGAAGTGGTGTTCAACTTGTTGGAGAAATCTGCTAGATAAAGCCAATCTCCAAATGCCAGATCAAAATTAGATCGATTTCCAAATTTATCATGGTAGATTGCGCTGGGCGAAGAAATTATATGTAATGCCGGATTGACTGGTGCGTAGAAGACGCCGTTGTGAAATGTCAAGTTGGAAAAACTTAAACCTGAAACTTAAAACCTTAAGCATAAATATGTTGTCACCTTTTAATATTGTTGTTAATATATTATATAAGTTGTTTTAAAAAAACTCATAAAAGAACTCTTACGCTTTAGTATTGTTAACAAATTAACCGTAGCAGTTTTAAAACCGTATTTGTTTTATATTGTCAATACTAAAACATTGTTTTTATGTTTTAGTTTTAAAGTTTACTCTTACAATAATCCTTTTACATTTTAATATCATATGTAACAATGTATTAGTATTATATGTTATATTAAAATTATAGTACATTAAAAATTGAAATGTAAAGTGCTTATTATAATTTAATTATAATAATAAACTAAAAATTTACTCTTATAATAATCTTTTTAAATTGTAAGTTTTAATATAATATGATTAAAACCACAGCCTACATATGATTAAAACCATAGCCTATTCCATGGAATGTCTTACAAGCGTACTCGTCGATATCGAACCAAACCCTTTGAAAAAAACATAATATTTTATTAACAATATTATATTACATATTAAAATTTTAGTACTAAAACCCAATATTTATTATTAAATATTATTTTAAATTTTGTTATTTTAAAACATAAAATTTAAAACAACTTTTATAAAACAAAAAACTTAAACCTGAAACTTAAAACCTAAAGCATAAATATGTTGTCACGTTTTAATATTGTTGTTAATATATTATATGAGTTGTTTTAAAAAAACTCGCAAAAGAACTCTTAGGTTTTAGTATTGTTAACATATTAACCATAGCGGTTTTAAGACCCTATTTGTTTTATATTGTCAATAGTAAAACCTTATTTTTATCTTTTAGTTTTAAGTAATTTGTATCAATATATATTGATAAGTGGTGCAAAAGTATTAAGTAGTAAATATTAGAATCTTCTATGTAGATTTTGAAGAGCATATAACCAGAACTAAGTGAAAAATAGAAAAATGGGACTTAAGGAATTATTTTTGGTATGAGAAAAAGGAGTGCTTAGATAAGCTAGAAATAATCTAGAGGAGAAACTCGAGAAGTAGGTCAAGGAATTCATATAAACAATGAAGCCCTAAAAGTGGAGATGAGGCACATTTACATGGTGTAGTCATATGATTAAAAGTATTAATGATATTATCATTAATGATTTTAATATAAATAATGTTAAGATTACTTTTGATAATTAATAATATTTACATGCTAATCATTTTAATTAAATATGATTAAACATTTTCAACACACTCAATGAATGTCACTCATTCTCACCAATGCTCAACAATACACAATTTTTCCTAGCCATAGTCATCCATGGGTAACCCTCTTAAACCATAATAATCCATGGTGAGCCTTAATTATAATTAATAATTATAATAATTAAAACTATATCTAAAATAATATATAAAAAAATATAATAATATCTAAATAAGTATAATAATGGTTTAAGTAATTATAATTCTCATTTATTTAACATAAAAAAAGATTTTGAGGCAAAAAAAAAAAAAAATCATTGTAACCATATCACTAATAGTATTAATGATATTAAAATTAATATTGCTAATGGAAATATTATGAATAATAATATGAATAAGTAATACTAATAATATTTAAATTCTAATCATTTTAATCAACTATGGCCAAACATTGCCAACATAGTCTCACTCTCACCTATGTTAAATGATAGAGAAGTTTACTTACCCATAGTCAACCAAGGTCTCATTCTTACCTATGTTAAATGATAGAGAAGTTTACTTAGCCATAGTCAACCATGATTAACCTACTCAATTCCCTTGGGTTCACCAATTCCTTTGGTTTATAATTTTTTGGGTCATGGTTTTCCCTTGGGTTCACCAATTGTTTTGGTTTATAATATTAAACCCTTGGGTTTATTAGTTCTTTTGATTTATAATATGAATAATCGATCAATGTCATCCATGGTAAAATGTCACATTCTGACATATATTATCTCAATATCAAAATCACCCATGGCCAACCATGGTCATAATTGGTGTAACGTCGCATTGTGACAACAATTGTCTCAATGTTTAAATCAATTCCCTTGGGTTCACCAATTCCTTTGGTTTATAATTTTTTGGGTAATGGTTTTCCCTTTGGTTCGCCAATTCCTTTGGTTTATAATATTAAACCCTTGGGTTTATTAGTTTTTCTGGTTTATAATATGAATAATCGATCAATGTCAACCATGATCAAAATTCACATTCTGACAAACATTGTCTCAATATGAAAATCACCCATGGCCAACCATGGTCATAGTTGGTCCAACGTCGCATTGCCATAACAATTTTCTCAATGTTTAAATCAGTTCCCTTGGGTTCACCAATTCCTTTTGGTTTATATTTTGTTGGGTAACGGTTGTCCCTTGGGTTCACCAATTCCTTTGGTTTATAATATTAAATCCTTGGGTTTATTAGTTCTTTTGGTTTATAATATGAATAATCGATCAATGTCATCCATGATAAAATGTCACATTCTGAAAAATATTGTCTCAATATGAAAATCACCCATGGACAACCATGGTCATAGTTGGTCCAATGTCGCATTGTTACAGCAATTGTCTCAATGTTTAAATCAATTCCCTTGGGTTCAGAAATTCCTTTGGTTTATAATATTAAACCCTTGGGTTTATTAGTTCTTTTGATTTATAATATGAATAATCGATCAATGTCATCCATGTTCAAATGTCACATTCAGACAAATATTGTCTCAGCATGAAAATCACCCATGGCCAACCATGGTCATAGTTGGTCCAACATCGCATTGTGACAACAATTGTCTCAATGTTTAAATCAATTCCCTTGGCTTCACAAATTCCTTTGGTTTATTAATATTAAACCCTTGATTTTATTAGTTATTTTGGTTTATAATATGAATAATCAATCAATTTCATCCATGATCAAATGTCACATTCTGAAAAATATTGTCTCTATATGAAAATCACCCATGGGCAACCATGGTTGGTCCAATGTCGCATTGTGACAACAATTGTCTCAATGTTTAAATCACTTCCCTTGGGTTCACAAACTCCTTTGGTTTATAATATTAAAACCTTGGATTTATTAGTTTTTTTGGTTATAATATGAATAATCGATCAATGTCATTGATAATCAAATGTCACATTCCGACACATATTGTCTCGATATGAAAATCACCCATGGCCAACCATGGTCATAGTTGGTCCAACATCGCATTGTGACAACAATTGTCTCAATGTTTAAATCAATTCCCTTGGGTTCACCAATTCCTTTGGTTTATAATTTTTTGTATAATGATTTTCCCTTGGGTTCACGAATTCCTTCGGTTTATAATATTAAACTGTTGGGTTTATTAGTTTTTTTTGTTTATAATATGAATAATCGATCAATGTCATCCATGATCAAATGTCACATTCTGACAAACATTATCTCAATATGAAAATCATCCATGGCCAACCATGGTCATAGTTGGTGCAACGTTGCACTGTGACAATAATTGTCTCAATGTTTAAATCAATTCCCTTGGCTTCACCAATTCCTTTGGTTTATAATTTGTTGGGTAATGATTTTCCCTTGGGTTCACCAATTCATTTGGTTTATAATATTAAACCCTTGGGTTTATCAGTTTTTTTGGTTTATAATATGAATAATCGTTCAATGTCATTTATGATCAAATGAGACATTCTGACAAACATTGTCTCAATATGAAAATCACCCATGGCCAACCATAGTCATAGCTGGTCCAACGTCGCATTGTGACAACAATTGTCTCAATGCTTAAATCAATTCCCCTAGGTTCACCAATTCCTTTTGGTTTATATTTTGTTGGGTAATGGTTGTCACTTGGGTTCACCAATTCCTTTGGTTTATAATATTAAACCCTTCGGTTTATTAGTTCTTTTGGTTTATAATATGAATAATCGATCAATGTCATCCATGATCAAATGTCATATTCTAACAAAGATTGTGTCAATATGTAAGTCACCCATGGCCAACCCTGGTCATATTTGGTCCAACGTCACATTGTGACAACAATTGTCTCAATGTTTAAATCAATTCCCTTGGGTTCACCAATTCCTTTAGTTTATAATTTGTTGGGTAATGGTTTTCCCTTGGGTTCACCAATTCCTTTGGTTTATAGTATTAAACTCTTGGGTTTTATTAATAATATGAATAATCGATCAATGTCATCCATGATAAAATGTCACATTCTGAAAAATCTTGTCTCAATATGAAAATCACCCATGGCCAAGCATGGTCATAGTTGGTCCAACGTCGCATTGTTACAGCAATTGTCTCAATGTTTAAATAAATTCCCTTGGGTTTAGTAATTCCTTTGGTTTATAATATTAAACCCTTGGGTTTATTAGTTATTTTGATTTATAATATGAATAATTGATCAATTTCATCAATGTTCAAATGTCACATTCTGACAAATATTGTCTCAACATGAAAATCACCCATGGCCAACCATGGTCATACTTGGTCCAACATCGCATTGTGAGAACAATTGTCTCAATGTCTAAATCAATTCCCTTGGGTTCACCAATTCCTTTGCTTTATAATATTAAACGCTTGGGTTTATTAGTTCTTTTGGTTTATAATATCAATAATTGATCAATTTCATCTATGATCAAATGTCACATTTTTTAAAATATTGTCTCTATATGAAAATCACCCATGGCCAACAATGGTCATAGTTGGTCCAACGTCGCATTGTGACAAAAAATGTCTCAATGTTAAAATCAATTCCCTTGGGTTCACCAATTCATTTGGTTTATAATATTAAACCCTTGGGTTTATTATTTTTTTTGGTTTATAATATGAATAATTGATCAATGTAATCCATGATCAAATGTCACATTCTAACAAATATTGTCTCGATATGAAAATCACCCATGGCCAGCCATGGTCATAGTTGGTCCAACGTCGCATTGTGACAACAATTGTCTCAATGTTTGAATCAATTCCCTTGGGTTCACCAATTCCTTTGGTTTATAATTTGTTGGGTAATGGTTTTCCCTTTGGTTCACCAATTCCTTTGGTTTATAATATTAAACCCTTGGGTTTATTAGTTTTTTTGGTTTATAATATGAATAATCGATCAATGTCATCCATTATCGAATGTCACATTCTGACAAAAATTGTCTCAATATGAAAATCACCCATGGCCAACCATGGTCATAGTTGGTCCAACGTCGCATTGCGACAACAATCGTCTCAATGTTTAAATCAATTCCCTTGGGTTCACCAATTCCTTTGGTTTATAGTATTAAACCCTTGGGTTTATTAGTTCTTTTGGTTTATAATATGAATAATTGATCAATGTCATCCATGATCAAATGTCACATTCTGAAAAATATTGTCTCAACATGAAAATCACCCATGGCCAACGATAGTCATAGTTGGTCCAACATCGCATTGTGACAACATTTGTCTCAATGTTTAAATCAATTACCTTGGGTTCACCAATTCCTTTGGTTTATAATATTAAACCCTTGGGTTTATTAGTTCTTTTGGTTTATAATATGAATAATCGATCAATTTCATCCATGATCAAATGTCACATTCTCGAAAATATTGTCTCTATATGAAAATCACCCATGGCCAACCATGGTCATAGTTGGTCCCACGTCGCATTGTGACAACAATTATCTCAATGTTTAAATCAATTCCCTTGGGTTCACTAATTCCTTCGGTTTATAATATTAAACCCTTGGGTTTATAACCATCTATGATATTAATATATTAATAAATATTAAAATATTATTTATATGAAAATCACCCATGGCCAACCATGGTCATAGTTGGTCCAACGTCGCATTGCGACAACAACTGTCTCAATGTTTAAATCAATTCCCTCGAGTTCACTAATTCCTTTGTTTTATAATATTAAACCCTTGTGTTTATCAGTTCTTTAGCTTTATAATATGGATAATTGATCAATGTCAGCCATGATCAAATGTCACATTCTGACAAATATTGTCTCAATATGAAAATCACCTATGGCCAACCATGGTCATAGTTGGTCCAACATCGCATTGTGACAACAACTGTCTCAATGTTTAAATCAAGTCCCTTGGGTTCACCAATTCCTTTGGTTTATAATTTTTTGGGTAATGATTTTCCCTTGGGTTCACCTATTTCTTTAGTTTATAGTATTAAACCCTTGGGTTTATTAGTTTTTTTGGTTTATAATATGAATAATCGATCAATATCCCATGATCAAATGTCAAATTGTGAAACATTGTATCAATATGAAAATCACACATGGCCAACCATGGTCATAGTTGGTCCAACGTCACATTGTGACAACAATTGTCTCAATGTTTAAATCAATTCCCTTGGTTCACCAATTCCTTTGGTTTATAATTTGTTGGGTAATGATTTTCCCCGGGGTTCACCAATTCCTTTGGTTTATAATATTAAACCATTGGGTTTATTATTTCTTTGTCATCCATGTTCAAATGTCACATTCTGACAAATACTGTCTCAACATCAAAATCACCCATGGCCAACCATGGTCATAGTTGGTCCAAAATCGCATTGTGACAACAATTGTCTCAATGTTTAAATCAATTCCCTTGGGTTCACCAATTGTTTTGGTTTATAATATTAAACACTTGGGTTTATTAGTTTTTTTGGTTTATAATATGAATAATTGATCAATGTCATCCATGATCAAATGTCACATTCTGACAAATATTGTCTCAATATGAAAATCACCCATGGCCAACCATGGTCATAGTTGGTCCAACGGCGCATTGTGACAACAATTGTATCAATGTTTAAATCAATTCCCTTGGGTTCACCAATTCCTTTCGTTTATAATTTGTTGGGTAATGGTTTTCCATTGGGTTCACCAATTCCTTTGGTTTATAGTATTAAACTCTTGGGTTTTATTAATCTCTATTGTTTTTAATATTGCCCTTAGCCTTATTGATCCCTTAGGTTTTTAATATTTATTCCTTGGGTTCACTCATTCCTTTAGTTTATAATATTAAAGCCTTGGGTTTATTAGTTCTTTTGGTTTATAATGTTAATCACACATTCGGTTTATTACTCTCTTGAGTTTAAAATACTAATTCTCAGGGTTTGTTAATTTCTTGGATTTTTCAATTTAAAATATTAATTCTTAGGGTTTATTAATCTCTATTGTTTATAATATTCATCTGTTAGGTTTTAAATATTTATCCCTTGGGTTCGCTGATTCCTTTGCTTTATAATATTAAACCCTTGGGTCTATTAGTTCTTTTGGTTTATAATGTTAATAATCCCGTTGGTTTATCAATATCTTATGTTTAAAATATTGATTCTTATGGATTATTAATTTATTAGGTTTTTTAGTTTAAAATATCGATTCTTACAGTTTATTAATCTCTTGTGTTTTTAATATTGATTCCTTATGTTTATAATATTTATCCCTTGGGTTCACCAATTCCTTTCGTTTATAATATTTAAACATTTGGCTTATGATGACATTTGGTTTGTATTATTAATTATCCATTGGGTTTATTAATATCTTCACTTTAAAATATTAATTGTTAGGGTTTATTAATCTCTTAGGTTTTTTGTTTTTAAATATTGTTTCATATGCTTTATTACTCTCTTGAGTTTAATATATTAATTCTTAAATTTTATTACTTTCTTATGTTTTTGGGTTTAATATTATTAATATATTAATATATATTATTAATAAATATTCTAATATTTATTAATAATATTATAATATTGTTAATATATAATATTAATTATATAACCAACTATGATATAATATATATTATTAATATATTATTAGTTCTTTTGGTTTATTAGTAATATAACCATCTATGATATTAACATATTACTAAATATTAAAATATTGTTTATTATTAATATATATTATATATATATTTCAAGTTAAGATATAGTATGTATATAGTTAATATTATTAATATATATAAAATATTTTTCTGATTTTAATCATAATTAATATATTAATAAGTTTTCTTATTAATATATAATACATATATTTCAAGTTAATATAATAAAATTATTATATATTAAATTTATTTATTGATATATAAATTAATGTGATGGGTAGTGGATATAGGCCTATCGGCATATATCAACCACATTGGTAAATGTGGTTGTAAACCTATTTTATATACGCCTATCAGCGTATATCAACCACATTAGTAAATATAATGCGGTTGTGCTAGTTAAGATAAAGAGACCAATTTTATCTATGATTTTATAAGAATTTGGTTTTGTTTAAATCTTATTGAATTTGATAGTTGCATTAAATATTAGTTTGTTGAACCAACAATAGATGGATAAACAAGGTAAATGATTCTATGTTCAAATAAAGTATACTCAATATTACGTTGTAATGTGAATCATACATGTTTTAGTAAGCAAGTAAGATTTTTTGTAGTGGACTTTAGAAAGTACTTATTTGTTAATTCCATGAGTTAGAGTGTGTATTTTAAGCTTGACGAGGCATGTTTACCCCCATAAAGTTCGTGGTAATATTAAAACCACTAGTAAGAGTGCATGTAAATGCAAGTTTGTGGTAAGGCAGAAGCTATTTTGTAGTGTAGGTTTTTGGTAAACCAGAAACCATGTGTAAGAGTGAAGTGGATAGGGATTCATGTAGGCATGCTTTAGGGTGATCTCTCACAAAACAATCGGCATGGTTTAGGGTACGCCGAGAAAACCCAGAGCATGGTTATGGGTAATCTAAGAAAGCCCATAATGACGATGATGCAAGGGATTTTACAAGTACAGGTATGCAAATAAATGTTCATTGTACCATTTATAGGAAAGACATCATAGTAGAGTGGCAGTTGCAATGGTTGGTACTGATGAATTCCTATAGATGGTTGTTCATCTATATTGAAGTATATATTTTTTCAATCATTTTTGTAAATGCCAAGACCAAAGTTAAATTGTGTTGATTGGGATTGAGACAAGTAGTCATTAAAGGGGAGACATGGAAAATATAATTCCTTGTTTTATTTTTTGTGATTCATTCTAATTGTTCCTAGTATTTGAGAGTTTTAGCCTCCTAGATTGGTATGTGGTTGAGATATTCACTCAACTAGGAGATTGTATGTCCACAATAGATTCGCTATCTCAAGACATGATTTTTTGTGTTTATATAGTATTATTATTTAATATAAATAATAGAATTTAACTACAGCTTATTAAATATTTTACACGTTAAAACTACTACAAATAGATTGATTATATATATATATATATATATATATAATCAATGAGTTTTTCTCTCATGATCGTGATCGTTGTTAGAAAAGAAAATGAGAGGAATCCAATTTTTTTTATTTTATTTGACTTGATTACAAAGAATGCAATGAGGGGTATTTATACTTTTTGGACTAGCTACGCACTGAAAATAACTCAACATGCAAACACACTGTAATTGCAGCTTTTCCCAAAATATGAATTAACTCGAACTCATTCTACTTGACTCAGTTAATTGAATCTCCAAATTTACCCAGCTCTTGCGTGTGGGAGTAATTACAATTTCCAACACTCACCATTAATTACGACAATATGACTCAACATAACTCAAGCAAGACTCAACATTACTCAACTATGTCTGTTAGATTTATAATATAAATTCACACAATCATCACTCAAACATGTTTTCTTGTCTAAATGACTCAAACTTTAACAATTTTGTATTTTTTTCGTTTCTTCAAAATTATATATCCTCGAAATTGATTCATTCTCCATTGCATGTTCTTGGTGTAGGATCCATATTTCTTTAGTTGTTGCTACTCCAACATTTCTTTTAATTTTCTTGAATTTGATCTGAGTCGGTCTTCTACTGCTTCCTCTTCAAAGATTCGTTCAACTATGGACTTCTCCAAGAACTCTTCATCTTCAAATTGTCTTCTTCTTGCTGCTTCATATTCTTGACATTCTTTCTTCCATATTTCTTCATAATAGAATCTTATCTTTTTTTGACTCCATTGCTGAAAATTTGTTTTAATGCATTCTTCCTTCTTTTCCGAAACTTCTATATCATTCTCTTCACTTTCATCATCACGTACTATATCTTTTTTCTTGTAGTTTTCACACTCAAGATCAATGTTAGAAATATATTCTTTAAGCGCTATAGTGAGAGCTTCCCTCTTTGTCTTCTATGCTTCAAAAACCTTTTTTGCTACAAACATGTTGTCTTCCACTTGGCTTACAAACACAAGTGTGCTCCTCTCACCAAATAACGATATATCAATAAGAGCTTTTTGTTGCATCATGTGTAACCAACCATTACCAGTTAATGGTTTTTCATCAAATTTATCATCAACATAACTTTCATCCACTCTATTGTGAGATATTAGAGCATGCATGTGCTCATTGACAATTTCAACTTCACCAAATTCATCAACTATGGCTAATTCACCAATTGACATCTCACTTTGTAATCATCATCCACATATGTTTTGTAACAGTATTATTCACAATGATTTTCGCCATCCACATAAACAAGAGAACTTTTCCACACCCAAAACATTATTAAACTTGACAAAACACCCAAACAATATTTACTCAAATAAAACCTTTTTATACAACCTTTTTATACCATGCACCTTTGTTCTCTATTTTTTAATATAAAAAAAACATCTAAAAAAAGCTTCAAGAATCAGGTTTAAAATACACTTTTATTTTCCCACGGACTTAATAACCCTTTAACCTTTAAAATAAACCATCGAATAATTATTGTCAGAGCCGAGTTAAAACTGAAAAAATTGATGCTTCGCACTTACGGCTGTGGCTGCAACACTTCTCTCCACGACACCACCGGCGGCTCTGCAGGCTAGTGCAGAATGACATACGCAGCTACTTTTCCAGATATGCTTACACATAAATAGATCTTAACATTCTTCACTCAGACCGCAGTTGCCAACTTTGAGATATTTTAGCTGGTTTTAAGTTTTTATACCAAAGCGTTGGAAAGGTAAATAAGAGAAAACTCTTTTTTTTTTTATATACCAATTTGTTGGAAATCTTTTTTATTTGACTTCAGTTGATTACAATGAATCTAGAAAAAGTATTTATACTTTTTATACTAGTTACTTGCTCAAAATAACTCAACATACAGCCACTACTATATTTGTTTTGTCGCATAACTCCAGGTCTTTAGACTTGACTCAATTAACTAGCTCTCCAAATTTAACTAATTTAACTAACTTTTAGTAGTAATTACAGTTTCCGAGCCATGGTGAATCATCTTTGGGGGTATGTAAGTTGATATTATAAAAGCTTTGCTTTGATATACATGATTACAATGAAGGTTTCGATCGAAACATCACTCCACAAAATTTATCTGTTGGTGGCAATCTACGTTGCTGCAGATGCATCTTCCATAGAAACCCTCGTACCGACTTATCATTTCGGGGACATGCTGATGCCATTGGCCGCTGTGCAGAAGGTCGAGCTATACTTTACAGTTTCTTATTTGGATACGCAACTCAACATCCCATTTTCAGAAAACAAACAAAGACAATGTGGATATGCGTCATTTAATTGAAGGAATTCCCAACTTCATTTGTTGTTGTGCGGGGGAACATTCTTCCTTCCACGCCATACCATATTATGCTTAGTGATACGTTTTCAATTAATTGGGGAGGGGTGTTCCCTTTTGTAATAAAGCATCGATCAATGGCTCTTCCCTCACTTGAAAGTACAAATACTATTTGCAACCGTTTTTTCGTCGGAGTGAAAGGTTCACTACTTAGTGTTTATATTATACTTTACTTTTTGATTTGTGATTCCAATAACACAAGCACTAGAATTATTTTCTAAATAATCTATTGCAGCATTACTAGCAGTCTAATACATTATGGTTGTTTACTATTCGTTTCTTGCGTAATCTACGTCACGATATCTATGCCATTCCATCAATAATCTGCATGACATGTATGTTCCGGAAATTATATATCAGTGTCACGGATAAAGATTTTATTAAAATGGTATTAGAGATTATCAAAATAAGACATAACAGCCAAATTATTTATAAAAATTGCCACTCTCTCACCGACAGATATATATAAAATGAACGATGATGATCATGGTTGCAACAATAGAAGCACCAACCATAAAGGATATTCGACAGACAATCTTGATATACTTAAGCGGCCAATGTCACTTCCCGAAAGGCAACAGTATGATGAATATTGCGTGGCAGGCAATAAATGTAAAGAAAGAGTGCATGTAATAGAGAACAGAGTTGCAGATGGATAAGAGGAAGAACCACGGGAGAGAGAAGCTGGAAAAAAGTAAGTGACGATCAGGATTCGGCGTGGAGATTATCAGAGAGAGAGAAATGGAACACAAGCACCAGTGGGTCCTGAGGGTGTCTGCAGTGCACCATGTATGCCCTTCTTAGTGCAAAGATACAGTGTTCTAACGCTACGCAGATCGATGTACAAATAAATAAATAAAATTCTTGATGAATTTGATAAGAATTGGTTCAGCCAACATTTGTTTATTATAATTTAGATTAATAGTATATGATTAGATTCGTATAAGATAATGTAGGGTTGTAACTTTTTCAACAAATGCCTATGCTAATTTCATTTATCTTTATAAATGGATGCATAACATAAATAATTCTATTTGTTAAGAGCATTAAATTTATATTTTTCAAACATGATGGTCCCCCTTGGGATTGGAATTTTCTGTAATGGAGAATCACATAGCAGTGACTCATGTATTGGCTACATAATGCAGGTCATGATTAGGAGTGTGACCCAACAAACCGACAATTGAATAAATGTGACATAACATCAATTAAAAATTGTGAAGTTTAAATATCTTTAAAATATTAAAAGTATTTAAATTTATTATAAAGTGAAATTGTGAAGTTTAAATATCTTTGAAATATTAAAAGTATTTAAATTTATTATAAAGTTTATTGGTGGTTAGGATTAGTTTTTAGTTATTACTTTATCATAGTATTTATAAGAAAAAATCAAATGAAATTAAATGATATTTTAATGTTTATTTAATGTTTTCTTTCTTCCACTTATGTTTTTATTGAAAATACATCACGTTTTTTTTTTACTTTCATTTTCTATTTTTTTATAGATAGTTTATGATGCGAATTGCTCTTGTTTCACTCAACATTATCTTATAAGATACTGAACTTTATATTTTGAACTACTTGGGTGCTTCTAGCCCACAATTCACACACATATAGCATCCTTGGACAAATTAAGATTCCAAAAAAAAATTTAATCATTTTCCAATCACATATCTTTACCTCTCTATATATACTAAAAAAAACACAAAACACTTAAATATATAAATAAAATAAACATGTATATTAAAGCTTATATATGTTAATATAAACAATAAATTATTAAATCATATTTCTAAATTTTTGGTGATGGAAGTTTTTGGTTTATTCATTTTTAGTTTAATTAATCTATATTTAAGCCAATTGTCACGTAATAACTACTATCTAGCGCTTGTTTCATTTGTGAACGATAATAGAAAACTTGTAACAAAAAATTGTTGAACCCTAATAACATAACTTTTCTACTTCAAATAATTTTATTTTCAAGCATTTAAACATTGATGCATAATATAAATAATTTAAATGATTATGAAGAATTTTTTCGGTAATAATCACATTCAAATGAACATTGTCGACGCGTTTCGAACCAACCAGTCTGGTTCATCATCAGGACTAGGTGAGAGATCAGATCCAGATATTGAGTTTAAATAGATGTAGAAATGACTAAACTAGCTGTTAGAATAACGGAATCAAATTTAATAATCGCTCGTTCCATTTTAATTAATTTCATTATTTAATTAATTATTAAATAAAATTATAAAGTCTAATTCTATTTAATTAATTTAAATTTTAATAAAATATATTTATAAATCTTTATATTTTATTTTATTTAATTTAGTTAATTAATTATTATTATTATTGTTGTTATAATTTATTTCTTTTCTAATTCCTTATTATTTAATTATCTATTACCTATTATATTTTAGTATTTTAATTTATTTAACTAAATGTAAATTTGTAATCCTATTATTCTCCTTTCTCTAATAAAAATAATTAAATAATTAAATAATAATAATAATAATAATAATAATTATTATTATATATATATATATATATATATAATCTATTTATTTATTTATTTTCATTAATTTACTTATTTATTTATTTTTTATTTTTTTTATAAACCATTAAGAATATAGGGTAGGGATTCAAAATCTACTTATATTTCAGCTATCATCTCTATTGAGAATTACGGGTCTTTTTTCAATTTCTAAGGCCTCTCTTAACTTCCGATGATGGAAATGGTCAATCCTAGCTATGACCTTAGCCTCTTCAATGCATATATGATGATTAGTCTTTTCCGCATGCTCATCTAAGGCAGAGGTGCGAGATCTTCCATGCTTAATGTCAGCAACATGTTCACTGATCCTTTGGTTGATAGATCGACTAGTTTCACCAATGTAAGGTGTCCCACAAGAACAAGGAATAATATAGAAACCTTTTCCATCTCTAGGGTTTACCGGATCTTTAACCGATTTAAAAGAGCTACGAATCATGCTAAGGAGCTTGAAAGAAAAAGAAACCTTATGCTTCTTAAGGATCCTAGCAATCCTATCAGTGGTTCCTTGAATGAAAAGAAGCCTTACATTACAAGGCCACTAATCCGGTTCATTTATATAATTACTTGGTAATATTAATTTATAACTTTATTTACTATATAAATTTGCAATTGAGGTAGTATCTCACTGGGAAATTGGGCTAATTTCATACATTTGTAGTAGACTTCAATACCTGCCATTATAAACCTAAGGTGAATCACAAAGATTTGAAACTGCAATCACTTGAAACATAATACTTCAGTTTCATAGTCCTTTCCACTTAAATTACCTCAAGCGTATTTATTTTGAATTATTGAATTTATTTTAATATATTTTTACTTAGTTTTCTCAATTTTGACTGCTAAAATATTTTATTAAACAAGATGTAATCTAAGCTTAAATTGAATTTTCATTGAAAAAATAAAAACGGTTTGGAAAAAATCAATTTTCAATTTTTATTAATACATTTAAATTTGTATTAATAAAACAATTGAAATTTTCTCTCTCATATATATATATATATATATATAATACTTGGTATTATTAACTTATATTATTTTTTATTAGAGAAATGAGAACTTGGGTTAGCATAATACCCCTCAATGAAAAGTAAATATTTGATTTACTTTTACTGTAGTAGCTCTCATGTCTAGAGATAAATTATCTTAGTTAGAAAAACATAGGCCAAAAAAAATGAGAAGAAAATACCTGGGGTATATGAGGAGAGTTAAGTATTCTTGAACTAGATTATGGACCAGTGGAAATTCTAAGAAATACTCAAAAGTATGTAAGTTTCTGACGTTGCTAGGTCACTACCCATTAGCTGTTTTGGAAATGAAAATTGGTTCACATGGGAGGGAGCGAATTAGAGGAGATTTTTGTTTTCAATGGTTGGTAAGAGTGGTTTTTCTCCCTATGGATTCCCTGGCAGCCTACCCGCAAAAGATAAGTATTTCAATTTTTTCTAGAACTTAAATATTTCAATTTTTTCAAAAACTTATATTGCTTGTGTAATTGTTAGGGAAAGAGTAAATTATATAATTAGTATGCAAAGATTAAAGTTTGTAATGTTATTGAATGAAAATTACAAATTTGGATACTAGAATTAAATGGTAATTCCATTTAAAACAATATTTATTTCCCTATAAATATTTTGTGATGAGTGACAATATTTTCAAGGCATATTGGGGTAGTTTTACATAATGATTGTGAAAGGTTAGGATACACACGATCCGAGGTGTTTTTTTTTTTTGTAAATTTGGTAGATCCTTACTATTTTTTATTTATCATAAAAGGAAGGTTGCATCATAGGCAAAGTTAGTTTCCTCAACCTGCTCAAAGGAAACCAGGTCTGTTGGCCACCGTAATGCATTAAAAGCCATCAAAATTTGATAATGTTTCCTTCTTCTGCTCGCCGCAATGGTCATTTTACTATTTAAAACATTTGTTAAGTAACAACTGAAACCAAAAACACTATCTGCAAAATTCATTAAAACTTAAATTCGGCTGCTAACCATCGGAAGAGTCTATCGGTGTTGGATCCTTTATAGTAGAACCAGGCATGTCCGCTTGCTACATCTATTGAATCTATCTGTCAATTCAGCCAATTTTAGTTGTCGCTTGATACTGTGACACCTTGATGTCTTGGAGTTTAATGTTTATATCCTGAAGTAATTCAAGCACTATTGGTGTTGGACTCTGTTGACCTGGATGAAGAATTTGCATTGCTTTGGCCAGGAAACATTTCATTATTGAGTATGTATGAACAGTTTGGTTAAATAGCGAGAGGTGACCTCTAGTATTTCTTGGATCATGAAAAAAATCCATAATTTCCTCCTCTGCCTCAATATCTTCCTCATTACTCTGACTTTGTTTCTCCCATTTATGAATTACTTTTCTAATTTGTGGAGGATTACCAACAGTGTAAGCTTGCGAGATATTCTCTAATATCTCTTTCTTTGTCTTCCTGCCTTGCTTGCTAGTCTCAGCTGTATTTTTTAAAATATGTTGCTTTCCTTTATCTTGTGATTTGGCCATACATTTTTCAGATTGCCTCTTAACCATAGTTATGTTATGAATTTTATGTTAGGTTAAACCTATATATATTATTTGTGAGCCTGTATAATGGGAGGAAAAAGGTAAAAAGATTAATCTTTGCATTTTGAGGAAAAATTCCGCCTCTGTCACATGATTTGCAAATTTATAAATATAAATCCCTTGACTGAGATAGTTTTGCGCAGTTATATATACAAGTCCTTTGGCCAAGATAGAGACCAAAACATGTGGGACTTGTTATCTTTCCAACTAATGACCATACTAAAGAGGGAGAATTCCAAGTATGACGAAGATGATTTAGAAAACCAGAACAGAGGCCTTTTGGATTTCCTTCACTATGAGTAGAGGTTTTGTAATATTTTCCACTACCGAGATCAAACGAGGCAGACATAACAACGATACAAGCTACCCCAATTATCCCCTAAACCTTTAGAGAAGACCAAAAAGAGGTTTTAGAAGATTTTCATCTACAAAGACCAAGCGAGGTATACATAACAACGACAAAAGCCACCCCAATTATCCCCTAAACATTTAAAGAATACCAAACAGAGGTCATAACACTTGCAACAATTTTCTAACAATTTCAATTGCCCAGCATAAGTAAACTCCAAAACATTCATGAAGGAAATGAAAATTATAAAAGAAAAATTGACATTCCTATAGGGATTACGAAAGTGAGGCTGAATAGCCTCCTGTGAGACAAAACAATTACAATTCTTGACCATACTATAGATAGTGGCAAAAACCATTCTAAAATCCTTGATAAGAACATAGCTGATACAATTGCTACCCATACCACCTCTATCCTAACCTCTAAAGAGATTTACGGTTAAAAGCATAAGGTTGGAATGAAGAATATTGACATACCCCTTGACCAAAGCTTGAAACCTCTCCACATTGTTTGCAACAATTATAGTCAGGGCATATTCTTGAGTCACTCTCCCCAAGCCACTGCTCCTGCCAGAATGAATTTCTTTCTTCTGTTTCCGATTTTTCCTCTTTAGGCTTTCCCTCTTCTGTGCTTTCCAATGCCTTCCTGACATTGCTAGCTGTCTTTCTATATCCATCATCATGAGTGTGAATGTTGCGTACATCCTCATACTGTCAAATAAATGCTGACCAAAGTTCACATGCCTGAACCTCCTACCCAGTCATATCCGCCGCCCTCCACCTACCTTGTGGCACTTGACACTAGGTACCCCAATAAGGGGATGACCCGAGGTGTTATGTACTATCTATAATTGAGTGTGAGAAAATGTATATGGTTAAATGTGAGCAGGTTAGCTCCAAATTAATAGATATAAGTCCCTTGTCTAAAAAAATTATTAATTATTTCCTATATATATATATATATATATATATACGAGGGTGACTAGTAGGTCCTGAAGGTAGTCCAACACCCACTTAGCCACTGAAACTCTAGTCAACACAATGATGAGAATGGGTAGAAGGACTCAAGTGAGAATTTTGTAAAGGGCTCTACATACTAAACACAAATCTGAAATAACGAGAAGATATTATTTATAAGTACATTACAGAAGAAGGCCAAATTGTGTTGGTATAATGATCTATATTTATTGTTGGAAGTAATTACTCCTGACACACACTGCCTCACTGCCTTCCCGTCACCACCCTGCCATCACCGCCTGCTCATATTTGAAAGGGCATCACTGCCTTAACTTATTGATGCTCGAAGGGGAAAATTAACCGACATAACTTTTTTATTAATAGCGATCATTCATAGAAGAAAGTGGTAGAGAGTCCGGACGCATAGTCCGAGTGTAACGCAATTGTAACTGCTTTGCTATTATATGGTTAAGAAAAATGAGTTTGCATTTTTTCTGTTATGCTTCAATGATTATCGTTATTTTGTAATCCATTGTTTCCTCTCTATGTAAATCTTTCAATTGGTATCAGAGCCAGATGAGCTGAGAAGTTTGAGTGATTGTAAAACTCTATTATTTGTAGAGCTGGTTGTGGACCAGTTCTGCGGAGGTGGACGGTGGAGCCGGTGGTGGACCAGTTTTTCCACTACCCCCCGCTGCCACAACTAATTTCCACTGTGATTTACACTTTTGAGCCACCGCTGCCAAGTCTATTAATCAAAAATCCTCTTCCTCGCTTTCTCCTCAGCCAAGGTAGAGCAGAAGCGTCAGGTACACTTGATTGTGTGACCATTGTGTTTTGATCTACTTAGTAGTCTCAATTCCGCGGATACAAAGGAGTGCACTGAAAAAAAAAAAACAAGGCACAAATCACAATCTTGCGTTATCATATGGTTTAAAGGGACCTTCTTGAAATCCAAGAGTTAATTTTTATTTGATTAGTGAGGCCCATGAAGCACTGTGAGGTGAAGATGTGTATTTCTAACTCAAAATAATTATAACAATTTGGCAATGGCGATAGTTTGATACCATGATTATCAGCATCGAATTCGAAACACCGTGAGTCCTTCACCTTAGAGTCGTTCTATAGACTATGATTCCCCAGTTTGGCACAGTGTGCGTCTTTTACAATTTTCCATGCTAAATAGTGGTACTTTTACCTTCTATGAAAAGTTTTTCATCTGAATCCATTGCGTGGTATATTTTTCTCTCTTGGATCTATTCCACAAAATTTACCACCTGTAAGTGTTTTGGTGAGCGCTGAGTCTTAGTGGTATAATAATCCTCCTCCTTTCATTGTTTATTATGTGGCCGAGAAAAAAAGTGCAGCAGGTAAGCACATGTATGGTTATTTGCTGCTTGAATAGAAATTGGTTTGGGCTATTTGGAGTAGTGTTTTCGATTGTAGTGTAGAATGTCCAAAAGTTCCAGTGAGTTTTGGTGATGAAGCTTTCAAATGAGGTGAATTTTTTATCTCTTAATCGATTTTTTAATCATTGTTTTGCATACATGGACAATCTTTAAGTGAAGAGTGAAAATTTTAAAAGGTCATATGAAAGGTATTTAAAAAAAAAAGTGAATGGACAATATGTTTTTGAAAGCTTCTTGAAAGAGGTTTTCAAAGTTAATATATGGTGAAGCTCCAACATTATGGAATCACTCCAAGTAAAGGATTTTATTTTGTGGAAGGTTTTTTTATTTTGAAGAGTGGATAAGTGGCTTTTTTATTTTACTGACAAACAAGATTATATTTTGGGAAGTTTGTTGGTTTACAAAAATATTTTGCTATTTTGTGAAGCATGATAGTCTTTTGGGTGAAGTTTGTGCCTTACAAGGGTGCATATTAAAAATCATATTTTTTTCGAGGGAGATATGGAAGATGCCCACATGTGATCTACTTAAAAACTATAAAACAGAGAAAATACTGCAGTCATGGGTCGCCAAGAGAGACTGAAGAATATTAATAAAATGAATAAAAAAGAAATGGAAAATATCGTTGCATTTCAAAACAGAGCCGAGGAACTCATAAGTCTAGTAGAAGACGAAGAAGAGACGGATGGTGAATGGTGTAGCTTTGATCTACTACCACCACCTATGTTTACTGGTAAACATTTTGATCTTTGGTTATCAGAATGTTAAATTTTCTTCGAGATAAAGGTTTAATTAAGTGTCACTGTAATAACCCATATGATGAAGTATGTGATGCTTTAGCATTAGATTTTATCAAATAGGGATTGGATGAGATATTTTTCTGCAAGGTAGCGAAAGCTACAGCTTGAGGAATCTGGGATGAGGAACTTGGAAAGTTGAGCGTAGAAATAATTATCCCTCAAGGCTCATTTTAGTCGGTAGATGTGGAAGAGGTAAATATTCTTGAATTGTTGTGGAATCCATTCGCAACGCGCTAACGGATCATCAAAATTTTGTTGTGTTAAGGTTTGGAGCGTTGTATTTTATTTTATTTATTTGAAGCATTTTTGTATTTTATTGATGGAAGAACTTGAGGATTGTTTTAAAAATATATATAGGGAGCTATAAGGGTTTTTTTATCTAGAAAATAAAAAATAAAAAGAGAGAATAAGGAAGGAAGAAAAGAGGAAGGAGGTTTTAATGAGAATCTGGAGAAGATGGATTATCTTGAAGAAACTTTGGAAAACAACGAGAAAATCCTTGATGAACTAGTGAGGATTTATGGTCCTTTAAACAACCATACCTCCATATACCAAAATGATAGTCAAAGAAGGAGACCAATCTAAAAGAGGGTCCATGTAATTTTGCAGCGAAAGAAACCAGGAGAGGTGAAGGAAGGACAAAGAAGAGGATCTAAGCTCTTCGCACTTGGCTCTAAATTGAAACAAACAAAATCAGTCGTAGACCTTCATAACTTGGAGGAATGAGGCACATTTTTGTATAAGCTGGGGAAACTAGAATGGAAGAAACTTAGTTGGGGTCTCAAACCATCCATGCTTGCATTAATGCAACCCAGACTTTGGGAACATCTTGATGAAGAGGTCAGGCTCAAAACTTCTTCTTGTCTCAGCAGGGTTGTAGCTCTAACATCACCATTACTACCCTTAATAATTATCTCATTAAAAGTATACTACAGCTCATATTAGAAGACCTTCAGGGGTTGAACAACATCATGCTTCCTACTTATCAGAACCAGTGTACAATTTTGAAACTTATGGCAGATTTTAGTTTCAACACATTCATGTTGAATATGGAATGCGACTAGTTGATATTTTAGTTGCTCCAAAAATTTTATATCAGTATTACATCAGCTCACTCAGACCATGTCAAAGCATCCATGCAAAATATTGTGCCTCTATTCTTAAAAGGAGATGCTAACATATGCAAGATACTAAGATCCAAGTTGCTGACCATTTGGAGAAAGGAACCAAAGGTATCACCAGCTGCGTATGATCTGTTTAGAAATTGGTCAGGAAAAACATAAAATGGCTCAAAAATGTGTTGACTGGGAAGGAGTTGAGAAGGATTGATGGAGAAAGCAAGAACAATATCTGCAACAAGAATGAACTAATGAGGAGAGGACTATGCTTTATCTGCAAGCGACCTTGGGCCCTTAACCATTCATGTCCAGGTGTTAAGAAGGAGGAAAAAAAGAAATAACAAGAGGAGATTCCTTTAGATCATGGGGAGTATTTTGTAGCTGAGTCTATTGATATTCAATATCGTGAGCAACAGTGTGACATTATTCAGGGAGGCTTTCAAGATGATAAGATTTTGGAAGTGCATGAGGAAAATCTACCTAATGGTATTAATGAGGTAGACTCATATACAACTGAGTCTGTAGATCCATAGGGGAATGTCCATAAAGAATGTGAACTATCAAGTACAGATAACAACCCACCAGTTCATCCATGTTCAACAATTGAAGAGAATGAACAATATGTTGTCTTCATAGATGCAGGAGACCAAGAAGATTTGAGTGAGGAGCCAGCCATAGTGAACTAGCATGATGAGAAAAATCATGAGGAGCAACATGATAGACAGAATGTGCCAAATGAACCATTCCTAGAGAGTCGATCAAAGGCTCAACTTGAATTTTTGGTCATTGGGCATCTGGTACAAACAACTACAGAGGCATTCTGTAGGACACCATAGTTTCCAGTAGAGGACTTTTAGGAAAATATCATGCATTTCAAGATAGATGTGATGATGTTGAAGCAGAAAATAGGGATAGTCCGAGACATTGTCTTACACGAGAATGGGAAAATTAAACATCTCATAGGAGTATGTGCCGAATCAATGACGAAGTTGTCTAGTATTGAGAAATGACTCAAGTTCCTCACAAGGAAGCAAAAGGAGTATAGTTGGGAATTCTAGAGAAACCCTCTACGGGAGTACATAGATAAGTCTTCCAACACTACCAACAACCCAGCTTTATACATTGGGAAGAACAAGACAAAGTTATCCAAATGCATCATGTTGGGTAACCAAGTAGAGAAGCATGAATTGAGCCTCAAACAACATCAACATAGTAGATTTGAAAACATTCATCCTTCGCCAAGGATGGATTGGTGAGAGATTATGAGTTGGTATTCTATTTATAGGTTGATTCTTTGGAGGATACTCACAGCCGAGGGAATATTGTAGCTTGGGCCCTTTGGTGCGGGCAGCGATGGAGGGCTGAAATGGTACCATAACACATAGGTCCTAGGATTTAGGTTTCATTGGGATCTAGGAGAATCCATTGGGGGCAGGATTGGCCAAAGGATTTTTTAGGATCTAGGTAAATCTATCGAGGGGAGGATTGGTCAGAGGATTTTTTGGGATCTAGGTATCAGCAGATCCATTCAGGACCATTTGACATGGAGGGATGGAATAGTACATCAGGTTGCATGGTTTCCTAGTTTCAATGTACAAATGCTTCTGTTGTGGATATAAGTGGATTGCTTGAGGACAAGAAAACTTTGCATCAAAGGATTTTTAATATTCGCTTTCTTAATCCAGTCAAAGTGGACGAAGTCAATCCATGGTATTACCATGTTATTTTCCCATGGTATTTGTTGTCGGTTTTCGAGGAAAATAATAAACTAAGGTTCATCAAGCCTATAAAAGGGGATAGAAGCTAGGCCTTTAGAAGAATTCAGGTTTATCTATCTTATTGGGTTTTGGTTGAGAAATTGGCGTGGCCAGTTCTAGAATTGATCCTGGGATGAACACCCCATACTGAATTTTGTCGAGTGAATCCATCCACGGTCCACGATTGTGCTTAAATGCTTTTTTTCTGTTTTAAAGAGAAACCAAGCATGCCATCTATAGGAGCTCAGATTTATTGTATGGGCATGTATTTTATTTAAAGCTAATAATATAAATAAAGTGTTGCAGTTCAAGATCCTGTCTATGTTCATGTTTATTATTGAATGACTTTTTATTGAGGACACTAAAATGTGCTAGATCTGACTAAATTACTAAGGTTTGGGATCTTCCAACTTTGAAATCTTAGCCTAAGACAATTTGACACACTGCAACAAATAATTAAAAATCAACCATCAAATTCACATGTAGTATAGGAGAACTGACTCACTGTATTGAAAGCTTAAAGACCAACCACGAAATTGACACATTTTGGGATTGGACTCGATCCATTATAACGAAAACTTTAAAATGAACTATCACATGTATACATAATGGGATCAAGTTGTACTCGATGATTGTCATGGATGCTAAAGGAAGATATAAAATAAAACAAAATAATAAATAAATATATAAATATATAAAAATGAAAAAATAAAAGAAAACAAAAATTAAAACATTGAAAAAAACACAAAAATAATAAAAAATAATAACAAGTTAATATAAATATATATTAAAAAATGTAAAAAAAACCATGAATAATATATATTTTTTAAGCCAAAAAAGATATTGAGAAAAATAAAAACTAACACATGAAAACGTTTAACAAAATAATAAGAAGTCAATAAAATTATATATTAAAATATGAACACATTAAAAACATGGAAAAAAAATAAATATAAAATAATATATAAAAAATGACAAAAACAAAAAAAATTAACTCATAAAAAATAAAAAATTTAAAAAATATATTAATCCAGTCAAAGTGGACGAAGTCAATCCATGGTATTACCATGTTATTTTCCCATGGTATTTGTTGTCGGTTCTCGAGGAAAATAATAAACTAAGGTTCATCAAGCCTATAAAAGGGGATAGAAGCTAGGCCTTTAGAAGAATTCAGGTTTATCTATCTTATTGGGTTTTGGTTGAGAAATTGGCGTGGCCAGTTCTAGAATTGATCCTGGGATGAACACCCCATACTGAATTTTGTCGAGTGAATCCATCCACGGTCCACGATTGTGCTTAAATGCTTTTTTTCTGTTTTAAAGAGAAACCAAGCATGCCATCTATAGGAGCTCAGATTTATTGTATGGGCATGTATTTTATTTAAAGCTAATAATATAAATAAAGTGTTGCAGTTTAAGATCCTGTCTATGTTCATGTTTATTATTGAATGACTTTTTATTGAGGACACTAAAATGTGCTAGATCTGACTAAATTACTAAGGTTTGGGATCTTCCAACTTTGAAATCTTAGCCTAAGACAATTTGACACACTGCAACAAATAATTAAAAATCAACCATCAAATTCACATGTAGTATAGGAGAACTGACTCACTGTATTGAAAGCTTAAAGACCAACCACGAAATTGACACATTTTGGGATTGGACTCGATCCATTATAATGAAAACTTTAAAATGAACTATCATATGTATACATAATGGGATCAAGTTGTACTCGACGATTGTCATGGATGCTAAAGGAAGATATAAAATAAAACAAAATAATAAATAAATATATAAATATATAAAAATGAAAAAATAAAAGAAAATAAAAATTAAAACATTGAAAAAAACACAAAAATAATAAAAAATAATAACAAGTTAATATAAATATATATTAAAAAATGTAAAAAAAACCATGAATAATATATATTTTTTAAGCCAAAAAAGATATTGAGAAAAATAAAAACTAACACATGAAAACGTTTAACAAAATAATAAGAAGTCAATAAAATTATATATTAAAATATGAACACATTAAAAACATGGAAAAAAAATAAATATAAAATAATATATAAAAAATGACAAAAACAAAACAAATTAACTCATAAAAAATAAAAAATTTAAAAAATATATTAAAAAAAGCAAAAAGAAGAATAGAAAGTACCAAAAAATATTTTAAAAAAGCATAATTTAAGAAAAAAATACAAAAAAGGAAAAACAAGATAAGATAATGTAAGAAAAAAAAAAAATGAAATATAAATATAAAAGCTAAAAACAAAATGCTTAAAAATAAATACATAAATATAAACCATAAAAAAAATTAAAATCATAAAATTCAAAAAAAAAAAAACGCACTTCGCATCCCAACGAGATAAGGGGGTGGGTGTCTAATTCCAAGAATCGACATCCCTCCTGCCGCATCTCTGTGGCTCAGTTTCCCGATAAGGTGGTGTGTTGATTCTAAGAATAGGTCTGCTACCTCTTCGACCAGCTAGACCGAAGAGGTGGGTGAGAGAGGTCCTTGAATGCAGCGACCCTCCCGTCCCACACCCACGGCTCAGTTGGCCAACAAGGGTGGCAGGGTGATTCTCAGATTCACCCCACCACCCTTGTTAGTTAGTTGGGTCACGTTGGTGGGGGGCGATTCTGAGAATTAGCCCCCCACCCCCTAGGCCTATTTTGATATATATTTTTATTTACTTGTTATTATTTTAAAAAAAATTGTGTGTTTTAGGTTTTATTTTACTCAATATTTTTATTTTTGTTTTTTTTGTGATTTTTTTTCAAATGTTTTAACATCTAATTTTGTTTACTTGTATTTTTTTTTAAACTTTTTTGTTTTTTTTTTTTTTTAATTTAATTTTGTATTTTTCATTGTGACTTCCTCGACTAGCGACCCGATCATTTTATTTGTGCATTTGATAGTTATTTTGAAGTGTGAAAAATATCCCTTAAAAAAAACTTGATGATATTCGAAATCTACATGAAAATCACCAACATTTTAAAAAAAATATTCACACTAAATAAATTAGAGGATTTAAAGTGTCAAAAATAACCACACTAAAAAATGGGTTTGATGTTGCATCAACACTTTTCAAAATCAGCATGAAAATCACTAACATTTTTAAGAAAATGTTCATAATTGATGCATAAAAAAATTTAAAGTGTCAAAATTTTGCTATAAAAAAAGGGTATTGTGAGTCAACACTTTTCAAAACCAGATAATTTTTTTCTACCTGAAAAAAATAAGTACTCGTTTCAATTCATGTTTCAAAATTTACATTGTTTCATCATTATAATTGATTTTCATTACAACTTTATCTGTTAATTATGATCATTTTAGGCCATAACGTAAGTCTTGAACCTATCCTAACCTAGTCACTAGAACGTTCCTTTGTCGTAGTCGGAAGTCACATATTTTAATATTTTCAAATAAGAAGAAATTAATAACAATTTCTCGACTAAAATTCATCACTATGTAATCCATTTTGGAATCATATTTCAAATTTATGTTAAACATATCAAGTAGTTGATTTCAACTTTCAAGAAATACTGAAGCAACCACACTCGTCTTGAAATGATTAGTGGGCCTAATTTTTGGTTTGAGTAGCCAAGATCCAAGGGAATTGAAGTTGCTAGAATCATACGAGGATCACACCAATCCTTAACATGACTAATTTATTTGCTAGATTAATGAGCAATTGAGTTAGTATCATATTCGAGCGACACATATCGGTTCCAAGTGCTATCAATATAACTCCTAGCCCACCCAACACTCGACCCATAAGAAAACTTAAAATATTCGAACATAGAATCTCGAATCACATAAAACATAATACTTCATTTTCACACCATTGTCAATTGAACCTCTCATAAAAATTTTCGAGTTAACTATAATATATCAAAGAGAAACATCTTCTATTTTCTTAAAGGAAAACACCATATATTTTCATAAAAACCTTGCTTTGATGCATTATGAAAGAGAAAAACAATTTATAGTTTCTATAAACAAAACAGTAAAATAACTCACCAAATTATTTAAACAGTAATAAAGAAACAACACTTGGAAAATATAATTCCTACTTGTCTTTGTTGTGATTCATTGTATGTATTCTAGTTTGTTCCTAGTATTTGGGAGTTTCTTGAGGTCTAGTTGATTGAGAGATTATGTCCAATTAGTTAGCCTCCTCAATTTGTATGTGATTGAGATATTCACTCAACCAAGAGATTATATGTCCAGGATAGATCAGCTATCTCGAAACATAGTTTCTTATATTTATATTGTATTATTATTTGTTTGATGTGAATAATATAATTATGTTTTCCTTAAGAAAATTTAACTTGGTATGAGAAAACTTATGGGCCTGGGCCTTCGCACCTCTAAGGTCGAGGGAAATAGAGAGGTTGGTTAGTGTTTGTTTGTCCATTCATTCGAGTTGAGCTTGGTGAAGTGTGGATGAGTGTTTCCACTATTTGATAACTTTTATTTTGATTGTGTTGTTGTGAATTTGGAAGGGAAGTCGACCCACTTGTTGAAGAGGTTGACCTAAGAGTCATGCGACGCTGCCTCTAACCTGCACACCTGGAGAAGACTTGTGTGCTCTAGACTAGGATTGTTGTTAGGATGGAAAAAGTGTTGTGTTGAGCACTATAGTGTGGAGTGAACTTTTTGCAGGAGATCAATCATTATAGAAGGCGTCCCACAAATTCATTTTGTTCCAAGTAATCGATCATGTTCGAAATTTATTTTAATCGTTATGCTAGTTTTAATTTAAATGTAGATTGATTTGAACTATTAAAGACGACATCAAAGGTACTTGAAATCTCCGAGCCACTTGGTGCAAGTTTAGTGTCGTTTCTTGCATAGGGGATCTGTTGATGAAGAGGCAGGGTAACAACTCTTTGTGTGAAACATCCACATAAGTAAGGAGTGTCGCTGGAAGGGATGTTATAAATCAAGAAACCACTACTCTCTTGGGAATTTGTTGTTCTTGTGAAGGTGAGCACGTGGTAGAGGACCTGTGGTGTGATGTTAAACCTGTGAAGCTTGTGGATGAGTTGTTGATCGTTTCGCTCTGAACAGGTCACGGTTTCAGTGTTCTAGAGTCGACTGTGTTGCGTTCTTAAAGATCCAAGAAAGTGTTTCTCGATTGAGGCCAATTTATGGTTGGAGAGGTTTATTAAGGCCAATTTTCTTCTTTAACATGATGATTTTGAATGTCGAGCACCTTGAATTGTATGAAGTTTGGTTGAGCCTGATTGTGAATGTCGATTTGGACGTGGAGTCAAAGAAGGATATCATATGTCATATCTCGTGTTAAGTAGTTGGAGGTGCCACTATGATGAGGCCGAGAGAAGGTATGTCGTCCTATCTTAATTTTCCAATGTTGAGTTTGATTTAACCTAGGTATGAAAAATCTCGATGTAAAAGAACCCAATCCCAACAAGTAAGAACTCTCGACTCGTGATGTGGGTGTGGAGAAGTGTACAAAAAATGGTCTAGGTTCCTGTCTCACTAAGTAATTGGGGATGATCAAGATGGAGGGCCAGAGCATTGAAGAGTTGATTGAGGAAGGATCAGAGTTAATGAGTTGCATTGAGGAGTAGATTGTGGACCTGTTAAGGAACTGTGTTGAGGAGCAACATTAGTGACTTTTTGAGAGGTAAATAAAAGGAAGAACACTGATCCCACATGGATGAAGATGAAAGAAAAATTTTCACTGTGCCACAAATTAGTATGTGGTTTAATGAAATGAATTGTCTTTTCAAATTATTTCGGGTCTTTTAACTAAAACATGTTGATCCTAATCAACTTAACATGTAAATGCAATTTGTTAGAATTGATCACTCTAACAATTACAAATTGGAGTTATACAGATTTAAGATGAAGAGACCAAATTTATGTATGATTTTATAAGAATTTGGTATTGTTTAAATCTTATTGAATTTTGATGGTGGCATTGAATATTAGTTGGGTGAAGCATCAATAGATGGATAAACAAGTTAAAGGATTCTATGTTCAAATAAAATATACTCAATATTATGTTGTAATGTGAATCATACATTTTTTAGTAAGAAAGTATGATTTTTTGTAGTGGACTTTGGAAAGTATGTGCCTGGTAATTCCATGAGTTAGAGTGTGTATTGTAAGCTTGATGAGGCATGTGTACCCTAGAAAGTTCGTGGTAATATTAAAACCACTAGTGAGAGTGCATGTAAGTGCAGGTTTGTGGTAAGCTAGAAACTACTTTGTAGTGTAGGTTTGTCGTAAGCTAGAAACCATGTGTAAGAGTGAAGTGGATAGGGATTCATGTAGGCATGGTTTAGGGTCATCTCTCACAAAACCCTTGGCATGGTTTAGGATAAGTTGAGAAAACCCATAGCATGGTTATGGGTAATCCATAAATCCCACAATGACGATGATGTAAGGGGTTTTACAGGTACGAGTACACGTATGCAAATAATGGTTGATTTTACCATGTACATGAAGGACATCATAGTAGGGTGGAAGCTACAATGGTTGGTACTGATGAATTCCTGTAGATGGTTGTTCCTTTATATGGTAGTCAACATATAATTTTTTATCATGTTTGTAAACCCCAGGAACAAAGTTAGAATTTTTTTATTGAGATTGAGACAAGTAGTCATTAAAGCGGAGACATGGAAAATATAATTCCTACCTTTATGTGTTGTGATTCATTCTACGTATAGGAGTTTGTCCCTAGTATTTGAGAGTTTTATCCTCCTAGATTGGTGTGTGGTTGAGATATTCACTCAACCATGATATTATATGTCCAAGATAGATTAATTATCTTCAGACATGATTTTTTGTGTTTATATGGTATTATTATTTAATGTAAATAATAGAATTTAACTACAACTTATTAAATGTTTTACACGTTAAAACTACTAGAAATAGATTGATTAATTATATATATATATATATATATATATATATATATATATATATATATATATATAATCAATGATTTTTTCTCTCGTGATCGTTGTTAGAAAAGAAAATGAGAGGATACCCAATATTTTTGACTTGATTACAATGAATATAATGAGGGTATTTATACTTTTTTGAGTAGTTACTTACCGAAAATAACTCAACATGCAAACACACTGTAAATGAGACTTTTCCCAAAATATGGATTAACTCGAACTCATTCGACTTGACTTAGTTAACTAAATCTCCAAATATACCCAGCTCTTGCGTGCAGGAGTAATTACAATTTCCAACACTCCTCCTTAATTACGATAGTATGACTCAATAGAACTCAAATAAGACTCAACATTACTCAACTATGTCTGTTAGATTTATAATAGAAATTCACTTAATAATCACTCAAAGATGTTTTATCATCTATGTCTCAAGTACGCTTAAAATGACTCAAAACTTTGACAATTTTGTATTTTTTTTTCGTTTCTTCCAAATTATATATCCTCGAAATTGGTTCATTCTGCATCCCACGTTCTTGGTGTATGATCCATATTTCTTTAGTTTTTGTTTCTCCAACATTTCTTTTACTTTTCTTGAATTTGATTTGAGTCGATCTTCTATAGCTTCCTCTTCAACGATTCGTTCAACTATGGACTGCTCCGAAAGAATCTTCTTCTTGAAATTGTCTTCTTCTTGCTGCTTCATATTCTTGACTTTCTTTCTTCCATATTTCTTCATAATAGAATGTTATCTTTTTTTTACTCCATTGCTGAAAATTTGTTTTAATGCATTCTTCCTTCTTTTCCGAAACTTCCATATCATTCTCTTCACTTTCATTATCATGTACTATTGTTTTTTCCCTGTAGTCTTCACACTCAAGATCAACGTTAGAAATATATTCTTTATGCTCTATAGTGAGAGCTTCCTTGTTTGTTTTCTATGCTTCTTCACAAACCTTTGTTGCTGTAAACATGTTGTCTTCCACTTGGCTTAAAAACACAAGTGTGCTCCTTTCACCAAGTAACGGTATATCAATAAGAGCTCTTTGTTGCATCATGTGTAACCAATCATCACCAGTTAACGGTTTTTCATCAAATTTATCTTCGACATAATTTTCATCCACTCTATGTTGGAAATTTTGTCATTGATGGAAAAGGAGCAGAGAGCTAGCAGAGGCAGGAAAAGGACAAGAATTTGTCAAGGAGCAGAGGAAGCAAAGGCAGTGAATTGAGAGGTTCAGTAGGAAATTGTATGAGTTTGTGTGGGCATGTATGAATAAGACTCTGTAATGTCTCATCTCCCCTTTATAATAATTTTGTGGTGACCGAATACATATATGCCTATATAGCGGAATTCCTCAAAGAGGAGATAGTTCTGTTGGAACTTGTAATCAAAGAAAATAGCTGTAATACTCTGCACAAAAGGTGAAGGTCAATTTTTATGTAATCATGGTTAAAGTAGGATCGATTCCCTTAAGTTCCTGAGCTACTATAGTGTGGAGGAAGTTGAAATCCTAGTCTTTGCGTGGAAAGTGATATTAATATAAGCCTGTGTGAGTATTGCGAAATGGAAGTGTTATGGCATAACATAGTATGAACGCAGTTTGAATATGAAAGAGAGAACAAAATCAACGGAAAGGCATGGTGCATTGAGGAGTTATCATTCTCCACGTAACAGTTTTCTATGCTTGTAGAGATGAGTCGTTGGTAATTGCAGTATGGACCAAGAAACTGTGTTGAGGAATTGCACATGAAAGACAGAGTTCATATATATATATATATATATATATATATATATATATATATATATATATATATATATATATATATATATATATATAAGTGCGACAGAACCCTGAGGAAAAAGGAAAGGAACCATGAGTGCTGTGAACAGTGACAGCGGGTTTGCAAAACCAACCCCACCCATATCACATCGCCTTTGTATGGTAAGCTGTATTTCCAATTCGAACGCAATCAATGCCATAGGCTGACACGTGGCCTTAAGCGATTTGGATATACCACTCTCATCGCGAGTTAAAAGCCCATGCATCTAAGCCATGCGAGATTTGATTGAGGACGTTGAATCATCTGAAGCAGTACAACTTGCTATCTGTCGTTGGATGTGGAAGGGTCGTTAGTGCGGGGGCCAGTTCTAATTAATATTGATTGGGACTGTTCAAACTACAGTTGCGAGTTTAACCGAGGTATGTCCAATGTGGTTGAGTTTTTTTATAATGCTTCCAAAATTGAAGTACGTCGTAATATATATATATATGGATATATTGCAGTGCACATATAATGGTTGTATATGTGAATTTAGCACAATATGAATTATGTGAAAAAGTTGAAGGACAGTTGCAATTGAAATGTTCTATGAACATTTAATTAAGTTCATGTATACATGTAGATTGACTCTAAGTCGAGATTGAGAAGGGAGTTAACATGACGTGAGGACTCCACATGTGGAGATCGATGGGTTATATGAAATATGGGGTTTAACCTTAGGCCAATGAAAAATAGACCTCCCACCTACAAAAGAATTATAAGAGGGTGTATTGTATGGTTTTATAACCCTTGAGCTTCTGCATTTTTAAGCCAGATAGGAGGTGTGTGGTTTCTTAACTAAAAGACGATTTTTATTTAATATCTCAATCTCAGATTGAGATATTAATATACACAAATGTAATTAATTTTTCAGTTGAAAGGAAGCAGAGTATGTTGAGGTTGCCATATTTTGAAGTTGATTGGGAAAGAAACTTTGGATGCATTTTACACACAGATTGAGATTGAAATAATCCGAAGTCCAGGACTGTGGATTAACCCCTGCACCAAATATTAATATTACTGAATAGCTATTTAATGTAGTGGATGTATGGGCCCATAAAACAAAATGCAATATAAAACGTCCTAGTGCCAAAGGTGGTTCACATTATACACCCATGGTTGTAATGTTATAAGTGCTTGCGCATTGGTTTAAAGGCATCGAACCATTTGTTAGAGTATTAAGAGCTTAAGTCAGAAGATACATGAGTTTTATAGTCTTAAGGTTAAGACTTAGATAATTTTATATTTTCCAAAATGTGAGTTACATTGAATAAGATTTGAAATCTGGGGAATGTGGTTTTGATAACCATGAGATTTGAAAAGAAAAGCCTTCGCATACATTGATTTAATTTTTCAGAAGGAAATTAGAAGAAGCTGCAATTTTTATATAATGAGAGTTTGAGAGTTATTGGGGAACTACAACTATAAAACAGGTATATATGCAGAAGATGCACAACTACAGTGAACTTGGAGAATATGGACCCGACAGAGGTAAAAAGAGATTGCATAATTGAAGAGATGTGTAGAAAATGGATTCAAAAGTGCAGTGAATAGGTGGAATATGCAGAAGACAGTGAACAAAGTATGCAGGACAGTTGCATGACTGCTACAGAAAGGACAAGACCAGCAAGCCAAGGGCTGAGTGAAGTTTATATTTTGAAACTGAAAATGTAAATGTTTTAATTGTTTTATATTGTTTGTGATGCAAAGGCAAGTATCCAAAGGAAAAGAAAAATCCCACTGTAACATTGAAATTTGTACATATTGTTATATTTTTTAATGAGTTGGACAAAGGAATGACAAGGCAGAAGCCAAAGAGTCATGGCTGTTCACTCCAAATTCCTTGTGGAATAAAAACAGTCATGTGATGAACTCTATATATAATATCAACTTGATATGCATAGTGAGGTTAGAGAGATTAAGGATAGAGAATGCAGAGTATATAAGATTGAGGCAAAGAAGATAAGGAAGAGAGGAGTAGAAAGAGATGCTACAGAACAGAGCTGATATCTGAGGTAAATCAACAGACATTTCTTTTGATAAATTGAGGAAGTTGGAGCTTTCCTATCAAGTTGAAGCTTGATAGTTATCAGTTGTAGCTGACTGAGGTTGGAGCCTCCTGTAGGTTGGTGCCTGCAGAAAAACAGTAGTGAGAGAAAGTTGGAGCTTGCCTTTGCATCACAACAATAATAAGATGTGGTTTTATCCCTTTATGGGTTTCCACTTACATCTGATGTCTCTATGTGTGTTGCTTATATGTTGATATGATCCACTCAATTTGTTTAATTATTTGTTGCTCTCACAATAAAGTTGATGTCACATTAATTTAATACTTGCTGCAACATTTTAAGACTGTTCACATATTAAGCTATAAATAAGTTTGATGAAAATTTACAAATCTGATGCATGTGTTAAACTCATTCCCCCCCCCCCCCTCTCAGTTTAATCAAAGATTCAACAATTGGTATCAGAGCTGGCTCCTTTGTACCAGTTTAACCACTGAAAGGAGATCCTAGGTCCTCAGGATGGCTAGTCAAGAAGGAAGCTTAGCCAATAAAGCTCCTTTTTTCACCGGTGCTAATTATGCCTTCTGGAAAATCAGAATGAGAGCATACATAATTTCTCTAGGAATAGAGGTATGGGCTGCTGTAGAATTTGGATATGCCCCAAAGGCAATTGACCTAGAAAGAGAAGCTAAACAATAATTTGTAGCAAATGCAAAGGCCATGAATGCAATCTTAAGTGGACTTTGTGAGGCTGAATTTATCAAAATAATGCACAGTAAGACTACCAAAGATATGTGGGAAACTCTAGAGAATATCCATAAGGGAAATAAAAAGGTAAAGAATACCAAACTTCAAGTATATAGAGCCCAGTTTGGAAATTTAAAAATGAATGAAGATGAAGATGTTTGCAGCTTCTTCTTAAGAGTTACAAAAATTGTTAACAATATGAAAGCTCTTGGAGAAACCATACCAGAAAGTATAATTGTGCAAACGATTCTAAGATCTCTTCCATCTAGGTTTAATCCCAAGGTGTCTGCAATAGAAGAAACAACTGATTAGGAGACCTTAACTATGAACTAGTTACTTGGAAATCTAATAGCCTATGAGATGAGACTCACACAGAAGAAGCCAAGTACGAGGGAGGCAGTTTTTAAAATAGAAAAGAAGAAAGAAGAAAAGGAAGATACATTTTCTTCCTCTAATGAAGAAGAGGCTAAATTTGTCAAGAAACTTGATAGAGGCTCAGGTAAATACAAAAGAAAACTTCCTTTCAAATGCTTTAACTATGGAAGATTTGGACACTATGCTGCTAAGTGTAGTCACAAGAAAGTAAGGAATCAGGCTCAAGAATTAGGGAAAAATACATCAAAGAACTGGTAGAAAGGAAATAAATTTAGTAGAAAATCCTTCTATGCTCAACAAGACAACAATACATCTGAAGACTCAGATGAACCCTCAAGTGAAGAGGGAACCTCTGAATTTTTATTGATGGCCATAGAAGAACTTGAAGGACTCCTGCTAGAACATGAAGAAGAAGAAGGTGAAGTCGACCTTGAGGGGGAGCTAGGAAGTGCCCTATAGGATATTGATAGACTCAAACTGAAGTGCATAAAACAAAAGGGCATTCTCCTCAAGTATGTACGAGAAGAACAGAATTCAGAAGTCCTCGTGTAGCTAAAAATAGAGCTTGAACAAGCCAAGAAGATAGAAGACATGTTACCTAAGCAAATCAAGGAGAAAAATCAGGAAGAAGAGAAGTTTGAAGAAGAATTAGTATGTCTCAGGAAGAAATTAGAAAATGCTCAAACAAAATTGGCTATAAATTCTTCTTAAACAACAAGCTCTGGTAAGTTGAACGAAATTCTGGATTCTCAAAGATCTCCTCTTATAAAAACCGGACTAGGATATGAACGAGAATCAAACCAAAGAAAAGAAAAGGAAAAAAAATATCATTTTTGTAAAAGAAAATAAGGTTGATGAAGCAGCTAAAATAATTCTCCAAAAGAAAAAACAAGTAATGAGGGAGACAGAGATCAGAAGAAACCTCTGATAACCAAGAATGTAATAAATACTAAGACAACAGAGAAAGGAGAATATACTCCTGAGTATGTCAAATTTGGAAGCCATCAAAGGAGATTCTTTCGTCCTATGAAAAATGCTACCTGTTATGTCTGCCACAAGTTGGGACACATTGCTGCATACTGTCATACAAGAAGGAGTAACTCAAACTAGCAAAAGATGCAAATAGTGAAGACACTGCCTCAAGAAAGAAAATGGAGAAGAAAACATCACATCAGGTATGCAAATTGGTTCTATGGTTATTGTTTTTATTGTAAGTAATTTGGCGATAAAATCATTGAGTGCAAAAAATATGGACAAAGATTGATGCTCAACACCTCAAGGAGGTTTATGAATCAAGGAAATTTAACCCATACTCACAATTCTGCAAAAATCATAATCAAATGTTGTGTATGCAATAAAATTGGATATATGCCTTCCAAATGTCCTCTCAGAATATGTAGTTCATCATCTCACAAAAGATACCAAAAAAAAGGGTGCTTCCAGTGGATAAAGAAGGTGAATAAATGTGACTTGGCTCCAACTGCTCAAGACCTGAAAAGCCAGTGGTATTTGGACAATGGGTGCTCAAAACACATGAATGGAGACAGAAGCAAGTTTATAACTTTTTATGAAAATAAATATGGAAATGTTACTTTTGGCAATGATAAATCAAGAAAAGGAAAAGGAAAAGGCTCAGTCAGCCTAGATAATGGCAGAGGAAAGGCCCAAGATGTACTATTTGTAGATGGGCTGAAAGCAAATTTTGTGAGTGTCAGTCAAATGTGTGATAAAGGCTGTGAAGTTCTTTTTAGAGCACAAGATTGTGAAGTCAGATCAAGCACCACAGGTAAGACTCTGCTGAAAGGAGTTCGAACAAAGAGTAATGTTTACATTGTGTAAGAGGAAGATGAAGCATGTCATATTAGAAAAATTGAGGAATCATGGTTATGGCATAAAATGTTGGGACATCTCAGCTTCGATCACATCATCAGACTAAGCAAGAAGAAAGATGTCAGAGACATGCTAGAAATAAGAAGGCCTTCTAATACCATATGCAAATCTTGTCAATTGGGAAAATAGACCCGCACATCATTTAAGGCCAAAGATGAGTTATCAACAAGAATACCACTACAGCTTGTGCATATGGACCTGTGTGGACCTGCAAGAACTAAAACACCAAGTGGAGAATCCTACTTGATGCTGATAATAGATGATTTCTCCAGAATGACATGGGTTGCATTTCTCAAGAATAAATTGGAAGCTCTGGAAAAATTCAAAATATTCAAAGCCTTAGCAAAAAATCAGATAGGATGCAAGCTAAAATTCATCAGATCAGATAGAGGAGGTGAATTCACAGATTATGACTTTGCATACCTATGCAATGAACATGGCATAAAGCAAAAATTTACTATTGTAGGGACACCTCAGTAGAATGGAGTAGTAGAGAGACAAAACAGATCTGTACAAAAAATTTCTAGAGCCATGATGCAAGAGAGTAATATTCCTCAAACCTTATGGGCAAAAGAAGTACACACAGTCGTGCATATCCTTAACAAAGCTCACTTAAGGCCAAGCAGTGACAAGACTCCCTATGAACTATGGCATGGGAAACCAGCTTCAATCAAACATTTTAGAATCTTTGGAAGAAAGTGTTACATAAAGAATAATGATGAAAATCTTGGGAAATTTGATGCAAGAGCAGATGAAGGGATATTTCTAGGATATGCTTCCAAAAGTAAAGGGTACAGGTGCTACAACAAGACTCTTCGAAAAATTGTAGAAAGCATTGACGTGAGATTTGATGAAGAACTTCCAAACAATATAAGAGTTACAGACTGCAACAGTCCTTCAGACCACCATGAAGAATAAAACCAATATGATGATGAAACAAGCAAGACAATAGAAGATGCTGAACTAAGCTCTAAAGCCCCTTCTAGATACACTCAGAAAAACCATCCTAAAGATCAGATCATAGGAGAGAAGAGAGTAGGGGTCCAGACAAGAAGGAAACTAACTGAACAGACAGAAGAGGTATACATAGCCATGTTATTACAAATAGAGCCAAAGGAATTTGAAGAATCCAGGAAGGACAAGTCTTGGGTGAATGCTATGAATGAAGAATTGGACCAAATTGAGAAGAACAATACCTGGGAACTAGTTCCTAGACCCACTGAGAAAAATGACATAGGCTCAAAATGGGTATTCAAAAATAAAATGAATGAGGAAGGACAGGTAATCAAGAATAAAGCTAGACTTGTTTGCAAAGGATATTCACAAATCGAAGGACTTGATTACGATGAAACATTTTCCCCTGTAGCCAGAATGGAAGCCATCAAAATGTTTTTGGCCTTTGCATGCTACCAAGACTTCAAGGTATATCAAATGGATGTGAAATCTGCATTTTTGAATGGAGATCTAGAAGAAGAAGTCTACATGGAACAACCAGAAGGCTTCTCATTAATAGACAAAGAAGAATATGTATGCAGACTAAAGAAGGCTCTATATGGACTAAAACAAGCTCCTTGTGCTTGGTACTCAAGGCTGGATAAATACTTGCAAAACCAAGGCTTTAAAAGAGGAGGAGCAGACAACAATCTATACATAAAAGCCCATGAAAATGAACTCCTGATTGTTGTAGTATATGTTGATGACATTATGTTTGGAAGAAACATAGATGAGCTAGCAAAAGGATTTGTTGGGGAGATGAAATCAGAGTTTGAGATGTCTATGATTGGAGAGCTTAGTTTTTATTTAGGACTTCAAATTCGACAAAAGAACACAGGTACATTCATATCACAAGAAAAATACTTAAAATAAATGTTGAAAAAGTTCAAAATGGAAGACTACAAACCTGTGTCAACTCTCATGATCACGAGATGCAAGCTGTGTGCAGATGATGGATCTGCTGATATAGATCAAAAACTCTACAGATCCATGATATGAAGTCTGTTGTATCTGACAGCATCAAGACCAAACATCATGCTAGCAGTAGAACTAGTGGCTAGATATCAAGCAGCATCTAAACAAAATTACCTTTTAGCAGTCAAAAAAATATTCAGATATCTACAGGGAACTGCACAGTATGGACTTTGGTATCCTAAAGGAAAAAGCTTCACTTTGACAGCATACACAAATGCAGATTGGGCCAGCTATGTGGATGATAGGAAAAGCACAATTGGAGGTGCATTCTATCTAGGAGAATGTTTGGTGGCATGGCTAAGCAAGAAAAAAACATCTATTTCTTTATCTACAGCAGAAGAAGAATACATAGCAGTAGCAACATGTTGTACACAAGTCATGTGGATGAAGCAAACTCTCCAAGACATGAAGGTAAGCATTGATGAACCTATCTCAATCAAATGTGATAATACAAGTGCGATAAGCATATCAAAAAATCCTGTGCTTCATTCAAAAACTAAACATATCCCAATTAAGTATCATTTTCTTTGAGAACAAGTGGCTCAGAAGGTAGTAAAGCTGGAGTATGTACCAACAAAAGAACAGACAATAGATATATTTACCAAACTTCTTGCTAGAGAACCATTTGAATATTTGAGAGATAGACTAGGGGTAGTATCTGTAGATGCTACTCTCTGATATGAAGAGAAAGCATAGTTCTAGGGGGAGAACAGAAATGAAAATATCATTCCAGGGGGAGATCATCTAGCAAGGGAAGCAGGAAACAGGTCCTCATGATCAAAGGATTATGGCAAGAGTACATCCAGCATAAAAGATTCAATGAAAATGCTAAAGGATCAGTATTTTGGTTTACTCTTGAAACATTATACTGAGCATTGAAGCAATATCTTTTTCTCTATCATTGAATGCCTTTCGTAAGTCAGCACTTATATATCTTCAAGGCCTCTGACTTAGGATTATTCATAAACTGTGTGAAGTTTGGTTGCTGAGTCTTCAATCAAACAACTTTAAGTTGTGTGGAAGATTATCATGATAGAATAGTTAAAATATCTGGAGTATGAAGGACTATTTGATCAGTAAAGAGAAATTGACCATTGACATACATACCTCCTTATGTCATGAAGAAAATAGCATGATTGATAAGTGAGTTTGACTAATACATTGAATGTGTCTAGCCTCAAGGGTTTTTTATTGAAAGTGCAATGTGCACGTAGTAAAGTTGGTATTTGGTCTCTTAAATTGAAAGATCACCTAATCTCACAATAAGTTGTTCACAACAACAATAAGGACCTTTCAGCGATTAACTGTGATATCATTATCAGCATCCTATCTCATATCATCACCAATAGACAAGTTCAAATATTCTCAAAAGTGTTCTCTCAACAACTCGTGTACACCACTTTGAAGCAGCAGGGTACAAAGTCAGAAGAAGAAGGCCTAAACACATCTCAGAGAGAGGAAATGAAGAGATAGAAAGCACACTAGGAAATGTGGAACCCTTTTCCATTGATGTCAAAAGGGGAGGAAAAGCAAGTAACAAAAGATAGGATCCTCTAAAAGAAGCCAGGTAGAGGAAGACTTGGAGGAAGCATTGGAGTATTGGTGAAGGTGTTTCCATCAATGCCAAAGGGGGAGACTGTTGGAAATGTTCTCATTGATGGCAAAGGACCAGAGAGCTAGTATAGGCAGCAAAAGGACAAGAATTAGTCAAGGAGCAGAGGAAGCAAAGGCAGTGAATTGAGAGGTTCAATAAGAAATTGTATGAGTTTGTGTGGGCATGTATGAATAAGACTCTGTAATGGTTCATCTTCCCTTTATAATAATTCAGTGGTGACCGAATACATATATGCCTGTATAGCGGAATTCCTCAAAGAGGAGACAGTTCTGTTGGAACTTGTAATCAAAGAAAATAGTTGTAATACTTTGCGCAAAAGGTGGAGGTAGATTTTTATGTAATCACTGTTAAAGGAGGCTCGATTCCCTTAAGTTCCTGAGCTACTATAGTGTGGAGGAAGTCAAAATCCTAGTCTCTGTGTGGAAAGTGATATTAATATAAGCCTTTGTGAGTATTGCGAAATGGAAGTGTTATGGCATAATAGAGTATGAGCGTATTTTGAATATGAATGCGAGAACATAATCGATGGAAAGGCATGGTGCATTTAGGAGTTATCATTCTCCACGTAACAGTTGTCTAGGCCTGTAGAGATGAGTCTATGGTAATTGCAGTATGGACCAAGAAACTGTGTTGAGGAATTTCACATGAAAGGCAGAGTTCATATATATATATAAGCGCAACGGAACCCTCAGGGAAAAGGAGAGGAACCACGAGCGCTGTGAACAGTTACAGCAGGTTTGTGAAACCAACCCCACCCTGTATTTCAAATTTGAATGCAATCAATGCCATAGGCTGACATGTGGCCTTAAGTAGTTTGGAGATACCAATCTCATCACGAGTTAAAAGCCCATGCATCTAAGTCACGCGATATTTGATTGAGGACGTCGGATCATCTGACGCAGTGTGACGTGATTCTGCCGTTGGATGTGGAAGGGTCGTTAGTGCGGGGGCAAGTTCTAATTTATATTGATCGGGACTGTTCAAACTACGGTTGCGAGTTTAACTGAGGTATCTCCGATGTGGTTGAGTTTTTTTATAATGCTTCCAAAATTGAAGAAGGTCGTAATATATATATAAATATATTGTATTGCACATATAATGGTTATATATGCAAAGTTAGCGCAATATGAATTGTGTGAAAAAGTTGAAGGACAATTTCAATTGAAATGTTCTATGAACATTTAATTAAGGTCACGTATACATGTAGATTGACTCTAAGTCGAGATTGAGAAGGGAGTTAACATGACGTGAGGACTCCACATGTGGAGATCGATGGGTTATCTGCAATACGGGGTTTAACCTTAGGCCAACGAAAAATAGACCTCCTACCTGGAAAATAATTATAAGAGGGTGTATTGTACGGTTTTATAACCCTTGAGCTTCCGCATTTTTAAGCTGGATAGGAGGTGTGTGGTTTCTTAACTAATATATGTAATTAATTTGTCAGTTAAAAGGAAGAAGAGTATGTTGAGGTTGCCAGATTTTGAAATTGATTGGGAAAGAAACTTTGGATGCATTTTACACACAGATTGAGATTCAAATAATCCGAAGTCCGGGACTGTGGGTTAACCCCTGCACCAAATATTAATATTATTGAATAGCTATTTAATGTAGTGGATGTATGGGCCCATAAAACAAAATGCAATATAAAACATCCTACTGCCAAAGGAGCTTCACGTTATACACCCATGGTTGTAATGTTATAAGTACTTGCACATTGGTTTAAAGGCATCGAACCATTTGTTAGAGTATTAAGAGCTTAAGTCAGAAGATACATGAGTTTTATAGTCTTAAGGTTAAGACTTACATAATTTTATATTTTCCAAAATGTGAGTTACATCGAATCAGATTTGAAATATGGGGAATGTGGTTTTGATAACCATCAGATGTGAAAAGAAAAGTCTTCGCATACATTGATTTAATTTTCCAACAAAAAATTAGAAGAAGCTAAAATTTTTATATAATGAGAGTTTGAGAGTTATTGGGGAAGTAAAACTATAAAACAGGTATATATGCAGCAAATACACACCTTCAGTGAACTTGGAGAATATGGACTTGACAAAGGTAAACAGAGATTGCAGAGTTGAAGAGATGTGCAGCAAAGGGATTCAAAAATGCAGTGAACAAGTGGAATATGCAGAAGACAGTGAACAAAGTATGCAGGACAGTTGCATGAATGCTACAGAAAGGACAAAACCAACAAGCGAAGGGCTGAGTGAAGTTTATATTTTGAAACTGAAAATGTAAATGTTTTAATTGTTTTATATTGTTTGTGATGCAAAGGCAAGTATCTGAAGGAAAAGAAAAATCTCACTGTAACATTGAAATTTGTACATATTGTTACATTTTTTAATGAGTTGGACAAAGGAATGAGAAGGCAGAAGCCAAAGAGTCATGGTTGTTCACTCCAAATTCCTTGTGGAATACAAACAGTCATGTGATGAACTCTCTATATAATATCAACTTGATATGCATAGTGAGGTTAGAGAGAGTAACGATAGAGAATGTAGAGTATAGAAGATTGAGGCAGAGAAGATAAGGAAGAGAGGAGCAGAAAGAGATGGTACAGAATAGAGCTGATATCTGAGGTAAATCAACAGACATTTCTTTTGATAAATTGAGGAAGTTGGAGCTTTCCTATCAAGTTGAAGCTTGATAGCTGTCAGTTGTAGCTGACTGAGGTTGGAGCGTTTTGTAGGTTGGTGCCTGCAGAAAAACAGTGGTGAGAGAAAGTTGGAGCTTGCCTTTGCATCACAACAATAATAAGATGTGGTTTTCTCCCTTTATGGGTTTCCACTTACATCTGTTGTCTCTATGTGTGTTTCTTATATGTTGATATGATCCACTCAATCTGTTTAATTGTTTGCTTCTCTCACAATATGGTTAATGTCACATTAATTTAATACTTGCTGCAACATTTTAAGACTGTTCACATATTAAGCTGTAAATAAGTTTGATGAAAATTTAAAAATATGATGCATGTGTTAAACTGATTCACCCCTTACCCGCCACCCCTCTCAGTTTAACCAAAGATTCAACACTCTATTGTGAGATATTCGAGCATGCATGTGCTCATCGACAATTTCAACTTCACCAAATTCATCAACTAGAACATCTCACTTTGCAGTCATCATCCACATATTTTTTGTCATAATGGTATTTACAATGACCTTCGCCATCCATATAATTTGAAGAACTTTTCCACACCCAAAACATTATCATACTTGACAAAACACCAAAACAATATTTACTCAAATAAAACCTACCTTTTTATAACGTGCCCCTTTGTTTTTTTTTAATATAAAAAAAACATCTTAAAAAAAAAGCTTAAAAATCAGCTTTAAAACCTTTGATGGTTCAATACACTTTCATTTTCCCACGGACTTGATAACCCTTTAACCTTTAAAATAAACCGTCTAATAATTATTTACTTCTTTAAAAAAAAGCTTTAAGAATCAGCTTTAAAACCTTAAATGTTCAACACACTTTTATTTTCCCACCGACTTAATAACCCTTTAACCTTTAAAATAAACCATCGAATAATTAGTAATTAAAAAATGATGCTTGGCTCGCGGCTGTGGCTGCGATACTTCTCTTCAAGACACCTCCGGCGGCTCTGCAGGCTAGTGCAGAATGACACACGCAGCTACTTTTCCAGATATGCTTCTACATAAATAGATCTTAACTTTCTTCACTCAGACCGCAGTTGCCAAAATTGGGATATTTTAGCTGGATTTCAGTTTTTATACCAATGCGTTGGAAAGGTAAATAAGAGAAAACTCAAATCTTTTTTATTTTTGATACCAATTTGTTGGGATTTTTTTTTATTTGACTTTACTTGATTACAATGAATTTAGAAAAAGTATTTTTACTTTTTATACTAGTTACTTGCTCAAAATAACTCAGCATACACCCACTACTAAATTTATTTTTTCCCATAACTCCAGGTCACTAGACTTGACTCAATCAACCAGCTCTCCAAATTTAACTAATTTAACGTAATTACAGTTTCCAGCCATGTATGAGTCACCGTTGGGGTGTATGTTGGTTGATATTATTAAATCTTTGCTTTGATATACATGATTAAAATGAAGGCTTCGATTGAAACATGACTCCACAAAATTGATCTATTGGTGGCAATCTACGTTGCTACAGATGCATCTTCCTTAGAAACCCTCGTACCGACTTATCATTTCGGGGACATGGTGATGACATTGGCGGCAGTGCAGAAGGTCGAGCTATACTTTACAGTTTCTTATTTGGATACGCAACTCAACATCCCATTTTCAGAAAACAAACAAAGACAATGTGGATATGCGTCATTTAATTAAAGGAATTCCCAACTTCATTTGTTGATGTGCTAGGTAACATTCTTCCTTCCACGCCATACCATATTATGCTTAGTGATACGTTTTCAATTAATTGGGGAGGGGTGTTCCCTTTTGTAATAAAGCATTGATCAATGGCTCTTCCCTCACTTAAAAGTACAAATACTATTTGCAACCGTTTTTTCATCGGAGTGAAGGGTTCACTACTTAGTGTTTATATTATACTTTACTTTTTGATTTGTGATTCCAATAACACAAGCACTAGAATTCTTTTCTAAATAATCTATTGCAGCATTACTAGCTGTCTAATACATTATGGTGGTTTACTATTCGCTTCTTGTGTAATCTACGTCACGATATCTGTGCCATTCCATCAATAATCTGCGTGACATGTATGTTCCGGAAATTATATATCAGTGCCACGGATAAAGATTTTATTAAAATGGTATTAGAGATTTTCGAAGTAAGACATGACTGTCAAATTATTTATAAAAATTGCCACTCTCTGACCGACAGATATATATAAAATGAGGGATTATCATTAGGCTATTTATTTTAGTAAAAGAAACGATGATGATCATGGTTGCAACAATAGAAGCACCAATCATAAAAGATATTCGACAGAGAATCTAGACATACTTAAGCGGGCAATGCAACTTACGGAAAGGCAAGAGTATGATGAATATTGCGTGGCAGGTAATAAATGTAAAGAAAGAGTGCATGGAATAGAGAACAGAGTTCCAGATGGATAAGAGGAAGAACCACGGGAGAGAAAAGCTGGAAAAAAAGTAAGTGACGATTAGTATTCGGCGTGGAGATTATCAGAGAGAGAGACATGGAACGCATGCACCAGTGGGTCCTTAGGGTTTCTGTAGTGGACCATGTATGCCCTTCTTAGTGCAAACATACAGTGTTCTAACGCTACGCAGATCCATGTACAAAGAAATAAATAAAATTCTTGATGAATTTGAATTAAGAATTGGTCCCCCTTGGGATTGGAATTTTCTGTAATGGAGAATCACATAGCGGTGGCTCGTGTATTGGCTACATAATGCATGTCATGATTACGAGTGTGGCCCAACAAACCAACAATAGCGGTGGGTTATGTATTGGCTACATGATGCATGTCATGATTAGGAGTGTGACCCAACAGCCCAACAATTGAATAAATGTGATATAACACCAATTAAAAATTGTGAAGTTTAAATATCTTTAAAATATCAAAAGTATTTAAATTTATTATAAATTCAAATTGTGAAGTTTAAATATCTTTGAAATATTAAAAGTATTTAAATTTATTATAAAATTTATTGGTTGTCACGATTAGTTTTAGTTATTACTTTATCATAGTATTTATAAAAAATAAATTGAATTGAAATTAAATGGTATTTTAATGTTTATTACATTAAAAGTAGTGTATGGGGTTATTAGTTTTTTTTTTAGCTTTTTGTAATTCAATTTTTTTCTTACTCAATTTGGTGATGAGTTCACTCAATCTTCTAATATTAATATATTCCTAAAATTTTCTATGATGTCTTTGAATGTATCACATTCCAAATTAAGTGTTTAATGAAATGTTTTTCGAATTCCAATGCGAGAAACATGCAAAATGTACACACTAGTTCTTCTCAAGCTTCTTTAGGCATTTTCCACCATCTTGTTTCATACCAAAGTTGATGTGAGTTGGTTTTTAATTGAGAAATAAGAGCCTTTTCCCTCGACAGAATGCTAACTCCAATGTACTTTTTTTTGTTGGCGATCACAAGTAGAAGTGCTTCTTCTTTCTACCCAACTCTTTTCCCCGTACTAGTTTACTAAAATTCTCCATAACAAAATTCTTTAGCTCATTGCTATTTGTGGGACACACATTGAGGTAGATATTCCATTTTTACATCCATGTGTAGTTTTTTCACATAACTCTTTCTTCCTACTCCCATTTTCTCATTTATTTTTAGATATCTTCTGATTAGAATTGCTCATGTTTCACTCAACATTATCTTATAAGGTACCCAAGTTTTTATTTTGAACTACCTAAGTGCTTCTAGCCCACAATTCGCACATATAACATCACTGGAAAAATTAAGATTCCAAAAAGAACTTTAATCATTTTCCAATCCCATAACTCTGCCCTTCTATATATACTAAAAAAAATACAAAATAAGAAACACATAAATATATAAATAAAATAAACATGTATATTAAAGTTTATATATGTTAATATAAACAATATTAGTTAATTATATTTCTTAATTTTTAGTGATGGAAGTTTTTTGTTTATTAAATTTTAGTTTAATTAATTTATATTTAAGCTAACTCGCACATAATAACTACTATATAACTCTTGTTTTATTTGTAAACGGTAATAGAAAACTCCTAACAAGTAGTAGAAAACTCATAACAAAAAACTGTTCTACCCTAATAACAAAACTTTTCTACTTTAAATAATTTAAATGATATATATAATTACTTGGTAATATTAAGTTATAAATTTATTTCCTAGATGAATTTGCAATTGAGCTAGTAACTCACTTGGAAATTGGTCTAATTTCATATATTTGTAGTAGACTTTAACCCCTACTACTATAAACCTAAGGTGAATCACAAATATTTGAAACTGCAATCACTTAAAACATAATACTTCATTTTCATAGTTTTCGCCACTTAAATCACCCAAGCCTATTTATTTTGAATCATTAAATTTATTTTAATATATTTTTACTTTATGTTTTTCAATTTTGATTGCTAGCTTATTTCTTTAGACAAGATGTACTCTTAGCTTAAATTGAATTGTCATTGAAAAAAAAATAAAAAAAAATATTTAAAAAATATCAATTTTCAATTTTGATTATAGTTGAAAGTAGCACAAATTTAAATTTGTATTAATGAAATTATTGAAATTCTATTTGATTTATTTTTACTATAGTAACTCTATGAATTGTGAGCTGTGTGGAAGTTTCGTGGAAATTTGAATTTAATGTTTATTTTGATTTTATTTAAAAGTTGGTTATGTTCATTGAGGGAATTTACCAATTATGATAGTTCCTCTTACCTCTAAAGATAAATTATCTTAATTGGGGAAACATAAGGTTAAAAAGAATGAGAAGAAAATACCTGAGGCATATGAGGAGAGTTAAGGTATTCTTGAGCTGGATTATAGACTAGTGAAAACCTTAAGAAATATTCGGAGGTATGTAAGTTCCGGGTTGGACTTGCGTGGTCTTGAGGCACGAGAATAGACGTTGCTAGGTCAGTATCAATTACCTGTTCTGGAGACGAAAATTGGCTCGGGTGGGTGTGTGATTTTTTTTTTCAATGGCTGATTGGAGTGGTTTTTCTCCCTGTGGATTCCCTGGCGGCCTACTCCGCCAAAAATAAGTATTTCAATTTTTTCCAGAACTTAAATATTTCAAAATTTTCAAAAACTTATATTTGTTCTGTAATTGTTATGGAAAGAGTAAATTATATAATTAGTATGAAAATATTAAAGTACGTAATATTATTGAATGAAATTACAAATTTGGATAATAGAAGGAAACGGTAATTCCTTTATGTAGTAAAACAATAATTATTACCCTACAAAGGTTTTGTGATGGGTGACACTATTTTCAAGGTGTATTAGAGTAATTTTACATAATGATTGTGAAGGTTTAGGATACAAAGTTTTTGTGATGGGTGATAGTATTTTCAAGGTGTATTAGAGTAATTTTACATAATGATTGTGAAAGGTTAGGATACAAATTTTTTGTGATGGGTACCAGTATTTTCAAGGTGTATTAGAGTAATTTTACATAATGAGGATACACATGACCCGAGGTGTTATGTACTATGTGTAATTGAGTTAGAGGAAATGTATATGGTTGAGTTAGAGGAAATGTATATGGTTAAATGTGGGACATAAGTTCCTCGTTTGAAACTATATATATATATATGTATATATATGTATGTGTGAGGGTTATTAGTAGGCCTGGAAGGTATTCCAACAACCACTTAGCCACTTAAACTCTAGTCAACACAATGACAATGATGAGAATGGGTAGAAGGACTCAAGTGAGAATTTTGTAAAGGGATATACATACTAAACACAAATCTGAAATAATGAGAAGATATTGTTTAGAAGTACATTACAGAAGAAGGTCAAACTGTGTTGGTATAATCATCTGTATTATGAACACAGTTCTAAGGCCAGTCGGTTAGTACTCGCCGTAGAAAAGCATTTCTAAGTCTATTTTTACAAGAGTCTATGAACTAAGACAAGCCCGGATATATCCTCAATCATCATAGTTGATAGTAACTATAAAAATGGTTCAATAATTATATTAGAATGGGGGTTCTGTACAAAAAAGAGTATGCATGTTCCCTTTGTTCAAAGGAAAACAGTGAACATGTGCTCGTTACAAACATACAAATAACCCGCAGGATATACAATGATTGAAAAACGAATAATCTATAACATGGCTAGAGTTTAGTAAGTTCTAAGAAGGTTCTCGAAACTATTACCAATACAAGAAAGAAAAATACACCGTAGAAGAGCTTGGTTTATCAACGCTTGAACAATTAAAAATAAATTACAATGTGCTTAAAAAAGAAAAGGAATTATTCATACCAATGCAAATTTACTGTCATTACAAACCTGACAAACCCTATATATTAGGGTCAATCAAGGATATTAATTTATTATTTTATTAAGTCTACCATTACTTGGCACATAGAAAAAAGTAATTTCATTTTTCTAATTAACTTGTATTGTTAATACAAATTCCACATGATAACCTTTAGCGTGAGGGAAGTTAAATTTATAATATTTCTTTCTCTACTTGTCAGGCCATAAGGTAAATCTAGCAAAACTGAATCAATTTTCATTAAAGAAAGCTAACAAATATATACATGGAGAGTGAGACTATTGGGATTCATCTGCTATTGTCTCTTCGTCTTTCGCCTGTCCTTATTTTCTATTTAAACTAATTTACAATTTCACCCAATCCCCGTGATTATGTGTCAATATTCCCCCACTTAATCTCAAGGGATGTTGGTGATTCAAAGCATCATTCTCAATATTTTGTACTTTTATCTTCCAAGCACTTTGGTGAAGATGTCTGCAATCTTCTCATTTATGTAAGAATGACATATATGGATTCTCTTGGCCTCAACATGATGTCGAATCAGATGGTATTTTGTATTGATGTCCTTCATTCAATAATGGAGCATTGGGTTCTTGGAAAAATTTATTGTAGAAGTGTTTTCGATCATCAGTGTAGTTGAATGCACTTGTTTCATTAGAAAATATTCCAGGATTTTCCTGAGCCACACAATTTTCCTTGTTTCTTCAACTGCTGCCACATATTCTACCTTAGCTGTGGTGTCTATTGGAACTGATTTTTGTGTGCTCTCCAGGAGACATCTCCTGATCCCATACTCATAGTATAAGTTGAAGTAGATACCCCAGTTCCTTTGTCTCCATCAAAGTCTAAATCATAGTAACCAACCAAGGTGAAGCCGCCAACCTGCATATACATGAGTCCCTTTCAAGTATTTTAGAACTCTTTTTGCAGCATACCAATGTCCTCACAAGGCTTTTGCAGAAACCTGGAGAGAATTCCAACAACAAATGAGTTGTCTGGTTTGGTAGTATTTAGGTAGTTGAGACTTCCTACAAGTCTTCTATACTTTGTTTCATCCTCAAATTATTTTCCTTCAATGGATGTGAGCTTCAATTTTTGTTCCATTGGAGTGGTCAAAGCATTGCACTCAACCATGTCAAACATGTTCAATAGATCTCCAACGTAATTCTTCTAAGAGAGGAATACAAACTTAATATGTTGAGTTACTTCGATACCATGATATTAGTGAACATAGCCCACATCATCCATTTCAAACCTTTCCCGAATTTGATATTTAGGCATGAAATATAGCTCTAATTTTTCCCTATCATCAAAATATCATCTACATACACCACAAGATATACAACTATTTTGGAAACTTTCTTGAAAAACAAAGTTGCAACATCAAGAGAATAATGTTTGAAGTTAAGTTTCAGAAGATGCTCAGATAATTTCTCATACCAGGCTCACACTACTTGCTTGAAGCCATACAAGGATTTTACAAGATTGCATATTTTTTTCCTTGGCACATCACAACAAATCCTTCTAGATAGGACATAAAAACATTCTCCTTTAGATCTCCATTCAAGAAAGTAGTTTTACATCCATTTGGTGGAATTTCCACCCATTCTGAGCTACCAAGGCAGAGACTGTTCGGATGGTAACCCATTTTGCTTTAGGAAAAAAGTATCCTCATAATCGACCCGTTCTTTCTATGCAAAACATATTTCCACAAGCCCGAATTTGTGCTTGTCAATTGGTCCATCAACTTTGTACTTGTTCATGTACAAAAAATTGCATGCAAGAGGTTTGGTTCCAAATGGAGGATGAACTAGCATCCAAGTGCCATTCTTTGTCAAGGAATGATATTCCTTTTTCATCAATTCATTCCATTCATTATAAGAAGCAACTTGTTTGAAGGAAATCAGTTCAAAATCTATAGAAAAATGCAATTCACAATTATAAGAAACATCAATATCAACAGGTGAATCAGAATCATCTACATCACCTCCATTTTTCCTAGTCGAACTTCTTGTTCCTGTCTTTCCAACCTCATCAGGATGAAAATTTTCAAGTGTCTTCGTAAGCCATTTTGGAGGACCTTCTAAGATGGCCCACGCTGCTTAGTTGACTAAGTTGGGGCTGAACTAAGACTTAGTCTCCTAATTCTGTCAATCACATCACTCAAAGTGTCATCCGTGGTTTGATCTTCATGTGAGGGAGAGAGAGCTTCAAAAGAATATTCCATAGATTGATCTAGTATAGGAATACCCCCTTTAATATGTGGAATATGATTATCAAATTCTTAAAATGACTTTGCATGCCCAAATATATCCAAGAAATCAAGCTACCGCTCAATAACATTGTCAGTCTTGGAAGATTCAAGAAATATCACATCTCTAGATACTAAAAGCTTCTTATTAACTTCCTCATAGAGACAATATGCTTTGGAGGCATTTGAATACCCCAAGAAGATACACTCACGACTCCTTGCACTAATTTTATTTCTTTTTTCCTTATGTATCAAGGCATATCAGGTGGAACTAAAGACCCTGAGATGCTTTATCGAAGGAATCAGGCGATGCCAGAATTCATAAGGATTCTTGTTTCTAATTTCATTAGAAGGAAAATTATTCTTTATATACATATCACATGGAACTACATAAACCCAAAGCATAAATTTTATATTCTTGAAAAACATCATGGAGTGTACCATATTTCAAATTTTCCTGTTCATTTGTTCAACTACACCGTTCTGTTGGGGATTGTAAGTCACACTTGTTTGATGTTTGATCACATGTTGGAGAAGATATTTTTCAAATTCATTTGAAGTGTATTATTTTCCATTATGACTGAGAATAGAGCCAATATGAGTTTTTGCAACATTTTTAATCCATGCATGAAATTTCTTGAATGTTTGAAAATAATCTAATTTGTTTTTCAATAAGTAAACCCAAAAAATTCTATTGTAGTCGTCAATAAATGGCATCATATATTTATTTCCATTTGCAGAAGGAAAAAAAATTGTTCGAGATAAATAGAAATGGATGATTTGAAGTTTTGTGTGTGTTCTAGACTGTGAATCATGAAAAGACTATTTTTATGCTTTCCTAGAATACAAGCATCACATTGCTTAAGTTTCTTAGGAATAGTAGGAAAATGAGTGACATCATTTTTCTTCAAAAATCGAAAGTTGTCATAGTTCAAGTATCCAAATATAGTACGCCATAAAATAATTGAGGGGAATGCACCTTCATCATAGTGACAACTATATGAATTTTTTTTTGCACAAGAAAAGGTACTTTGCAGCTTCAAAAGTCTTTCTTCTTCTATACATGTCATGACAAGTGAGAAATATGATTCTTTTTTTACCTCAAAATTTCCATCAAACATATGTATTTTCCTTGCTCGAGGATATGGACCAAAGAAAACAAGTTTCTCCTCAACTCTGAGAGGTATAGAACCTCATGTAAAAGAAATTTTGGAAAACCATGCAATTTAAGGTTGATTATGGCAAGCCCTAATGGCTTGAGTTTTGATTTGTATGAAAACTATACTGCTCCATCAACCTTGTTAGTAAATTCTTTAATTTTTTTTTTCTAAAATTCATGTGGCATATTTCTCCTGAGTCAAGAAACCAATAATTTTCCCAAGAAGCAATTGAATCATTGAACAAGTCATCAGCTACTCCAATATTACAATGTGTCCCAACATAATGAGTGGATTCAGGTGATTTACCTTTCTCTTTTTCATGAGTTAAATAGTTGGCTTCATTCCTTTCTTTCTAAATTATGTCCCAAGGCAACTTACATGTGGATGTATCATGTTCATCTCTATCGCACAGTGTGCAATGAAGTTTATACCTTTCTCCCTGAAATTGTCTGCCCCCTGCGTTTGAAATTTTTTCTTCATCTTCCTCTTCAGCCACCTCTTCCTCTAGAAAAATATTGAGCATGATTCTTCTCCATATGTTCAAGACAAATTCTTTTCTCTATCTGAAAATTCTTCTCAAGGGAGTCAAAGGTAATTTTGTTAAGGTTTCCACTTGCTTGCAATAACTCAAGATAATGTGAGTAAGTGGGATATAACGCCTTGACATAAAACATGAGAGGTATTTCCATTTCAACACCAACATTTTTAGTTTCATGCATGATAGATCTTACTTATGATGCTAAAGAAAGAGGGTCATCATTTTTCAATTTGAGACTGAATAATTTAATCAATAATTGAACAACTTCAAGTTCTGAGTGTGAGTCATACACTTCTTTCAACTTCTTCAACTTGCATCATAAGCATTTGAGAATGGTGTAATATGAAGACTCACCTATTCATTTACAAATTTTTCAATAAAGGCATATTCCTCGTTGTTCTTGTTGTCCCCAATGGTGATCTTCTTTTTGAGGTACGATTTGCGGGTACATTTTCTTTGTTTCCTTCCCAAATTCCTTTCCACAACTCATTAAAAATGATAGTGTGCTTGATTTTCCATGATCACTAAGGATAAATCTCCTTTCAAGTGAGAACCACTCCCACAATATATATGAGTGAATGAATTCTATTATATACTATAAAAATAAATTCACTCTACTACCACTATACCAATACTATAGAAAAAAAAAGAAATATGTTTCTAATGTGTAAAACAAAATCAATATTTTATACAACATAGGTATATTTGGGGGACGGATTATGAGGGAAAGGTATGTATTTGGGGGAGTGATTATATGGTGAGGATATGTATGTGGGGAGTATTATTTGTGGCAGTTATCACATCAGGGAGGGCACATGAATAGGGAGCATATGGATTATAGTTATTATGCATGTCGACTATGGGAAAAGGCTGCATATGGAGGTTGATGGGCACATGAATAGGGAGCGTATGGATGATAGTTATTGTGGATGTCAACTGTGGGAAGATTCTGTGTATGGAGGTTGACAGCAGGAATTGAGAGGTGGATGGCACAATTTTCAAAGTGCAATGGTATGAATTTGCATACATGATAATGCCTAGGAGGGAGCACTATCGAGAGTAGGAAAGGCGAGGGTGTAGGGGCATCGAAGAGCCATGGTGGGAATTTTGTTGGCGCAAGTAGAGATACACTAAGCCACGATAGCACACGATGCCATAAAGCCAAGGCCACTGTGTCGAGGAGAAGCCAAGGAGTCAATTGTGTAATGGGATTCATAGTGCGTGGATATTCTGAGAGGATTCAGGTTATGGAGACTGCGTATATGAAGTAGTCAGGTTATCGAGACTGCGTATATGGAGTAGTGTGTGGATATGCCGAGAGGAGTGGAGTTATGGATACTATGTATATGAAGTAATTGGGTTGTGGAGACTCAGTGAGGGAGAAGAATTTTTTGCAGTATGATAGGAGTTTGCAGTATGACAAAGGTGACAATACACAAAACAAATGCAGAGGAAATTTTGCAGAAGGGAGGAGGGAGTTAGAAGGATATGAAAGCCAAAAATGGAGTTGGATTTGATACCATGTGAGGCCAAGAGGTAACTCCAATAAAAATGAATTAATTTGCATTAAAGGATTCTCACAAATATATACATGGAAAGTGACTCTTTCTATTCATCTCCCAACTTCTCTTCATCTTCCGCCACTCCTTATTTTCTATTTACACTAATTTACAATTTTACCTAACCCTAAGATTCGGTGTCAACACAAGTAACGAAAAATACAATAGGTTATTTACGGGCTCTAAACATTAAAACACTACATGATCTCAAAGCTTGAAAACTTTTGCCTCAAGATCCAAAATGAAAATGAAAGTTGGCCAAGGCTTGTAAGCTCTGAAAAATGAATGGACTAAAAAACATGTTTGAGTTGGTGGCTCATTTATAGAACGATGATGCCATCACCAACAGCATCACAACTCTAACATATTAATTGCACCATATGTTGCAAAGGAAACGCTGTAAAAGCCAATTGTTATAATTACTAGCAATTGCACCATATGTTGCAAAGGAAACGCTGTAAAGCAGTAACATAGGAAATAGTAATATAGAAGAAAAAACCATAATGCCAGACAATTTTGGAAGTTTAATCAATTAGTCGAAGTTTTCTGGGTTATTTCCAGGGCCTGAAAACGACAATATTTTCTGTTGTTTTAAAGATGACAAAAATTGGAGAAAAGGAAAAATTAAATTGAAATAAAAAATGGAAAAAATCATTAGAATGTTTAACCACAAAGCATGGTCACAGTTTTTGTACCACTATGCATGCAACAGAATTTGGGGCAGTGTGCCCTAGTGTGAAGAAGTCTCATTAATCAATTAGTCTCGGTATCACGTATTGATTCCTCTTTTGACACTGTAAGAGGGGATTCATATTTGTTCTATAGTTGAGTTTTCCTGTCATATTAAAAAAAACAAGTCTAAGATATGATTTGATGAAGTAGAAGGAGCTTATCAATGGTTTGCTTAACTATTGGAAACACATAAACTCAAATGGGGAAGGCAATTTTTTTTTATCATGACCAATTCAAATCAATCATTACTAAAAGAGCTTCAAACTTAGCTTATTCACTCACATTAATAGTTAGCAACAAGAATATCCAAAAATCTAAACCAAGAAACCCATTACAAGCCCACAAAAAATCATTTCTATGAGAATCTAAAGAACTGCACACTTGCAGGGCTGTAAACATGGGCTCCCATCATTATTAAAAAAAATGAAAACCAATGAACAGGAGGAGGTTTCATACACAGAGATATGACACTTCCTCATACATATTAGATATTATGGACAGGCCATTGTCAGGAAATAAAAATCCCTGCGAGCAATTCACATCAAAATCTACTACATGCAAGTGTCATTAATAAATGGATAACCAAACTGCTCCCTCGCTCCCTCCCTCCCTCAAACATGCTAAAGGAATTGTTGTCATGGGCTGGCTGGAGGTACTTCTCCATGAAGTTGGCTCTACGTCTAGACAAGGTCATGGCAGCTCCACACAGCACACCACTTCTCGTGAAGAGCCACACTCAATCTTGGATCACTGTTGTAGAATCACCTCAGAAGCAGAGAGCTTGTGTGGCACAATATGGTGATCATTTGGAGTATCAATTCATTTACCTTGACAAACGAAAACATCCCGTGTAACGATAAGGAAGAGAGGTCTCTGCCTTTTCTTTGCTCTTTTGGCTTTGGCCTCGCTTCGCAAGCGCAGAGAATTGGCTGGGTATGTTAATAGAAACGGGACTGTTTTGGTTCTGCCTCATCTCAAAAGAGCAAAAAAACGGCTCGGTCTCTCAGAAGGGCTTCCTGTGTTATCAAGGCCCCACCCCCTTGTAAGAATTTGTCTTTGTTAAATTCCTGCTAATTACTCCGAATATCGATTCAATCTTCTTGACGAAGGATAAGGTCCTGAAACAAGGAAAAGAGGCATTCCTCTAACGGGACTGTTTTGGCTCTGACCTCGCTTTAAATGCACTGAGAATAGGCTGGGTTTGTAACAGAGAGATCAACTCTCAAAAAACCATATTTATTATCAGGGAACCACCCCCTTCCAGGTAATCTCTACCTCAACAGGTTTATATACAACAGGGACTCAATTGGGCTTCGTTTTGATGGGAATTTGGGCCTAGTACTTGATTTATCGTTATTCTGGGTGGATTCCTGAACGTATCAGACGTAAGGAAGATTGGGTTAAGCTCAGAGCCGTACCTAAGCAGGGGAATTGGTCTTTGTTTCATGCCCGGAGAAGCTCTAGAAGTAGAAAACCTTCAAAAACCTAAATTGGGAACCCCATGGGGGTAGGCAAAGAAGAGAGGATTGGAATCAGGGGACTCGTACTTGGGATCCCGGGGGCAAGGGAAAGTCACTCAATTTGAAGGATCCTCAAACCAGACTAGGCAATCTGTCCAACTGAATTTGATGGACAAAACTGCTCTCCAATCTGTCCAAATGAATTGATTGGCAGAACTGTTGTTCTCCACGTGAGCTTGGAATTGGTCACTTGGAATTGGTGCACCAGATGGATAACGCAAAAACTACAGAACTCGAACTCCTCTGTGATAAAATTAATCAACTACGAAAAGAAATGAGTTACAATCAATCAGTCTCGAGCATAACAGCAGTTAAGGATATAATGGTCGAACATCAAACTGATCAGCCTTTAACAGCAGATTGAAAACCTCCATACAGTCTTGGATCATGGACCTACTTAACAAGCACAATCAAGTAGTGAACCGAACGAACCAGCACAATCAAGTGAAAGGCTTACAGTAGTAGAATTGCTCCCTACAACTAAAATCCATTGACTCTACCAATCAGAAAGAAGAAACCCACTCATTAGAGTTTACAAATGTTTATGTAAATGCTGTTTAATTTTGCAAGTATTTTTGGAGCTTTTATGCGTATAGGCATATAATGGGAATCCGAGAAAATACTTCAGTTTCGTGATGCCTATGCAAATTTGAATTAATAGAACAATATTTAGGCTGGTTTAAAAAAGTACCGAACTAAGAAAGATGACTTTGACCTCCATAGAAAAAGTAGGCAGTTCACTTATTTACTTTAATATGATCCAAAAATATTTTTCCCACGAGTATTTACTATTATACATCTGCATTTTCAACCGCCTCTAATGTGCAAAATTTTCTGATGTAAAGAAAATATCATCTCAAAACACCAGATGAGCACTGCAAAGCTTTCTGCCCCCTAATGTTCAAGTTCTCGTGTAAGAGTGTTCAATAACATCTCAACACCAGATGAGCACTACAAATCTTTCTGCCCTATAATGTACAAGTTCTCGTGTATGAGGGTTCAATATCATTTCAAAAACACCAGATGAGCACTTCAAAGCTTTCTGCCCTCTAATGTACAACTTCTCATGTATGAGGGTTCAATATCATCTCAAAACACCAGATGAGCACTGCAAAGCTTTCTGCCCTCTAATGTACAAGTTCTCGTGTCCCAAACACACCGTAGACACTGCACGGTATACCAAACCTTTGGCCAAACAATTGATAATATATAATACAGGACCAACTAGAAACGTGCCTGAAGCCGAGGAGTTTCCACGATGTGCAGTATGTACAATCATTCACAGTAAGTCCGGAGCCCAAATACAATCTAAGATCAACAGATAGTCACTTCCATTCTCATGAATTGTATACACTATAATTGGATTTTCTCGAATGTTCTCCGAAAAATGGATGTCTCAAAGCTTCTGAAGCTTTTAGGCGTTCTGAGGGTTCAAACTTGAAAAGGCCCTGCAACAAATCTATAAATAGACCTGCAAAGTGGTCTGCATGCTGCATTATCAAATCCTGCAAACAGGAAAAGTAACATGTTATGACTGAAACCAGTGAAACAAATAACAAATCATGAGAAGATTTCAGGATGATGTTCCAAGCGTATCCTGTAACTACTACTCAATATAATAAGCATACCCTAAGTTTCTGTAACTTTCTCACTGCTCTGATGCTCTCTCTAGAGGATGCTCCTTCAGGCCAATTCAATCGTGTTCCATGTCTCAAATATTTCACATATCTTCTACTGTTGACAGGATAACATTAAACGTTATAGTTTGCCATAGCTATATTGAATTTTATAGCGTGTCCAATAGGCTGATCCAGGTAATAGTTCGTTGAAGAACATAAAAATACTCACTCGGATTTCTTGATCATATGACGTGGCAAAGGAGCTAAAACCCTTTCCATAATAGCAGGATGTTCCATGTTTTCATGAGTTTGAAACAAAGTCTCGCCCTGAAAATTTGAAGGCATGTAATGTAAATATCATTTCTGCGGGTATCTACATAACAACCATTCAACGCAAGAGAAACTAATCTAAAAATTTTACCGATAATAGTTCCACAAGTATGCACCCTGCACTCCAAATATCACAAGGGTAGTTCCATCCAAGACCTGCTGAGAAACATCAATTGTAAATAAAACGCAAAAGAACATATATTCGACAGGATGGAATTGACATTGATCCTTTCAATATGATGGCTAAACCATAGAAAATTCCTTCCAAGCTCACCCAAAATAACTTCAGGAGCTCGATAATGCCTTGTGATCACTGAGGTGTGATCTTGATCTTCAAATGTGGTGCTTCCAAAATCAATTAACTTTATTGCACTTGACTTTGGAAACCTTTTAAAGTCATCTGGAGAACCCTTCACACCCTTTTGAATAACAATCATGCTATCAGAGTTTATTCCTTAACATAAAGGCATGTTGTTGAAATGTTAATCTTGACGATTGTGAAAACTAGAGGGCATAAAATATTAACAAAGATTGTGTTATTTGATTCTAGCTTTTCGCTGGAGACAAATTTACTGTAAAGCAGTATTATAAAATGATATTATTATGCCAACCATTGCAATCTCAATCGCAAACGACACACCCGCAACCTGCCTTGCAATCTGGAACCTTCACAGAATCGGAAGAAACAAAAAGTATATTTTCTGTCTTTAAATCCGTGTGAACGAGTTTTAACTCATGCATATCTGCCACAGATCATTGGTAATATCAGGAGAAAAAATCCTGGATAATGTTATTAGTGCCCTTGTAAAAGTTCAGTCCACCATTATAAATTGTGAGATAACATGACCAACTAAGCAATCTAGTTAATGGCAGCAGACAATCATTCACTCTAACATTAAATTATATGTTTAAGCCCTCCCACTGCAAATGCAAAGAAGTGCGAGTATCGTCTACACACATGCTACAGATTCCAACAGTTGTCTTCCAACCTCCCGTACAAGATCAATGGGAAATGGGTTGTAACTATTTTTGCGTAGGAAATCATATAAGCTTGGGCCAAGCTTCTCAAAGACCTATTTTTGCATCCATCAACAATCTTAAACACACTAACAACCATATATACATAACAGAGCCTAGTCTTAGATGCTAAGGAAAAAAATGAATGGAGATATAAATTACTACAAAATACTGACTATGCAAGTGTGATTCCGGTAGTCAAACCATTCGCGCATCTTCACACAACTGTATTGGGAAAGGGCATACATCTCAGGCAACCATTTCTAAGTTCTAAAAATGTCTAAATCAAGGAATCATCCTAGCATGTTACCCGACATGCCCATCTATTAAATTATGCAAGCAGAACTAAGTCAACAAATTCAAGCAGCAATAAATAAAATTACTGTCATACCGTGTGCCATTTCTGTCATATTTGCCGACTTTACGAAGTACATCAACTTCTATCATTGCTGCCTCTCGGTACTTCTGTAATTCACGGACGATTTTTATGGCCACACGATCCTTTGATTTTCGATCCCAACATTCCAACACTTGACCAAATGTTCCTGTAAACATTGGCCATGATTCCATCACGATAAAATTCATCCATCTCACGTTCAAGAATAAATAAAAAAAAGCATATCCAAGTTGGAGATATTAAATAAAATGAAATAACTGCCCCTTGAGACTCTTGATATCCCAGCCATCTAACCAAAATGCATCTCTACATGTTGACCCTTGTAACTCCTAATGTCCTAGCCATCTAACGCCTATCAAGAGATGGGATTTGATGTCACATGTTATGCACGTGACAACCCAAGCCGACTTAACAGGCGTGACAAACCCAGTCCGACTTAACAGGCGTGACAATCCCAGCCCAACTTCACAGGCTTAATCTGTGAGGTGAGAACAAGTCACATCTTTGAAGACATCAGCCCAACTTAACAGGCATGCCAACGACTTAACAGGCATTCCAACCTCAGCCCAACACAGCCCAACTTTACAGGCATGACATATGAGAACAATTCACATCTTTGAAGAATTGAACTCATGGACGGGCAATAACACCACCCCGCTTTTCACTCACCTAGGAAACCCATGCGGCATGTTCAATAATAACAAAATACAAAAAAATTGGACTCATAAACGCATACCTTCACCCATTTTACTGAGTATTTTGTCTGCAAAACAACAGTATATTTTAGCCAATTAGTAGAGTAGATAGGGTAAAAAGGCTATTTATAAACTAAGGTTTAATATTAACAGCAGAACCCTACTCTAGATCTAAAAGACTCCAAAAGGAAAAAACCCATCACAACCAAAACGAGCCAACACCGTGATGTGCGTGTTCTTACATCGAGGGGTCAAATTCTCTCCAAGTTCGAACATGTAGTGGCCATCCTTGTTGTCGCTACGCCATGGTGGTGAGCCAGTGCGGGAGTCCTCTTCTTTGGGCTTTATATTGGAAGAGATAGACCGACTATTGTCTGAACCTGAGGCGGAGGGTTCTGCCCCGCCTATCAAAGGGGCGTTCTCCCCTTCATCTCTATTTTCGATACCAAAATATTTCCGAGTAAATACCAGAGTTCGCTGGACCTACACGCAAACCCATTTCTTCATTTCCCAGAAGGATGCAAAACCCTTTAAACATATTTCATTAAAGCTTGAAGGTCAGGGTAGTGGAAACCCCGTGATCTAAATGCTAACAAGCGGATCTAGAAGAAAACCAGTTACAGATCAAGATACTCGAAAATAGAAAACTAACCTGAAGCTGTAACGGAAGGACGTCCCACGATGACGTTAACTTGCGGCGCTTCCTGGGGTTTTCATCAAGCATATGAGGAGGACGATGATATTTTGCAACACAAGCCAGGGCTGCCGCACGCGTTCAAAATCCTTCGATGGCAACAACAGCCGAAGAAATTTAATCGAGAAAATAAGAAGATAGTGTTTCACAGGGTTAGAATTTCTAGGGTTTGCAGGTAGAGAATAAGAAGATAGGGCTTCTTAGGGCCGAAACATAAGGTCAGAAGGAAACCAAATAACTCCGACCATGCTCCAGGCAGCAAAGAACAAAGTTCCTACCATTGGAAACCAAGAAGTTGCAAAAAGGCAAGCTGTGCTCCGCTCAGAAGATGAGTACTTCATTAACGCGTGTGCTACCGGGGAAGCCACCATACACAAGACAAGTGGAACATGCAGATCTGCAGATATGGCCTTTACCTTTAAACCCTCACTGAGTTCTCTCACGGACATCTGATATTCCTTATGCTGTATAACTCATTAAAATAACAGAATTTAATCCTAGGGCTGAGATGGTTTGAATCGTCTAACATTAAAATCAAAGGTACATAATGGTACACGTACTCATTTAGCAAAGTTGTTTTCAAATAAGAACGCTTTACAACGTAAATATAGAATTCTGGCCTGCCCAAGGATTTAATACAATGAATTTGGAACAAGTAGAAGTAGTTAATTTTAAAGGGTTTCCTCTAACAACCAAGAAGATGTGGAATAAATAGAAAAGGGATTTATTGACATTAGTGAAAATATCTATGAGGTGGGTACTTGCACTTTAATCAGAACATGGTTTCTCTTTTGAAAGAGAGAAAAAATAACCATTCAGTTACCTTAACCTCCGAAGCTTGAATAACCTAATTCCTTTAACGTATATCGGTCCTGAAAGCGATAAAAAGGGAAGTTACATGTAAACCCGAATAAACAAAATGAAGGGAAAAACTTAAATTAACAAAATAATAAGTTAATTACAGTAGACATTGGTGTGAAAGATATAGTGGTTAGGTATTGTAAAATAAAAATCTGGGCCAAAGTAATTTCACCCTTAATTCAGTCCCGGTTGGGTAAGGTAGAATATCATTCTTTGTGTGTAACTCAGAACAAACGACATGTTCTTTCGAAGGCTAATTGCCATGCTTCATCGACAAGCGACGAGGCCATAACCTCACACCGTAACACCAACTCTTCCAGAAGATAGTTTCTAGAAATGTAACTAAGTTATACACATAAAAATATATATACTCGTTATGAGAAATGCTAAATAGGAACATTTAACTTGCTATCCCATAACCATAGTTTTCCAAGTATTTATCCAAGTATTTCGAACAAAGAAGAAAACTTGAAATTCTATTATGGTATTGAATATGGAATAAATTGTAGATCGCAAAATCAGCTACATATGGGGGAGAACAACAAAAGGAAGGGATTTGATAGAAAATTTTAGGGTTCTAACCAACAGTAGAGCATCACCTACAAAACTCTGAATGAGGTTAACAGGGGAATGTGAGGCAGGTCGTTATCCTGATAACTACGCTCTACTAATATCCACCATCAGATCAACCCTAAACAACCATGATTTGCGATCTGAGTAGATTAAGTTGGATAAGATTTCGAACGTGCAATTGTGTGGGGTAGACTTATGTGTTATATAGAAGTTTGGATTATGGATAGGTGCGACGTTTGAAGGGTAAAGTAAACAATGAAATCCTAAATGTATAAAAGAGAACTTAGCTAGATTACACGTGTGAACATTCGTTGTAACCTAGCATTTGGGGAAACAAATGTGACCAAGTGGACAAGCATGCTGAAGATGGTTTAACATGACATTTAAACAATCATTTTTCTTTTAAAAGTAATCTATTTAAATTTTACACATCAGAAATTAATGTTATGTGTCGAAATGAAATATTAACCTTAGAAAGGATTGATGTTGTGAGGATTGTTGTATTTTTCAAGAAAACTAATTTAGTTAATTAAGTATTTTATTTTACAATATGGGTTGAAAGTTACTGAGTATAATTACAAAAAAAATTTATCCATGCATGCTACAAGTGGTATCAAATTTGAAGGGTTAAACATTTTTCCTAGTTTAAATGCAAAAGAAGTGGAGAATCGTTTCCTATAAGAACCATGGGATAAGTAAATGAAGTATTTTTGCTTAGAGAAATTTTTTATATTGTGAAACCAAGGAAATGAGAAGACAAGAACCCTTGAATATAATTAAAGAAATTCCATTATATAAGTTTAGGTACCCTTACCTACAAGAATTGATAAGTTTTGTGCTTAGGTGAGCAAACAACTCTTTGGACCACTAAAGTATTAATACATGTTAGTCAGTAAATAATATTTGGTGACTATGGGATAATCAATAAAAAAGGAAATTGTGGTTTGTAACAGAAGGAAGTTTATGAGTAACTAAGCAGAAGACATGTATAAAGGAATACCAGATAAGTACCAAAATAATTTTCTTCCCGTTGATAATGTTCAGAACTAAAGTATATTATGAAAATTGTTAATGTTGAAGCTATTGTGCGAATTATAGCCTATAAAATGTTTTGATTGGAAAAAAGGATATTGTCGACATGGGGAATTCTTGATATGGTTGGCCAATGGAATTCCAACTGAAGCCTATGCGCTCAGCTTGAGAACCCCAGATTAATTTTGTGGGGTCATTTAGTCTTTAGGAGTGGACAGTGTAAGTCATTATTCTGAACTATCCAGCATGTGAAGTTGACTCGGGGGAGACTTAGTGGTGTGACTGGTCTCATCACTGGCAGTAAATGATGAAATGAATGACTAGGTGACTAAAAACATTAGCCACCGGAATTATTTCAAGTTAATTACTACTAAATTTGAGCAATTTTAAGTGAGGGAACTAAAAATGACTAACTTAAATGACTAGTTTAGTCTAGGGATAAAATATACGACTAGATAATATCTAACTAAAAGAAAAATGACTAACTTAAATGACTAATTTATTCTAGGATTAGAATATATTATTAGATAATAAGTGATAAAATTAATAATGACTAACGTAAATGACTATTATAGTCCAAAATAGAAATATGACCAAAAAACAAGTACATGTATATGAATTAGTCATTTATGTTAATAATTTTTAATTGGGTCACTCTAAAAATGGAAAATTGCAATTTTGATACTGAAGTGTTTCATTTCACTACAAGGGTCTTTGAATCCATCTGTAGTGTTAAAATTTAGAGATGAAGGGGTCTTTGAATCTATCTACAACCTTAAAAATTTGAATACATTTTGTCTCTAAAGTTTAACACTGCAAATGGATTCATCTACAATTAACATAATTGCATGTATCATCTATCTACTTTACACTAATGTCTTCATTATAATTTTTGTAAAAGTGTTATTTGTTTTAAATCTAATGTTAAATCTTGATAATATTTACATTTAATAAATAGATAAAAATAGAATTTCTAAGGTTAAACGTGTGAGTTCATTTCAATATACTATTAAATATTCATATTTACATTTCATAAATACTAAAGAAATAAACCTAAAATATATACTTATATACCTATTTAGTAAAGAGGTATAATACTTTATTAATTTAAGTATAAACCTTAATTGAATTTTTAATGGTGTATAATCATTAATTTAGATGTGAACCTTAATTAATTTCTTAATTTTATATGAAATTTTATTAATTGTTTAGTATAAACTTTAGTTAAATTAAATAAAAAATAGATAACCCTAAAATATATATTTATATACCTATTTAGTAAAGAGGTATATCTTTTATTAATTCAAATATAAACTTTAATTAAATTTTTAATGCTGTATAATCCTTTCATAATTTAGATATGAACCTTAATTAAATTTTTAATGGTATATGAGCTTTTATTAATGGTTTAGTATAAACCTTAGTTAAATTTCCAATGGTATATAAAAAATTGTTAACTGTTTAGATATGATTTTTTTTTAATTTTTTAATAGTATAAAAATCTTTGTTAGTGACTTAATTGTTTTTATTTTACATATGGATAATTCTTAACAGTACATGTTCTAAATGTTAAAAACAATGTCAATTCCTTCCCATTCACTTTATATTTAAGATTAAAAAATCTAAACTGATTCAAAACTTAAGAAAAATATATATATTGGTGGAAATATATAATATAATAGTTGAGAAACTATTTTCTTAAAGAAAAGCTCTTAAGTTAATATTAAATAATTTTAAATTAATTTAAAAAATAATTCATTGGAAATATTGGAGGGAATAAAACCCGTGTTGAAGACTAAATAAAATTGCTGACATTGTGCTAGAAAATGGGACAACTATCCACATCGATTGAAGAAATAGCAAGCTAGGAATACCCAGTTACAAATGGTGGTCTCAGTCCCTCCACGACATTCCAGCCAATGGAATAGGGTTTCTCTTCCATGGAACGATCAACATAGGCACTAGTTTTTCACAGGTTATTATCACCAAAAATTATTTCAAGAAAACCTTATCGACTGAAATTCCAAAGGCCATTTCCATTGAAGGTCTTGCAACGTACAGTTATGCTCAGGAGGGTCTCACATTTTGGGCTCCTAATGTTAATATCTTCAGAGATCATTGTTGGGGACATGTCCAAGAGACTCATGGGGAACATCCTTTAACCTTCAATAAATATTTTGTTGCATATATGTGTGGATTTCAAGGAAAACAAATAGATCCTCAAAATCACGAGCCTAGCAGGTTAGTGCTCTTTGTGTGGTGCAAACATTTTACTTCTTATGATCTCGACAATTGGAATGCCTATGCTCGTTATGCATTCAGGGGAACCTTGACCTCTAACACCTGCAATGTCAAATTAAATGAGAGGCGACTCAATTTCATTAATCTCAATTATAGTTCTTCACACACATATTGGTATAGATTTACCAGTTATGTCCAACATAGATAGCATCTCAAGCTTAGTATCTTTGTGTTGGGAAAAATACTAAGAGGGTGGGGGTGAATGAGTATTTAAAACTCACACAGATTTTTACTTTTCTTTATGAAGTTTTATATGTGACTGCACTTAAGCCAACTTGCGTATGTAAATGATTTCATTCAGGAAACTAGCATTTTCAGAAGAACTTATAATTCAAATAAATCTTCAGTAGATTTCCTTAGACTAGTGCATTAATGATTCATCATGCATTTAGTAACCAATAAACATGTGTAGTAATAATAGAATAAATCATCACACATAAAAAACACACATGAACACCATGATTTCAGGCGGAAACCCTATGTGTGAGAAAACCATCATTTTTGTTGTCTCTATCTTCAATATTTATTATATAAAAAACATCTTAAAATATTGTATTAGCATGGACTCATACCAGCATGCAGACACCCACCTATAGAAGGTTTCTACCTTCATTCATTCTGCAGCTGCTATTGGAAGGGAGCTCCAACCTCCTCATCTCATTTACCAACCACCACTTGAAGGGAGATTTGACCTCCTGTTCTCATTTACCAGCCACTACTGGAATGGAACTACAACCCCCTGATCTGATCACCAGCTCCTACTCGCAGGAAGCTTTGAATTCCTCACTGAAGGCTCCAACCCTCAACACCACCGTGAACTACATCTTCTAAATTTTCACACTCGATCCATTGACGTCAATACATCACAACTTGTAGTCCCCTTTTCATCTGATTTTTAGATTGGACCCATTGCACTTATTTAAACCGAATACCATACATCAAACTAAAACATATAAATATAATAAATCATTCACTCAATCATCAATCTACCAACCAATCACTAACTTGTAATCACAATTAACTAGCAGCATAATCAATACTAAAAAAACCCATATCTATATGAACACATCATTGACAAACAACAAAAACACAAAAAAATATATAATACATCTTCTGTAACATTATTTATCAAAACCCTCGATTGAATACGTGCATTTCAGTTGAATTATTCGCGTATGTACATGCTTATCCCGAAACCAACTTGCATATCGATCTCAACATATTAGTAAACATATGCACTACTGTAAAGAATCAAACTCATGTGTATACGTGACTTCCTCATGTTAAACACGCGTATAGATCGGTAAATAATTCATGCCTACGCAATACTTCAGAACTTCAAACTTACTCAGATCATACCCTTCACTACAGCAAGTATGCAATAAGCCACATATCTAAAGCACTCATAACCAGATCATGCAAATACATAGTTATTTAAGCTCTAGAGATCCTTATCCATCATTGTATTCATGAGTTCATATTTATTTTAGATATATCAATCAAATATAGCCCATACCATACAAATATACTTTAAATTGAGGTATTCATTCATTATTATTACTCATGCACACTCAGCACTTTGATCTTCACCTCCTTACATAGTTTGAGCCTTATCTAATACCATGAGCCGAAACAACATGTGTCAATGATATTCTTTGATGCGATCAAATAACCATTACTATGCTCAATATTTCTAGCTAATACCATGGTAAAGACCCCCGATATTACTAAATTTGTACGCCAACACATACGTGACTATGTTTCTTCATACCCGCATGTATATGCAACTTTGCCTTGATGAACCCATTAATAAATCTTCAAATATTTACCTTTAATAAGATTAGGGTTATGACGTGCGAACCTATGCCCCATCACTTTATCACCTCTGAACTTATTTGTGAACTCTGTTACAAGTCGGTTGCCATCAAGGACAACACTTTTATCATACTACCAAAAATCTCTCCCTTTGGACTTGATGACAACCATATTGGTGTTTTCACATGATAACCTGAAGATACCTGTTAGACACATCAATATAATCATTTTCAAGCGCCAAGTTACTCAAGCCCCCTTTGAAATCAATGGAAAAGGACGTACCAATGTTAAAACAAGGTTTTTCATTCCTTTTAGATACAAGATCTCTATAGATCTGACTTGCACTATACTGAACATGCTCCCCCTTAGTACATGTTGAATCTTAAAAATATTTTTAATGAATCACATGACTCACAAATTCATCAGAGTATGACATTTCCTATCACCAAGGCCTCATACTTACATCAATCACCTGACCATGTGGGGCTACATATTTGGCTCAACTACCCAACCAATTGGGACTACATATTTGACACAATCACTCAACCAAGTGGGTTTATATATTTGACATGACGTCAAAAATCCATACATGACTGAATATGACAATTTTATTCACATGAACTTTACAAATATGAATTTTATAACCAAGACCAAAGGACCTCAATAAAGAGATATCATCGAAAAAAATTCAAAAATCATTATAAACATAATATGAACAATGTGTTATACTCTACAAGGCTTCTTGTTCATTGTGAATACCTCATCAAAGCATCTTCATAAATCAGATAAATATGAATATAATATCATAACCCAATACCATATTAGCATACTATAGACTAATCAAATCATAACTTTCAGCAACATGTTAGAGTCAGATCTTGAGGTTGTCCTAGCGTTTTTCAGTTAGGGAAAAACATATGTGACTGTAATGCGTATATACGTGACTATACTTAATGAAATCTATGTACAATAAACAACCTTCTAAATTTTGACTGCAGACTGAGTAGAATGGATTAATAACAAAGTGAGGCAGAGACAAATCCCATTTTCTATCTGAGATATTCAAATGCTTCTCTGGGGAGAGGTTTATTAAATATATCATAAACTTTTTCTTTGGAGGGAACATACTCCAATTTAACCTTTTTTGTCAAGATCTTGTTCTCGTAGAAAGTGATACTTAATAGGAATATGCTTCGTTTTGGAGTGCATGACAGTATTTTTCAAAATACTAATAGAAATTGTATTATCACATGGGATGGAGATTGGTGGATAAAATTTAATCTTAAAATATTGTAATGTTTTAATCATCTAAAGGAGTTGTGTGCAACAAGATGCAACAACCACATATTTTTCTTCTACTGTATATAAGGCAATGGAACTTTGTTTCTTGCTGAACCAAGATAATAATCGAGGCCCCATATAAAATTCACCTCCACTAGAGCTTTTCTGGTCATCAACGTTTCCAACCCAATCTGCATGTGTGTAAGCATGAAGAGCGAGATCTACATTTTTAGGATACCATAGACCAAATCCTTGAGTTCCTTGGAGATATTTGAATATTCTCTTTACTTGTTAAAGATGTGATTCCTTTGGATTTTCTTGGAAACACCCAACAATCCCAATTGCATGCATGATATCTGATCTAGTACTTGTTAGATAAAGCAGACTTCCAATCATATAAATGTATTCGGGTTGGTTATACATGGGAGAATCATTATAAGAATTGAGTTTATACCTGTCATCATCGAAGTACATACATTTTTGCAACCTTCCATCCCATACTTCTCCAGAATCTGCTTGAGATATTTTGTTTGTGAGGGAAAGATGTCATCTTTTTCTTGTTGCACTTGTAAACCAAGAATTTTTTTTAGTTTCGCAAGTAAACACATTTCAAATTCTTGATGCATCACAGAAGCAAATTTTTGACTCGTAGATTCTTCATTACTCCCAAAGGTGATTTCATCAACATAAACAACAATAATTAACAGTTTATCATCCTCAATTTTTGTGTATAATTTAATCTCTACAGATGATTTTGTGAAGCCTTGTTGTTGAATATAGTTGTCAAGACGACAATACCATGCCCGTGGAGCTTGTTTTATCCCATATAACTAATTTTTTAATTTTCATATGAGGTTTTCATCATTCCCCAAAATGAATCCTTTTGGTTTTTCTATAGATACTTCTTCTTCTAAATCTCCATTAAGGAAAACAAATTTTACATCCATTTGATAAAATTTGAAACGTTGAAAGCTTATGCAAGAAACATTATTATGGTTTCAAGTTTGGCTACTGGTGAAAATGTATCTTCAAAGTCTATACCTTCTTGTTGAGCATAGCCTTTACAAACAAGTCTAGCCATGTTTAAAATTACTTCTTGATTTTCATTCAACTTAATTTTTAGTATCCATTTTGTCCCGATAACATTTTTATCATGAGGCATTGGAACCAGTTCCAAAGTATTATTCTTTTCAATTTGATCAAGTTATTCATCCATGGCCTTAACCAAAAATTCATCTTCAATAGCTTGATTTACATTTTGTGGTTCAATAGTGGATAATAAAGCTAGATAGTTAGGAGATCCTACAAGGGTTCTTCTTGATTGTGCCCCATATTACTTTTCTCCTAGAATTTGAGTTTCTAGATGATTCTTTTGAACATACCTAGATGGAGCCTTTTCTTAATCTGATGTGTCGTCTTTTGATGCTTCATTAGTTTCTTCTTCTATATCATTGTGATTTGATGTGGGAGAGCATTCATCCTCATCATCCTCTTTTTTTCTGTTACCCTTTTGGAAGTTCTGCATGCTTCATCAATCATAACATTAATACAATCAACAATTGTCTGAAGTCTCTTATTGTATCATTTGTATCCTTTACTTCTAGAAGAGTAACCAAGAAGTATTCCTTCATCTTCTCTAGCTTAAAACTTACCAAGTTTTTCATCATTATTTTTTATGAAACATTTCCTTCCAAAAGCTCTCAAATTCTTCATAGTGGGAGGCTTACCATACTAGAGTTCATAAGGAGTTTTATCACTATTTACATGAACATGCGCCTTATTGAGAATATTTACTGCGATATGTGTAGCTTCACCCTAGAATTTTTCAGGAGCCCGAGACTCATCAAGCATAACGTGAGCCATTTGTTGAACTATTCTATTCAATATTTCTTCCATGCCATTTTTTTGAGGAGTTTTCGCTACAAAAAATTGTTTTTTTATGCCATGTTGTTCACAGAAATCAAAGAATTCATCCGATATGTGTTATCCTCCTCGATTAGATCAGAGACATTTGATTTTGTGATCTATTTAATTTTCAATTAATGCTTAGAAGACCTTAATTTTATCAAATTATTCATCTTTGTATTTCAATAAACCAATCCATAACATTCTAGAAGAATCATCAATGAATAAGATATAATATTTTTCTCCGCGAGGTGAATTTTTCCTTAAAAGTTCACAAAAATCAGTATGTATAAGTTCAAGAGGTTTACTTGCTGATCATTCTTTGGAATTGAATTCAACTCTAGTTTGATTACCTGATTAACATGACTCTCATATGGTACTTTCTTGTAGGGTGATGTTGGGTATATCACGAACACCTTTGAGCGTGCTTGATTTTCTTTTTTGAGAAAAACTTACATGTCCCAACCTTTTGTGCCATAACTAGTTTTCCTCTGCTTTACCTAGGTAACATTTTTCTTGGACACCTTTCAATATATATAGATTTCTTGGTTTTCTTTCTCCTTTTATTATGTTCTTTACTATGTCAAGTTCATGAACAATACATTCTTTGTATCAGAAGACCACCTCATTTCCTTTGTCACACATTTGGTTAACACTCACAAGTTATTCTTTAATCCATCAACATACATAACATTACCAGCTTCAACCTTTTCTTTTAGAAAATATATCCTTTACCCTTATTAACAACAAGGGAGTCATTTCCAAAAGTGACATTATTTTCTTTCTCTAATGCATTGTATGAAATGATTTTATCTTTATCACTTTTCATGTGTTTTAAATATCCGCTATCAATGTGCCATTGATTTTATTCTCCTTATGTAAGTTAATTTATGCCACAAATTTTATATTATAAGTCCTTCTTTTTTGATACCTTAGAATTTGTTGATATTTTCTCCTTTCGCTATAATTTTCTCCTGCATTTAGATTCCTCATGTCCAAAGTTATTACAAAATGACCATTCAATTTCATCTTTAAGAGGAGGGAAATTGTTATAAGTATTATTCGTGCTTTCTGTCTCATTCCTTTGTTTTCTTTCTTCTCCTATCATGATGGTTTTGTATGCAACACATTGAGCAAATTTGTGACCAAAATCATGACATGAGAAACATTGTCCATTAAAGAATAAATTTATGTGATCATAGAATATTATAGTGTTTTTTACCTTTTGACTGATGCTTCTATTATTGTTCATCCTTGAGGTAGAGTGGACATGATTTAACTACAAAGTGTCTTTGTTCTTCTGCTGAAGAGTGAAACTTTGGTGACTAGATTTTGCTGCATTTAGATTTCTTCTGGTTGTGGCTGAGGATTTTTCTGTCTATGATGATTCAAAAATGTATCCAAGACCTTCCTTCATAAGAGGAGAGCATTGAACCTTGATAATTTCATCTATGGTTTCAGATCCTTTAGAAAATATAACATTTAGAGGTTTTGTTTTCTCAAGTTGCTTTCTTAGACTTAATATTTCACATTATAACTTCTCATTACGTGCCTCCTTTTCTATGAGTTGAGACTTTAGAGTATCTATTGCTACTTTATTTTCTTCCAAGAATATTTTGAGTTGAGCAATTTCTACAAAGGATTTTTTTTCTTCTAAAGCATCCATAAAGTTATCATTAAAATCATTAGTGTTTTTCTCAAATGGCATGATTAATTTAAGATCTTGATCAGATTCTCGTTCTTCACTATTTGACAAGCCATCACTATCTTCATGAGTATAATAACTTTTCGTGTTGTCAAATCACCTCCTATTACCTTTTGAAATATCCTTCCCCTTGTCATGGTTATCTTTATGAGGACATTTAGCAACATAATGACGAACTCTACGACAAGAAAAACATTTGAAGAGAATCTTAATTTTTAACTTCTTGTGCCAAGTTGAAGTTTCTTTACAAAATTTTTATAAGTTACTTTTGTTTTTTGTTTTTTTCACAGTTATATATATGTGTGTGTCTGTGTGTGTGTGTTTTTCATTTTTTAAGGTGTTTATATTTCAACATATGTTTTTATTTACTTGTTATTATTTAAAAAAAAAAATTGTTTGTTTTAGGTTTCATTTTACTCAATATTTTGATTTTTGTTTTTTTAAGTATTTTTGTTTGAACGTTTTAATATTTACTTTTATTTACTTGTGTTGTACATTTTTTTTTATTTTTATTTTATTTTTGTTGCTGTTTTAATTTTAATTTTATTTTTTTATTTTTCATTTTGACTTCCTTGAATAGCAACCTATCCTTTTATATGTCTATTTGATAGTTCATTTGAAAGTGTGAAAAATATGGCTTAAAAAAAGTTGATGCTTTTCAAAATTTACACAAAATCACCGAAATTAAAAAAATATATATTCACACTTAATAGATTAGAAAATTTAAAGTATCAAAAATGACTCCTCTAAAAAAATGGTTGATGTTGCATCAACAATTTTCAAAAAACACATGAAAATCGTTAACATTTTAAAGAAAATGTTTATAATTGATGAAAAAAATATTTTAAGTGGCAAAAATATGCAAAAAAATAAAAATAAAAATAAAAATATTCTAAATCAACACTTTTCAAAATCATTTTTTCTACGTCAAAAACACATACACTTATTTCAATTACCGTTTCAAAATTTACATTGTTTCATCATTATAATTTATGTTCATTACAAATTTAGCTATAAATTGTGAGCATTTTGAGCCATAACATAAATCTTGAACATGTCCTAACCTAGTCACTACAACGTTCACTTGTCGTTAGTGGGAAGTGACATATCTGACCATTTTCAAATAAGAAGAAATCGAGAACAGTTTGTCAGCTAACATTCATAACTATGTAATCCATTTTGGAACCTTATTTCAAATTTATGTTAAACGTAATCAAGTAATTGGTTTCAACTTTCAAGAAATGCTTAGCACTTTGAACATGTAGTGACTAGGTTAGGAATCCTCACAATTTCTTTATGGTTGTGGGGACTTTCCATTCCTTAATGGCTTTAATTTTTTTACGATCTACCTTAACACCCTCATGAGATACAAGATGGCCCAGAAATTCCATCTATTCTACTCCAAAGAAACATTTGGATGTTTTTTCATATAATTGTTTCTCCTCCAATAGTTTGAGCACCCTTTCAAAAAGTTGAACATGATCCTTCCAAGACATGATGTATATTAGTATACCATCAAAAAATAATAGCACAAATTTTGTAAGGAAGGGTTTGAAAATGGAATTCATCAACCCTTGAAATGTAGAAGGTGCATTGGTAAGGAAAAAAGGCATGACGAAAAATTCATAATGACCCTCATGAGTTCAAAATGTTTTTTTCAGAATATCTTCAGCCTTCATTCTAATTTGATGATATTCCGAACAAAGATCCAACTTGGTAAAATAAATTGCTCCATGTAATTCATCCAACAATTCATCAATCACAGGAATGGGAAATTTAGCTTTAATAGTGAGCCTATTGAGCTCCTTATAATCTGGAAAGATATGACATGATCCATCCTTCTTGTGTACCAATACTACTAGAGTAGAGAAAGAACTTTGACTAGGTTGAATTATACCAACCTCTAATATTTCTGCAATCATATGTTCAATTTCGCTCTTTTTGACATAAAGATATATGTAAGGCCTGATGTTTGGAGGAACACTTCCTGGAATCAAATGAATAGCATGATAATGGTCATGAATAGGGGGGATTCATTTCGGAGTTTCAAACACCTTGGAATGATTTTCCAATAATTTTTGGAGATCTGGAGAAACAGATGATTTTGATGGTGGAACTTCTAGTGAGCATAATTGTGCAGTTACTCCTCATTTTTATTTCTTTAGAAGTTTTTCATGACATTAGAGCTTATTATCTTTCTCAGCTTCCCTAAGATACCACGTAATTTGACCTCATTTCCTTTTGAAAAACAATTCAAAAAAATTTCTTGAAAATTAAAAGCTACCGTCCCCAAAGCTTGTAGCCATTATACTCCTAGTACAACATCAGTACCTCCCATTGGAATGGATAATATTGAACTATTCAGTACAGATTCCCCCATGGTTAGCTTTATATTATGGAATTTTCCAGAGAAATTTATAGTTCCTCAATTTGCAACCATTACTTGACATTCTGGTGTTGGGTATAGGAAACAATTAAATTCCTTAGCTACCTTACAATGAATAAAATTATGGGTAATACCCGAATTAATCAACATTATTACCTTTTTCTTCTTGATATGTCCTTCTATATTGAGAGTTTAAGGAGTGGTAATTCATGTCAATGCATTACATGATATGGTCGACTTATTTCCTCTTCTTCTACGGTTGGTTCCTAGTGTATATCCTCTTCTTTTGAAGTTTCTTGTTCATTTCCTTCCTCTTCTTCATAATCTACGTAAAATAATTTCTTCTCAGTACACTTATGACATTTAGTGTATTTTCTATCACAACTGTAGAAAAGCCCTTTTGCTCTTTTTTCTTCCAATTTTTGTGGTGTCAACCTTGTAGGTTGTGGAAGTCTAGGAGTTGCAACAATTTCATCTTTATAGATGTGATTGGTAGGCTTCCTTGTCACCATAATTTTACATTCAACATTTCTTGCCAACCTAAATTCCTTCTCCAATGATTTAGGTTCCCAAACACGAACTTCATGTTAGATGCTATCCTTTAAAGTCCCTAGTTGAGACATCAATCCTATGTTCCTCTAGAATATCAGTTACCCTCATATTCAATTTTTGGAAGTCAGTGTGCTTCACCACTAAACCCTTTTTTTTTAAGATTTAACAATTGGCTAAAGAAGGTGTTTCTCTTTGTATCCTCATAATGTGCTATCATTTCCTCCGTAAAAATTGACCAAGTGACATTTATTTTACGTGAGAAAAGATATCGATACCATACACATGTATTTTTTCAATGCATATATTATATATGTAATTATGCATTCATTCTTTATCTACAATTATGCTTTCGCGGAATTAACAGAAGAATGAACTTGATCGAATTGGGTGAGTGAATGCACCACAAGATCAGGATCAACCTGGTGGGGAATCGGCCATGTATTAACTATATGGAGAATTTGGAGACTCACCTTTAGGAATAAGGATGACTATTGGAATGGCCAAGTTATACTAGATCTAGATCTTGAGATTAGTAGAGAAGAGAGTAAAGAAGTGAAACATAGAGATGTGAGTATCATATGTCTAGATGAGTATAATATGTATAGAGAGATCATGTATAAATCCTTCCTGGACACTAACAACTAATCGAGTATAAGGGTTTTAAATTTACATTTGCAATTTTTACCTTTTGTGTGTTTTATAGATTATTCAGATCAAAATATTGCTCCATATGTAGTATCCATATTACAGGATCCTTGCCATCAAACTTCCTCATATCCATCTTTGGATTATGGTGGTTCTTCCATACAACATTAGAGCTTGTGAAATCATGATTAAAATTTATTTTCTTATCATCATTTTCTCTACCATATTTTCGCCATTAGGAAACATTTCTTCTATCAAATTTTTCAACACTTCCATGTCTGCTTTTAGATAATTCTTCATGTTTTCCATGTTTTCCTTCATTTTTTTCTTCCATATCATCCATATTAGCTTCCATGCCAGCTTCCATTCCATCCATCTTAGCTTCCACGGCTTTCTTCAAACCATTCATCTTAGCTTCCATGCCTTTCTTCAAAACTTCCATTTCATTTTTTGTTTGTCTTTGCAAGAGCAAAATTCGGTGCACTTGCTCTTGTAATTTTGATATGTCATGGTACACTTCTTCATCTTCATGAGTCATAGTAGAGCCTTCTAAAGGCTTAATGGGTGTTGAATTCTTTTTGGGGGGTATTTTAGAATACAATATTGATATCTATTCTACAATATTCCCTTGGAATCAATTCAAACTGATTTTTCACACAAGACTTATGCAATTCAAAAAAAAAATACACACATTTTTTTTTCTTTTGAGAAGCTCAATATTGAAAATAAATTATCTTTGTGATCTTGAATCTTCAATATCTAAAATTCGCCCTTATATTAGCCCTCTAAATATTCTTTTGAATGGCATAGGTCTGACTATATTTGGATTCTTAAAGGAAAAGTTTTGCCCAATCTCCCACAATGGCCTAATTATTGATTGGTTCAGGAAAGCGAAATTGTACGTTGTCCCGCATGTCACTATTCACTCCTTCGGCTCTGAAATTGATACACAGGAAATTAAAGTCTATGTAGTTGCGGCCAATTTTTATAGAATTCCAATCTGATGCTCAGAGAGAGATTTATGACGATTTTCCCATGGTCACCTCTTTGAGATGAAACTCGGGGGCCTTAAAAAACCCTAACTTCCACAGATCATATCTCTGAAAATATTGCGAACCAAGATTTGAAATTTTTACACGACGTTCCTTAGGATTTTAGCTTCGCGTGGTAAACATTTCAGCTTCTGAACCTTTGTAGAAAAAGGTTATAGCGAAAATTCCATGATGGCCTATTTTAGATTAAATTTAGGAGCATGAAAAAACCCTAATTTCCAGAGATCATATCTCCGTAAATATTGCGAACTAAGATATAAATTTCTACAAAAATTTCCTTGTGATTTCGGCTTCGTTTTCTAAACATTTCAACTATTGAATCCTTTTTGAAAAAAATTTATATCGCAAGTGCCATGATGGCCTCTTTGGAGCAGTAAAACCCTAAAATCCAAAGCTCTGATACCAAATGTTATGAAACCAGCTCCAAAAATAGAAGAAAAGAGAGATCAATGCCTTCGAAATCGGCCACTTCGAGCAGTAAACAAACTCCAATACATTACATAAATGAAAAATTCTTGGAGGATAGACAAAAAATTATTCTATATATAGGAGTCCATGAGGTCACAATATCATCCTAGCTGACCTAACAATAATAATGTAAGCGCACAATCAAAACAATATTGGGGTTACATGGGTAAAACAATAACAATAAGGGGGTTACAAAAATAAAAATAAGGGACTATACTAGTAACATAGGGACCTAACAGATAGGGATTCATGTAGGCATGGTTTAGGGTCATCTTCGAGAAAGCCCTCGGCATGGTTTAGGGTAAGCCGATAAAACCCAGAGCATGGTTATGGGTAATCCGTGAAAACCCATGATGACGATGATGGAGGAGGGTTTACAGGTATAGGTACGGGTATGCAAATAATGGTTGATTATACCATGTACAGGAAGGACATCATAGTAGACTGGCAGTTGCAATGGTTGGTACTCATGAATTCCTCTAAATGGTTGTTCCTGTATATGAATGTCAACATATATTTTTTTTAATTATGTTTGTAAACACTAGGACCAAAGTTAGACTTTGTTGATTGAGATTGAAACAAGTAGTCATTGAAGGGAAGACATAGGCAATATAATTCCTAATTTTATTTCTTGTGATTCATTTTACGTATAAGAGTTTGTTCTTAGTATTTGACAGTTTTAGCATCCTATATTGGTGTGTAGTTGAGATAATCACTCAACCAAGATATTCCATTTCCAAGATAGATTAGCTACCTTGAGACATGATTTCTTATGTTTATATGGTATTCTTATTTAATGTAAACAATCGAATTTAACTACAACTTATTAAATGTTTTATAAATTAAAACTACTACAAATAGATTGATTATATATATATATATATATATATATATATATATATATAATGAATTAATCATATATATATTTAATGAATGATTTTTTCTCTCATGATCCTTGTTAGAAAGGAAAAGGAGAGGAAACCCCTTTTTTTTATTTGATTTGACTTTATTACAATGAATACGGTGAGGGGTATTTATAATTTTTGGAGTAGATAGTCACCGAAAATAATTCAACATTAAAACACACTATAAATGAGACTTTTTCCAAAATACGAATTAACTCGAACTCATTAGACTTGACTCAGTTAAATAACTCTCCAAATTTACCCAACTCTTGCATGCGAGAGTAATTACAATTTCCAACACTCCCCCTTAATTACGACAGTATGAATCAACATAAATAAAACAAGACTCAACATTACTCGAAGATGTTTGTTAGACTTATAATAGAAATTGACTCAATGATCGCTCAAACATGTTTGCCGATCTATGCCTCAAGTGCGCTTAAAATGACTCAAAACTGACAAACTTTCAAAAAAAAATTTGTTTTTTCCAAATTCTATATCCTTGACATTGATTCACCTTTCATTGTTGTTCCTGTTGTAGGATCCATATTTCTTTAGTTTTTGCTACTCCAACATTTATTTTACTTTTCTTGAATTTGATTTGAGTTGGTGTTTTACAACTTTCTCTTCAAAGATTAGTTCAACTATGGACTGCTCCTAGAACTCTTCATCTTCAAATTGTGTTCTTCTTGCTGCTTCCTATTCTTGACTTTCTTTCTTCCATATTTCTTGATAGCAGAATCTTATATCTTTTTTATTCCATTGCTGAAAAATTGTTTTAATGGATTTTTCCTTCCTCTCCGAAACATCCATATCATTCTCTTCACTTTCATCATCACGTACTATTGTTTTTTTTTTTTTGTACTCTTCACACTCAAGATCAATGTTAGAAATATCTTCTTTATGCTCTAGAGTGAGAGATTCCTTCTTTGTATTCTTTGTTTCTTCTCAAACCTTTGTTGTTGCAAACATGTTGTCTTCCACTTGGCTTACAAACAGAAGTGGGTTCCTCTCACCGAAGAATGATATATCAATAAGAGATTTTTGTTGCATCATGTGTAAGAAATCATCACGAGTTAATGGCTTTTAATAAAATTTAGCATCAACATAATTTTCATCCACTTTATTGTGAGATATCTGAGCATGCATGTGCTCATTAACAATTTCGACTCCACCAAATTCATCAACTGCTTCTGGATTCACCAATTCACATCTCACATTGTATTTATCATCGACATATGTTTCGTCACAATGGTATTCATAATGATCTTCACGATCCACATAAACACAAGGATATTTCCTCACCAAAAACATTGTCATAACAAAACACAAACAGAATTTACAAACAAACTTATTTTGCAAAGCACAAAATTCACTTTTCGATCAAAACTACCTCGACCAAAAAAATATTTATTGGCTTAAATAAAACCTTTTTATACCATGCACCTTTGTTCTTTGTTTTTTAATATAAAAAAAACTTTTCCAACAAATAAGCTTTAAGAATCACCTTTAAAACGTTTCATTGTTCCAAACGCTTTTATTTTCCCACGGACATAATAACCCTTTAACCTTTAAAAAAAACCATCAAATAATTAATTTTAGAGCCCTAATACTCTCTTTACGGCGCGAGTTAAAACTTAAAAAATTGACGGACGGCTGTGGCTATGGCTATGGCTGCCACACTTCTCTCTTCCACACCTTTTCCTGCGACTCAGCAGGTAGTGCAGAATGACATATGCAACTGCTTTTTCAGATATGGTTTAATTCTGATACCAATTAGTTAGGAAAGGTAGAGGAAAATGACATATGCAGTTGCTTTTTCAAATATGTTGTAATTCTGGTATCAATTAGTTGGAAAGGCAGAGAAGAGAAAGCCTAGTTTTTTTATTTGATTTGATTTTATTATAATGATTTTTTTTTTAAGTATTTATACTTTTTAACTTTTCTGAATATAACTTAATTCAAGTTCGCTAGACTTTCGCTAACTAATCCTAACTTTGAGGAGTAATTACAATTTCCAGCCATGGTGAGTCATAGTTAGGGTGTGGAAAAAATTCAGGAGTATTCATCTTAGTATTACTAAAAAACATCATCTTTTTAATATGATTTAAAAATCAAATTTAACAAATTTAATATTCAATACTTATACTTCTGAAAATTTGTTTTCAATCACATTATAGAAGCTACAAATAAAATTAGATATTGAGATTAGTAGAAAAAACCATCCTCAAAGAAAGTGTATGAGATGTAGGGGGAGAAAGAACTCTTTCTACATGAACAAGAAAGAAATGACAAGTATCAAACCCTTCGAGTTTTTAGTTAATCAATCAATAGATAGTGGTTAATAAGATTGTTTCCCAATAATAGAAATAAACACTTGAATATTATTTAATGTTATGTGAAAAATATGAAAAAAGTGATATAAGAAATATGAATTAATATTTAAAATGTGAAAAGAAATACATTAAAAATAACTACTTTGAATTATAAAATAATTTCCATAAATATATTAAAATTTTGAAAAGAAAAATATATTTAAAAAATGATAAAATAATTTCCACAAAATTCTCCACCTTATAAGGATGACTTTTCCAATATTTCAATATGAAGTTAAACTACATTATTTCACTTCTCCACCTTATAGAGATAAAATTTGCAATATTTCACTTTGAAGTTAAAATTTTATATAAAAATCACTTTTCCCATATTTCACTTTAAAATTAAAATTTTAAATACCAAGCTACATTATTTGACTTATATTTTATATTTTCCAATTTTTTTTATTAAAACACACCTTTAAACACCTTTACTCTTTATTTCTTCCATATTGTATAACTCCATATCTTGGTCATTGGACATCCTTAAAATACCTGCAAATGCCTACCTAAAAAGAATAATCAAAGGCGAAATGGATGTTTTGTTTTATTACATTTTTCATTTGGAGATGGGAAATTTTACGGATGGACTTCTTCATGTTGAAATTGGTTTTCTTCCGAAAAAGCCATGAAGGCCGTAGGAAGTAATGGTGAAAACCATGAGCAAAGAATGCCACCTGATGAACTTTGATATTGGGCATTAGACCCTTTTAGAATCACAGTCCCAACCAAGAAGTCCCCTTGTAATTGCTCGCGAAAATTACAAGCCGCAATAAAATTTAACTAAAGTCCCTTTAATTGCTCGTGAAAATTACAACCCGCAAAAAAATCTAACTAATTTATTCAGGGACGGTACCGAACTGACCTTTAGCGTATTATTTACGGAATCGAACCGAACCATCGGATTTCCGAATTCTTTAGCCCGATTCGGCAGAATTTGATAACTATGGTTGATATTATTAAAGCTTTGCTTTGATATACAGTTGTTGTGGTGCAGGGGAACATTCTTCCTTCCACGCCACACTATATTATGATTAGTGATACGTTTTCAATTAACTGGGGAGGGGAGTTCCCTTTTGTAATAAAGCCATACGCCACGCTATATTATCCTTAGTGATACGTTTTCAATAAATTGGGGAGGGGTGTTCCCTTTTATAATAAATCCATTGATCAATGGCTCTTCCCTCACTTGAAAGTACAAATACTATTTGCAACCCTTTTTTCATGGGAGTGAAAGGCTCACTACTGAGTGTTTATATTATACTTTACTTTGTGATTCCAATAAGACAAGCACTAGGATTATTTTCAAAATAATCTATTCCTGCATTACTGGCAGTGTAATACATTATGGTTGTTTACTGTTCGTTTCTTATGTAATCTACGTCCGGATATGCCATTAGCTCAATAATGTGCATGACATGAATGTTCTGGAAATTATATATCAGTGACACGAATACGCTTTTATTAAAATGGTGTTAGAGATTATCAAAGTAAGACATGACTGCCAAATTATTTATAATAAAAATGGCCATTCTCTCACCGACCCGACAGATATATATAAAATGAGGGATTACGATTTTGCTATTTATTATAGTAAAGGAAACGTTGATGATTACGGTTGCAACAATAGAAGCACCAATCATAAAACATATTCGACAGAGAATCTGGATATACTTAAGCTGGCAATGTCACTTAGGAAAAGGCAACATGTGATGAATATTGCGTGGCAGGTAATAAATGTAAAGAAAGACTGCAGATGGATAAGAGGAGGAACCACGGGAGAGAAAGCTGGAAAAAATGTAAGTGGCTATCAGGATTCGCAGTGGAGATTATCAGGGCGAGAGACATAGAACACATGCACCAGTGGGTCGTTAGGGTTTCTGCAGTGGACCTTGTATGCCCTTCTTAGTGCGAAGATACACTGTTTTAACCCTACGCAGATCCATGTACAAATAAATAAATAAAAATCTTGGTGAGTTTGAATTAAGAATTGGTTCAACCTACATTTCTTTATTATTATTTAGATTAATAGTATATGATTAGATTCGTATAAGATAATGTAGAGTTGCAAAATTTTCAACAAATGTTTATCCTGTAGAAAATTTCGTCTAACTTAATATAAGGATACATAACATAAATAATTGTATTTGTTAACATCAGTAAATTGATATTTTTCAAACATGATGGTCCCCTTGGGATTGGAATTTTCTGTAATGGAAAATCACATAGTGGTGGCTCATGTATTCGATACATAATGCATGTCATGACTAGGAGTGTGACTCAACAAACCAACAATTGAATAAATGTGATGTAACAGCAATTAAAAAATGTGAATTTTAAATGTTTTTGAAATATAAAACTATTTAAATTTATTATAAACTTTATTGATGGCAAGGATCAGTGTCCAAAGTAATTATTTTAAGAGAATAGTCACCTATAATATATATTATTTTTTGGGTTGTCTATGATTAATAATGTTTTGATTTTTTAAAATAGTTTTTTTATTGAATATAATATTGCTAATAAATAAATTAACTACTTTTTTGTGTAATTATATTTATTGGCCGGTAGAATGACATAATTATAAGAGGATGTTATCACATGATGTTATGATGTTAGATGGAACCTTTATGCTCATTGGATAGTTTAATTTCCCTAAAAAGACATGATAAGAACTAAACAATGCTCAAACCAACTAGGCTAGATCTCATGGGTAATGGTTGTCCAATTTTAATTTCATTATTTTTTGGAATTTTTTTACAAATATTTATTAAATAATATTCTTTCACCTACTCCTAATCACATAAATTCTCTTATGCTCATTCCACTATTTTTTCTTTCACATTTACAACCCTAAAATTGTTGTATTGTCCAAACCCCTTTCCATCATATTCTCTTTCTTTTTCCCATAATTATATATGTGATCCAACTTTTCTCTTCGCCTTGTCGAATTAAATGTGTTGACTTCAATGTTGAGGGAGGATATATACTAAGAATCACTAAGAAGAAATAGGTTCTAAACAAAACTCCTAACTAGTTAATCCATCTAATTGAAGGATCCGAAGGTCATCAAAATTTTCAAGATATAAGCTTAACTAAGTATAAAAAAGGCTTTATATAGGTCAACCTGTAACACCTCACATTTTGACAAAAAAAAAAAAATCATCTAATTATAGCGCTATCTGTAACTCATTGATATGGTTAGATTATCATCCGTCATATTCTGACGTATTTTTGTCACTAACAATTTACTTTTCTACATTATGTCGTTTTTTACTCATTTACTGCATATGAAAATATTCAAATTCCACAAGGTCAGTTATAATTTTCCTTTAAGATAGAATTCTCTCTTCTTATTCAATATGGGCTTGGTATATTAATACGTCTTCCATTTTTCACACATGAATACATTGTTCATATTAAATTTAACCACTAACCTTTTTTACACTTATTTCTCTTACATATCCTGAACTTTAATTTTTCTGCAATAGTCATTAGGTGACTTTCATTTATCGTCTCACAATTATAAATGGATTACCATACCTTTTTAACATATATCTTTAAATACATCAAATTATATTTAAACTACCCCATAGAGGTATTTACTCACCTTCACAGGTTGTATTATTATTTACTTGACATTTACAAGAAATACTTATACTTACAAGTTCCTTATGAAATGGTATATTCACCCTACTTTAATTTTAAGAGTATTTGGTATTGTCAATAGGAAATATACTCTTAACTCTTAGGCTCATCTATACAATTCAAGACTTATATATATGTATAAGTTAATAAATAATGTGGTATACTTTTAAAAATACCCCTATCAAAACTTACCTTCTAACTTGGGAAATTTCCTTAATTGGTACCTTGTTGTAATGTTTTCATAATACCTCCATATGTAATGGTGTCTTATGATGCATGACCCCCATTACACATTTGACTAACCCTTCACCTAAGGATTGGACCAATATTACATAACTGCGTTGACCTCAACGTGATTATGCAATACAACAATGTGGAATTACTGTGCCAACGTGGATTATTTGTTAATTAGGTGTCAACACAATTTTGATAAAAGCTATTAAGTCTATTTGGTTTATTTTTCTAGTATTCTTGATCATTAATTAACTTGTCAGAATTTATGAACATTTTCAACCTTAAGGTTTGGTACTCCAATCCATCACATTAATTTGTACCTGTCATATCACTTGGGATACAAAACATCTTTGCATGGGAAAACTTGGGAAATGTGGTATTAAACATTGTAGTACTTAGTCACGCGGCCTTGTACACCATTCTTTGAACTGCGGGAATTTCCAACCCACCTCAGATGGATGACACCTGGACGGTTCTAATAAACTTAAGATTAGGCTTTTGTGACTTCATAAAAGTTTACGATTTCTATGGGGGTTCTATTTCATTTGTCTTTTTCATTGTAATGTATTTACTACTCTGTGTTCTATCTATGTTCACTCTACTTGTATTAAGTTCTGCAACCCTTTTTTGGAATATGGTCAACCGAATTGTGTTTTTGGAATGCCAAGCAGTTCTACGCGGAGATTTACTTCATCAAAATTCCAAGTAATAAAATCAGATTCTAGGTTACTTCCCATCTCTGAATGTCGATAATTTTATTTTAAATCTTCATCTGTGACTTATTAGTTTTTCCTCTTACGAGCTCTTATGTTCATGTAACAAGGAAATGGAATTTTCTTACTTATTGCTGAAGCAATCTACTGGATAATAGACTTTCCTTCTTTTATACTTTTCATTTTTACTTCATTATTCTAATTTCAGTTTCATGATTCTTTGTTTTTGCATATCTCTGTATTTTTGTAAAAAGAACAACTGTGGATTTCGTACCCTAGTTCTGGCACTGAACTATTAACATTTGTTGCATCTTCTCATTTATTTTTCTCTTGTACTAAGATATAAATTTACAAAATTCCTCATTGTGAATTTATTGAAGACAATGTTTTCAATACCCAGAACGCGGGGTTTTCCCTCTGGCTATATAAAATTAGGGAACTATTCTCAAATAGTTTTCCTGTCTGGGATCATTTTCAAAATGATGTGATCCTTTCTATTTTAAAAATTATCAATACAGTCCAGAAACATTTTTTTATTAAAATTTTGATAAGTCATTCTGCAAGTTATTCAGACTAATAGCGTTTTCCCAAAAATATATATGGAGTTCTGGATAGCTTCTTGCCGTCCCTTCGCATTTTGTGTGATGAAGGTTATTCTCTGGTAAATTTGTTAAAAACCTAATTACTAATTTACCCATCAATATCTACAGTTGCAGTTGCTGAAGTCTCAGTAATTTCTTTACAATTCCGAATATTTCGTGAAACTCTTCACCCTATTGTTTTTCTTCTATATTAAAATCAACTGAGGGTTTCTTGTAAAATTTTTGTGCTTTCTCATCACAGAGGTTTCATCTCGACAGTTTAATTTCGAATAAATATAGTTTATAATTTTACTATGTTATTTCTCACCATGTCCCTCCTTACATCGTTTGTATCATTTCTGGTGTATAAATAGCGGGACTGATCATATTTCCTTTATGGTTGAATAGCAGAAAAGTTAATTAGGTTCATTATAGAGGAATGACCAATCTTTTGGTCTACCACATGTATACTAAAAATAAATTAGCATTATATTGTGTTTCTGTTAGGCTATATCGTATAACCTTTACTAGCTTAATATAAGTATTAATTTCATCTCTTTTCTGTATGCAGATACAGTATGGAACTCAGATTTGCTAAGGTATTTAAATTACTATTCTCGCATTTCAATTTAGATTATATATATATATTTCATTCAGATATTAATTCTCAAACCTCACTTCTAATTTTGTTCTTTGTAGGTATAATGATATGTTACCTTCATTTTAGAATTAATATTCATCCAAGCTTTTTCCATTGCTTTCATAATACAAAAATTAATTGTATACAGGTTGGTCAGATGCTTATTGGCTTCTCATGTGCACTCTGCATAATTTTTTTCGAGAAACATTTATGTTTCCTTTTTAAAAGGACAGAGTTCCATCTGTATAAATTTTATTACAAACATCTCCTCTTTAAACTCTACTGTTTTTATTTATGGACTGTAACATCTATAAGGATTTAAATACATGAATTATCACTTATATTTGTTTAATCATTTGTTTTATTAACTATTTCAGTTCTATTGAAATGTTATCATAAATCCAGATTTTCAATGTTATTTCATATAAAATTTCCCTTTTTAGTTATAAGAAAGGAATACATTTTTAATATATATATATATATATATATATATATATATATTTCTATTTAGAAATATGTATTTCATGGTTTATCCTTCTCTAATGTTCTATAGTACATAAAATATCTTAAATATACTATTATTTCATTTATCAATCCTGCGTATATATTATAGTAAACAAATTGATGAACTATATTGTAATTTTATTTATTACTCATGCATATTTATTTTTGTTTAGATTTTATTTCAGAATAAAGTATATGATTTGATAACACAACACTAAAGGAGATTCATTAACTACACACAAGTTTCATGTGATGTACATAACCTTAGATCTAAACCTGATATTGGGTTTAGACATTCTGAGAGTTGGTCCTCTACAGAGTTATGTATGTACAAAAATACAGAACAGACTATTTCATTATAGTCAAATATGTTCAATGTACAAACCTGTAGAATTCATTTCTAATTCATCTAACTTCCATAGTATAAGCACATACTCAGATGCAGAGTTTCATATTGGCCTAACTACTTTAATTTCTTAGTAACTCATAACATACTAAAGTATAATTTAAACAAATCAAATTAATTGTGCATACCACTTAAGGTAGACTAGGTTCCTCCCAGCCTTAGAGCTCTATCTCCACAGCTCACCCCTGAGCAAAGATCCTTTTTCTCCAGCAATAGACAACCCTTTGTCTATCCTAAATCAACTTATTTAAGCTTGATTTACCCACATCATGTTTCCCTTAAATGTGTCAAGTTAAATTAGGATGTTGATTTCTGGTGTTCCTAGGCTTTCCCTTTGTTTCTTCCACAATGGTACTTTTAAAGCTAGCTTTGCTGCTTTCTAGCTTTATTCCACCTCTTCTTAGTAATTTCCTTTTTACTAGGGAAAACTTTTAGATTTTTATCTCCAATCTAATTTTTGTATTTAATGTTTTTATTCCAAGGAGTTTTGGAATTCTGAGAAGGTCTTACAACCTTATCCATCCTCATGGATTTTGTTTCCAGATCTCTGATCATAATCTAGTCTTTGCACATAATTTTCCTTTTTATTTTATTAATTTGAAATAATAAAATAAATCCACACAATTATTTTTCCATTGGGGTCCACTGTACCCTTTTGGTATTTTTCTAATGTCTAATAAAAGCATATAAACTGGGGATATTACATATTCCCCCTCTAAAAACAAAACACCGTCCTTGGTGTTATAGAGACAAAAAATAAAAATCATTGTTCAAACAGTGATGGGTATTTGTCTATCATATCTTCCTCTTGCTCCCAAGTAGCCTCTTTTGGTGCAAAGTTCCTCTAGTGCACTTTCACCCTAGCCATTGTTCTATTCCAGATCTCAATTTCCTTCCGTGCCAAGATTTGAAGTGGCTCTGGAAGGAATTTCCCTTCTGGTTCCACATGTATCACATTCCAATCAATAACATGAGTATAATCATGAACATATTTTTTTAATAATGAAACATGAAATACAACGTGAACCTTAACGTGACTAGGTAAATCCAACTTATATGCAACTTGTCCAACTCTTTCCAATACTTTAAAACATCCACAGTTGCGTGGAACTAGTTTTGCACAGCTTCCAATGTGTAAAGTACTCTTTTTAGGGTTAATCCTTAGGTAAACATGATCACCCACACTAAATTATCTGTGAATTCTCCTTTTGTCTGCATAAATTTTCTGTCTGCCTTGTGCTATTTTGATATTTTGCTGAATTTTCCTTACAATTCTTTCCATTTCATGCAAAGCATCCGGTCGGAGTATTAACTTATCCTCTGGTTAACTCCAACATAGAGATGTATGGCACTTTTTGCCATAAAGTGCTTCAAAATGGCTCATCTTAATTGAAGCTTGGTAGCTATTGTTGTAGGAGAATTCTAGTAAGTGTAGAAAGTCCTCCCACTTTCTTGGCTTGTCCATAACATACATTCTTAACATGTCTTCTAAAATTTGGTTTTTTCTTTCAGTTTGGCCATCATTCTGGGGATGGTAGGCACTACTAAAATTTAATTTGGTAACCATGCCCCCAAACAGACTCCTCCAAAAAGTTGCAGGAAACTTTGCATCTCTGTCTCATATGATCATCTTTGGAATACTATGCAATTTTACAATCTCTTTCATAAATACATTAACTACTTGAGTTGTACCAAAGGTAGATTGTACAGGTATGAATTGTGCAGCTTTAGTCAAATTATCCACTACTACCATAATAGAGTCATGTTGGTATTTATTCCTTGGTAAAAAAGTAATAAAATCCTTGGAAACAGTCTCCCACTTCCATTCTGGGATGGGTAAAGGATTCAAAAATCCAGATGGATGTTGATGTTATACCTTCACTTGTTGACATTCTATACATCTAGCCAAGTAATTTTCCACAACCTTTTTCATACCAGGCCAGAACAGGTTCTTTCTTAAGGATGAAATTAATTTCTAGTATCTGGGATGTCCTGCATAGGGTCTCTTATGGTACTCATCTAGTATTTCTCTCTTTAAGGAGTCCATATTGGGAATGTATGATCTGTCCTTATAACAAATCAATCCGCACTGATTTTTTGTACACCCCTTCATCTCTTTTTTTAGAATTTGTGTCTGAAGATTTTCATAGTTTTGGTCTTGTTCCATCACTTCTTGTATCCATCGTTCAACTTCAAAACTAGCACTGATTCCCACATTACTCACATTTTGCAAAGTATTTTTTCTTAATGCATCTGTAATCTTGTTTTTCCTCCCCTTAATATGTTTGATCTCCATGTCAAACTCACTAAGGAATGAAAACCATCTAGCTTTCCTAGTGTTAAAATCATTTTGAGTGAAGAAATACTTTAAACTGATGTGATTTTTCATCAATATAAACTTTTTCCCTAAAAGGTAATGTCTCCACGTCTTCAAAGCATGTATTACAACAACTAGTTCTAAATCATAAAAACTATAATTATGTTCATGTTTCTTGATTTTTATTAATTCATAGGCTCTAACAGAGTTTTCTTGTAGTAGCACTCCTCCTAATCCATCTCCATAAGCATTTGTGCATACTACAAATTCCTGATATGGATCAATAGTCTTTAAAACAGGTGTTGTTTTAAGTTTTAGTTTTAATTGATCAAAGCTATATTGACATTTTTCAGTCCATTCAAACTTAACTCATTTTCTTTGTAGAGATGTAATAGGGTAGGCTAAGGTTCAAAATCTCTCTACAAATCTCCTATAGTATCTTACAATTCCCATGAAGTATTTTACAGAAGACACATCAGTAGGTACAAGCCACTTTCCTATTGCTTGTACTTTTCTGGGTCTAATGCTCATCCCTTCTCTAAAATTATATGACTCAAGTACTCAATTTTATTTTTGAAAAATTCACATTTGCTAAACTTAGCATACAACTTGTTTTCTCTGAGTGTTTGTAAAAAAATTCTAAGATGCTCTTTATGTTGAGCTTCATTCTTATAATAAATCAAAATGTCATCAATAAATACTAGTACAAATTTGTCCAAGTACTTGTTCAAGACATTGTTTATTAAGCACATAAAAGTAGCAGGTGCATTAGTCAACCCAAAAGGTAGGATCACAAACTCATATTGTCCATATCTAGTTCTAAATGCAGTTTACTTATGTCTTCATATTTAATTCTCAGTTGATGGTAGCCTCTCCTTAGATTGATTTTCGAAAAGATTGTTGCTCCTATAACTTGGTCAAAGAGATCATCTAGCCTAGGTAAAGGATATATGTTCTTGATTTTCACTTTATTAAATTGACGATAATCTATACACATTCTGAAAGTATCATCTTTATTTTTCACAAACAGTACCGGTGCTCCCCATGGGGATACATTTGGTCTGATGTAACCTTTATCTAGAAACTCTTGTAGTTTCATCTTCAACTCCATCAGCTCTGGGGTACTCATTCCGTATGGGGCTCTAGAAACTGGTGTTACTCCTGGCAATAAGTAAATTGAATAGTCAATCTCTCTCTTAGGGGTAAGATGAGGAATTTCATCTGGGAATAAATCCTTGAACTCTCGGATGACTGGTGATTTTTATAAAATATCATCTTCAGGTTGCTGTCCCACTTCTTCTACATGCACATAATACACTTGGCAACCTTTTCTTGCAATTATTTTCAATTGAAGTGCTGAAATTTGTCTCACAGATATCGGTTTGGGTTTTCCTTTCACTATCATAGGTTTTCCCTCCCCATTTATGTAGTGTATTATTTTGTCTAAGAAGTTGAACTTGACTTTATATTTTTCTAACCAGTCCATTCCTACCAATACATCATAGGACCCTAAAGGTAGAATATTCAAATTCAATTCAGTTTTGTACCCATTCAGATTTATGGCTGTCTGGGGTAATTTATGAGTCACTTTCCTTTTTGTCCCAGTATCTAACTGAACCAACCATGACTGCTGAAATTTCTCTTACTTTAATTTGCATTTTTCTACCATTTGAGGACTTATATAACTTAAATACACACTTGGATATATTAAAACATAAACTGGTTATTTAGCAATCATACCTTCTACTTCTACCATAGTGAATCGGTGCTCTGCTTGACAATCTTCTAGGTCAACACTGATTCCAGGGATGTTTCTTGCTACATCATTTACAATAGTTTCTTCTCTCAACACTTTTATGGTCTAAATATTTTTGCGTGGATAGTCTCTCAATAAATGAGTTTCTCCACAACCCCAACACTTTAGAGATTCCCTCATTTTAACATTTCCTTCTCTTTTATTGTTTCCATTAATCTGTTTGGACCCTGTTTGTGATTGAGATGGTTGATTTTATTCAGTTTTGGTGAACTTATTTCTTTGGTGATTTCTCCCAAAGTTCTTAAAGCATGTTGTCTTTGTTCTTTTCCCACTAGACTCACCCTTCTCTTTGTTCTGCCAATTCTTTTCTTGTTCATTTAAGCCTTTGAACTCCTGGTAACATAGTCTTTCCTTGTGCACCACTTCATCCATGGTCTTGGTATTATCAAACTCTATCTTATCCTTGTATATAGTAGGTATAAAGTTTAAGAAACATTGTACCTTTACTTTCTCTTCCCTTATGTAAGGTACATAATGAAGCAAGTTTGTGAATTTGGTTACAAATTCATCAACAGTAAGTTGTCCCAACCTAAGTTCATGAAACTCTTTTTCTTTATCATCATAATAACATTAATTCAAATATCTATGTTTGAATTTGATTTGGAAATCCTCCCAAGTAACAATTTTCTCATCTATGACATGAACCATCTTGATTTCTTCCCACCACAATGTAGCATTTCCTTGCAATTGATAGATAGCAAGCCTAGCTCTCAAGTTACTTTCATATTCACAAACCTGAAAGTAATTTATCATGTTTAGAAGCCAAGATTTAGCATCTTCCTCCTTCTCTCAATCATAGGAGGGAGGCTTGATTTTCCATAATTCACCCTGTAATTCCTTATTCCTCCTAGACTGTTGTATAGAGGCATCATCTTCCTCAGACTCTTTTGAGTGATTTACAATTCCCCTTCTCCTTTTTCTAGAACCTTCACCTTCGTGACTATTCTGGGAGGTCAATTCTCTTATTAACCTCTCATTCTCTTCACTAGCTAAAGATGGTCTTTCATTGTGGTTTTTCAGTTGCATCGTTTCTCTTTCCATTCGATGCATAATAGACATTAATGGAGAATTTGGATCTGATGGATTTTCTCCACCACCCAAATCCACATATAGCTCATCCCTTTCACTCATGGTTTGTAGCTGTATACTTCAGCACTGTTTCACTGTATATGAAATTAAACATTAGAAAAAATTTAATTGAACAAAAATTTACAGCAACAGGAATTTTCTAGAGTGAGCACACATTACTACCTAGTGTTTTAACATGGGCTCTAATACCATTTGTAACACCTCCCATTTCGACAAAAGAAAAATCGTCTAATTATACCGCTATCTCTAACTTATTAATATGGTTAGATTATCATTCGTCGTATTTCGACGTATTTTTATCAATAAAAGTTTAATTTTCTACATTATGTCATTGTTTACTCATTTACTGCCTATGACAATATTAAAATTGCCATAAGGTCAGTTAAAATTTTCCTTTAAGATATAATTCTCTCTTCTTATTCAATATGGGCTTGGTATATTAATACCTCTTCCCTTTTTCACTTATGAATACACTCTTCATATTAACTCTAATCACTAACTTTTCTTACACTTATGTCACTTACATATCCTCAACTTCAATTTTTCTGCAATAGTCATTAGGTGAATTTCATTTATCCTCTCACAATTATAAATGGACTACCATAACTCTTTAACATATATCTTTAAATACATCAAATTATATTTAAACTACCCCATAGAGGTATTTACTCACCTTCACAGGTTGTATTATTATTATTTACTTGACATTTCCAATAAATACTTATACTTACAAGTTCCTTATGGAATGGTATATTCACCCTACTTTAACTTTAAAAGTATTTGGTATTGTCAATAAGAAATATACTCTTAAATATTATTCTCATATATACCATTCAAGACCTATATATATGTATAACTTAATAACGAATGTGGTATACTTTTAAAAATACTCCTATCAAAACTTACATTCTAACATGGGAAATTTCCTTAATTGGTATCTTGCTGTAATATTTTTATAATACCTCCATATGTAATGGTGTCTTATGATGCATGACCCCCATTACACATTCGAATAAACCTTCACCTAAGGATTGAACAAATATTACATAACTTCGTTGACCTCAATGTGATTATGTAATCCAATAATGTGGAATTACCATGCCAACGTAGATTATTTATTAATTAGGTGTCAACACAATTTTTGATAAAAGATAATAAGTTAATTTGGTTCATTTTTCTAGTAGTCCTTATCATCAATGAACTTGTCAGAATATATGAACATTTTCAACCTAGAGGTTTGGTACTCCAATCCATCATATTCATTTGTACTTGTCGTATCACTTCGGATAGGAAACATATTTGTACACGACAACTTGGGATATGTGCTATTAAACATTTTAGTACTTAGTCACATGGCCTTGTACAATATTCTTTGAACCACAGGAATTTCCAACCCACCTCCAATGGATGACACCTGGACGGTTATGATAAACTTAATATTATAGTTTTGTGACTTCATAAAAGTTTACGATTTCTTTGGAGGTTCTATTTCATTTGTATTTTTCATTATAATGTATTTACCACTCGGTGTCCTATCTCTATTGAATCTACTCGTATTACCTTCTGCAACCTTCGTTTGGAAGATGGTCGATCGAACTGTTTTTTTGGAATCCCAAGGAGCTCCACACTGATATTTCCTTCACCGAAATTCCAGGTAATAAAATCACATTCTGGGTTACTTCCCATCTCTGAATGTCGAGAATTTTATTTTAAATCTTCATTTGTGATTTATTAGTTTATCCTCTTATGAGCTCTTATGTTCATGGAACAAGGAAATGACATTTTCTTACTTATTTCTAAAGAAATATATTGGATAATAGGCTCGCCTTCTTTTATACTTTGCATTTTTACTTCATCAGTCTAATTTCAGTTTCCTAATTCCTTGTTTTTTCATATCTTTGTATTTTTGTAAAAAGAACAACTGTGGATTTAGTACCCTAGTTCTGGCACTAAACTACTAACATTTGTTGCATCTTCTCTCTTATTTTTCTCTTGTAATGAGTTATACATTTAAGAAATTCCTCATTATGAATTTATTCAAGTCAGTGTTTTCAATACCGAGAACATGGAGTTTTTCCTCTGGCTGTATAAAATTAGGGAACTATTTTAAAATCGTTTTCCTGTCCGGGCTCGTTTTCAAAATGTTGTGATCCTTTCTATTTTCAAAATTATCAACACACTCTATAAATGTTTTTTTATTAAAATTTTGATAATTCCTTCTGCAAGGTATTTAGACTAATATGGTTTTCCCAAAAACACAGATGGAGTTTTGGATAGCCTCTTGGCGTCCCTTGGCATTTTGTGTGATGAAGAAGATTCTCTGGTAAGTTTGTTAAAACACTAATTACTAATTTACTCGTCAATATCTACAGTTGTAGTTGCTGAAGTCTCAGTAATTGGTTTACAATTCTGACTATTTCGTGAAACTATTCACCCTATTGTTTTTCTTCTGTTTTAAAATCAATTGAGAGTTTCTTGTCAAATTTCTGCATTTCTGTATCATAGAGGTTTCATCTTGGGAGTTTCATTTTGAATAGATATAGTTTATATTTTTAATCTGTTATTTCTCACAATTTCCCTCCTTACATCATTTGTATCATTGTTGGTGTATAAATAGCAGGACCCATCATATTTCCTTTCTGGTTGAATAGTGGAAAATTTAATTTGGTTTATTATAGGGGAATGACCAATCTTCTGGTCTGCCACATGTATACTGAAAGAAAATTAGCATTATACTATGTTTATGTTAGGCTATATCGTATAACCTTCACTTGCGATTTTATACTTAATATAAGTATTAATTTCATCTCTTCTCTATATGTAGATACAATATGGAACTAAGATTTACTTAGGTATTTAAATTATTGTTCTCGCATTTAAATTCGAATTCTCTCTCTCTCTCTCTCTCTCTATATATATATATATATATATATATATATATATATATATATTCGTTCAGATATTAATGCTCAGAACTCACTTTAATCTTTTGTTCTTTGCCGGTATCACGATACCTTACCTACTTTTTGGAATTAATATTCATCCAAGATTTTTCCATTGTTTTCATAATACAGAAATTCATTGTATACAGGTTGGTGAGATGCTTATTAGCTTCTCATGTGAACTCTACATAATTTTTCCAGGAAAAAATTCCATTTCCTTCTTAAAAGGACAAATTTCCCTCTTTATAACTTTGATGTAATATCCCGTTTCGTGGACATCTCTAAAACACGACAATCTCCAACCAGAGATTGACTGGGAGGGAATTTACCGGATATGTCGCCTCTAGAAGAGGACGAGATATAGAGGCCATTTGGCCCTTTAAATACTTTTTCTAGGAGAAAAATATAAACACACCAAGTTTTATATAATTAAAACGCTCAAATAATAATAGTGCAGCAGACTGTAATATGCCAAAAATGTATTTTTTAGTAGATCATGCTAGAAAAACGCATTCTTCAGGTATCATGGCTTCAGCTATCATAAAATATGTTTGAATATGCTTAGAAAGAAAAATAAATTACATCATCAACCTTCACATATATTTTAAGGGCAAAAAGGTGGGGAAAAGTGAGGATTTTGGCCCTAAAATGAGTGTATAAACAAATATGCGTAAAATGATGGATCAAGGTTCTGGAATATGTTAAATAGGTTAGGAAGGAATTCCATGTCGAATTTAAGCACAAAAAAGGGAGTTTTACTATGTTAAACAATTCCTCGTTCCCGACTAGTCAAGAAAAACCCTGATTTCCCATGGCTTTGAGTATGCAGAATTTTACTGAAGCAAGGGAAGCGTATTTTCTAAAGGAATAGGATGTAAAAAACTATCATAAATCATATAATAAGTTTAGGAACATGGCCTAGGCATTCATAAAGGTTAAAAATTAGTTTTAGATAGAAAACCCCTCAAGAATGAGGTGTCGCAATATAAGAGAATGATCCAGAAACCCTTTAGCGTTTTCTCCAGTATTTGTGAGACAAGAAGATGAATATCTAGCCAATAATAATGTACAGTAGCAAGAGAGAGTACAAGTCTTTAGGAAACAACCTCTCAAGAGAAGAAATGCAAGCCTCAATAATACATGTACATGGCAATGAGAGAACACTGATATTTCTGCATAAACCTAGGCTATGAAAACGTAGTATATGATAGAATACTGCTCCAAAATGATGTAAATACATGGATATTACAATATATGTCCCAAATACAATAGGGGAGCAAGGCTCTAACCCTTAGAAACAATAATAGATCAATCCTCCAAGGGATTGGCTGAAATACAAAATGGAAAAAATGTCGGAGTTGCTGGGCAACAACTGCAACTCAAATCTGGAACTAAGTAGAGAAGGTTGTAGATGATGAAATACCTGAAGTAGAACTCCTCCAATGGATCTCCAAAGTGGAAGGCTGATCCTTACACTTGACATCCCTTCCCCAAATCAATCTGCAACCCCTCACTGTAGATACACCATAAAAATAACGCAGTTGCTAAGAGGGACTGCGCAGTAGTGGAATAAAACACTTTGGCCTTGTGCCAAGATCTGCAAATCAGCTCCAATATCCTCCAATTTGATCCTCCAAAGAGAAGAAGAGCTCTCCCTCTGGAAAATAAGAGAAGGAAGTGGTGTCGTAAAGTCACCACGGCAACACCCTACAACACAGTATTATGCTGCTGCAGCAATAACACTTTCCTAGAGGATGATGCAGAAAAACTAACCTTGCCCAAGAAGGCACTCAAATTCCCCCCAGGCTAAGGGTGAGATCTCTGCACGGAGACACTGGTTGCACTAAACAGTGTTGCAGACAGGCTAAACATCGAGCGTGCTAATGAAGACAAATGTCTCACTCAACAATCAACTACTCAAGCATGAATGAAATGAGGAGGCTCCTTCATATTTTATAGTGCTTGTTTCCCTCCAAAACCTAATGTAGCCTCTCTCTCTCCTCCATGTGGTGTTGGGTCCCCCCTTGACTCCCACTTAAGTCACAATGTTGTGCTACTAGGTGGATGTCTTATTTCACTTAAGTGAGTTAGACCATCTTCACTCAATTTTTATTTATTTACAAACTATAGACGACAAACTATACAAAATAGAATATTCCAATTAGTTGTCGCTAATTAGGAATATTACATTTCCTAATATTCCTAAGGGTGAGATCTCCACACGGAAATAGTCGGTTGCACTAAACAGTACTGTAGACAGGCTAAACAGCCAGCGTGCTAAAGAAGAAAAATGTTTCACTCAACAATTAATAACTCAAGCATGAATGAAATGAGGAGGCTCCTTCACCTTTTATAGTGTTTGTTTCCCTCCAAAACCCAATGTAGCCTCTCTCTCTCCTCCACATCCTCATCCTTATCTACTTGCAGAAGCTTCTAGAGTGTACATAGGCCCTCTCCTCCACGTGGTGTTGGGTCCCCCATTGATTCCCACTTAGGTCACAACGTTGTGCTACTAGGTAGATGTCCTATTTCACTTAAGTGAGTTAGACCCTCTTCACTCACTTTTTATTTATTTACAAACTATAGACGACAAACTAAACAAAATAGAATATTCCAATTAGTTGTCGCTAATTAGGAATATTACAGTCCCCCCCGGAAAAATGTTGCTTTCCCTCAAGCAACTGCCTGAACAAGTTTGATTTCTGCAAAATGTGCCTTGTTCCTAGATGTGCCACTGAATCTTCCCTGTCCTATGCATCACCCTCATCTCAAGGGATCTCTCAATGCCGGGATCCCAAACTGATCTCTCACGGTATCAGCCAACCAAAAATCCTTCCAGATCCCATGACCACCATGGCCAATAATAGCCCAATTCTGATGGCTTAGAATGCACAATGCCTCTGGCTATGACTGTTGCTCTAAGAGGCGAAGAGCATGACTTCTGTTGTGTTGTATCTATCACGGTGTAAGTTGTCTCATCGACTGTGTACCAAATCATCACCTCTCTCCACTCAAGGCATGGATTCTGGAATATAATGAGGATGATCTCCCTCATGGGGATCCTCCATCTCCAAGCAATCATCCAAACAAAATGAGCCACCTCCCAACAAGGCAACTCTTGAAAATCTCCTTCCACCTCAAGCTCCGGTAATGAAGGTGGGCTGAAAATCTGAACTTGGAAAGCATCATAGCTTACCTCATGCTGTCCTTCTCTCCACTCATGACAAGTGTACAGTGTATGTTGATCATGGGTTGCAAAATTATTTCCCTCCAATGGCAAAGTGAAGAATAATCCTCCAAACAAGGTTCCTCCAACAATGAAGAACAAGCTGGCCCAAAACAATCCATCCGTGAAGAATAGAACATGGTCATCATGGAACATCCTAATGAGAGGTTTGCTAAATGCTTTACATGATGATACATGATGCAAAAAATTTCTCACAAGGATACACTGCAGTCTCATCCACTGTAACTTCAGAAAATTACATGGAAAGCAATGTCCATGTTTCGTCACATCTACTAAAGGATAGTAAATGGCTGAATGTAACACCAATAATACATGATCAAGCACTTTCCCATGGTTTTAAAATGGATTAATATCAATCTTATGGCCCACCTCAAAAGAGAAAAAAAATTTGGTTGTGGTGGCCATATCTCTTCTCATGTTCCCATTAGAACATGTAGTGCAGAAATTGTGAGAATTTTTCCCACTCACGGACACATCCAGCTCATGTGTCTCTCTCATAATCAAGCCTCCCATACAAATCTGATCTATATCAGCAAATGAAGACATGATCAGCAATAATATGAAGAGAATTATGAAGGTTTCATGTGGTGCAAGAAGGTACCAACAGCTTCCCAAACAAGTACAACGCAGTTTTACAAGTTGCTGCTTGATGAAAGTACAAGGAAAAATGTTTCTTCTTACATGGTTAATCATGCATGTCTCCATATGATACATGTTACAGTGTATAAAATGAACATAAAAGTGATGATAAAACAATTTCCCAAAGCCACAAAAGAGATGGCTTCCTCCATCATGTAGATTGGCCCAACACAACTCATGGAGCAATGTGACAAGCTTGCCCCCTTGTGAAGCAATGCACTGCATAGGAATGGCAAGAGTGTGCAAATCAATGAATGTATGTACAAAATTATCACCATATGCTGGAATTAAGATGGTACATGGGTCCATACATGAGTCCTCCATAGTGTCTTGGCATGCTATGAAGAAGAATGAACCATGTACTACAAAAAGATAATCCTCCTCATGCTTGGAAACCCAAGTCAAGAAGAATATGCCATAGATGTCTCTATCATCATTACCTCCTCTTTGTTCATCAAGTGCAAATATGAAGTGATCTTGGGACCTATGGCTTATATATCCATCATATTTACGCTAGGCACACTTCACCCATAAGTCTCTACTCCCAAGTGACAATGCTGTGAGCTTATGCAAACAAGCCCATGTCAATACACAACTCTGTTCTTTGACCTGCTCCTTGTCAAAGATTCTCCCAATAATGCTGCAGCAAATGTGGAATACTTCCCAAGATGGAAGTTCTTCCCAGTCATCGACAAAGACCAAGGAGATAGTGCCATCCCCTCTTCCTACAACATCATACAAAGTGTGAGAGCAAATTTGCTCTTGCTCTCCCAGAAACAAGCAAAGAAACAAGACATTTTGTTGCCTCCCCATACCTCCATCATACCAATCATGTGATGAAGACATAATGAATGATATGAATATCATATCAACACCATTCATCCATACTCTATGTTGCTCAATGATGCAAGTATCCAGCCATCTTTTCCCCATCCTCCTACTCTTAGGAAGAGTGTTTTCCAAGTGATGGCCAAACTCTTTCAAGAGTAACCAGCGCAACAAAGCCTCCTTCTGCCTGGTATCATAGTTCTGCAAGTACAAGTGATGGCCAAACTTCTTCAAGAGTAACCAGTGCAGCCAATCCTCCTGCTGCTCGGTATCATAGATCTGCAGGTAGCTCCCTAGCTCCTTGCTCATCATCCACATCCACCCAATCACCTGTGGATGCCTCCTTCTTCTCCTCATCTTGGTACTCTTCCCATGAGGGCTACCATCCTCCCAAATCAAATTCCTGTCTCTGCACTTCATGGGATTTTGAAATGTAAGCTTCTCAAGGATAAATGAGACCCTATCAAGAATCAAATAGGTGGTAGGAAAAAACCTCCCATCATGATGTGTATGGCTCAAGGGATGTCCAACACAAGCATGAGAGATGTTATCCATCGTAAGATTTCCTCCATCTTCTATCTTCTCTTTTGAGAAGGGAAGAAAATAATTGCATTCCATGGTGTGTCAAAGTGCATCTCCAATGAGATCTTTCCTTGAGACCTCCCCTTCATCCATAGTCTTCCAAAAGCAATGAGGTCTTGGATCTGAAAGTAGAAGTTCCTCTTTGAGCTGAGAAGAGCTCATTGAGAAAGTGTCATATTGAAGGCAGAAAATGTTTCTTACTCCAAGATGTCTACCATCAATCTTCAAGGCTTCAAGCCCTAACCTACAATGTGATGTACAATCCAAAATGGCTCATGAGAATGATGGTTTGATTCCTTCTTGAGTGTTTCCATGTTGCATAGCACAGTGCAACCAAGCTGCTCTTGATGTGCATTTGGAACTTCTTGTAGGGTTGTAAGAGTCCCTTCCTCAGAAGTGTTGGCTACCCCAACTGTTGATGCATGTGGCTGCTCCTCCATGAGTGGGACAACGTTATTATAAGCCTCCTCAAGAGGTGATGTGATATCTTCTTGATGAGAATAGGAAGCGCATGGTACTTCCTCTTCTTTTTCTTCAACCTTCTTGACCTCCTCAAAGGTGGATGCATTTCCTCTGGATCTGAAAAGAGATGGGAATAAACTCATCTTCTTCTTGGAATTAGACTCACAGGGACTACTGGATTCCTCATACATGGGAAAAGGTGACCTTCCAGTGGTATGCTGCAACTCTGAACTCTGCATGCTAGAAACCATACTATTCCTTCCTCCTTCATCCTGCCTGAGCTGACAGTAATCTCTGAAGGGAAAAGCTGCTTTGAAGTCTTCCCCCTTGGACTTCCATTCTCGGAAATAATCTCCAGAGGTTATATGATCACGCTGTTGTAATATCCCACTGTAATATCTCGTTTCAAGGATATCTCTAAAACACGGCAATCTCCAACTAGAGATTGACTGGGAGGGCATTTACCGGATATGTCACCTCTAGAATAGGACGATATCCAGAGGATATATAGACATTTCTTGACTCTTTCTAGGAGAAAAATATAAACACACCGAGTGGTATAGAATTAGAACGCTCAAACAATAATAATGCAGTAGACTATAATATCCCAAAAATGTATTTTTCAGTAGATCATGCGAGAAAAATGAATTATTAAGGTATTATGGCTTAAAATATCATATAATATGTCTGAATATGTTTATAAATGAAAATAAATCACAACAGAAACCTTCACTCAGCTTTTAATGGCAAAAAGGTGGGGAAAAGTGAGGATTTTGGCCCTAAAATGAGTGTATAAAGAAATCTGCGTAAAATAAAGGGTCAGGGTTTTGGAATATGTTAAATTATGTTAATAGGGACTTCCATGTCTAATTTAAGCTCAAAAAAATTCGTTTTACTATGTTAAACAGTTCCTCCTTCCCGACTAGTCAAGAAAAACCCTGATTTCCCATGGCTTTGAGTATGCAGAATTTTACTGAAGAAAGGGTAGTGTATTTTATAAAGGAATAGGATTTAAAAAAATATTATCAATCAGATAATAAGTTTAGGAACATGTCCTAGGCATTTATCAAGGTTAAACAACGGTTTTAGATAGAAAACCCCGCAAGAATGACGTGCCGCAAGACAAGAGAACGATCCAGAAACCCTTCAGCATTTTCTCCAGTAGCTGTGAGACAAGAAGATGAATATATATAAAATAATAATGTATAGAAGCAGGAGAGAGTAAAAGTTTTGAGGAAACAACCTCTCAAGAGAAGAAATGCAAGCCTCAATAATTCACGTACATGGAAATGAGAGAACACTGCTATTTCTGCATAAACCCAGGCTATGAAAACGCAGTATATGATAAAATACTACTCCATAATGATGTAAATACATGTATATGTCAATATATGGCCCAAATACAATAGGGGAGCAAGGCTCTAACCCTTAGAAACAGTAATAGATCAATCATCCAAGGGATTGGATGAAATACAAAATGGAAAAAATGCAGGAGTTGCTGGGCAGCAGCTACAAATCAAATTTGGAACTAAGTAGAGAAGGTTGTAGATGATGAACTATCTAAGGTAGACCTCCTCCAATGGATCTCCAAAGTGGAAAGCTAATCCTTACAGTTGAGATCTCTTCCCCAAATCAATCTGCAACCCCTCACTGCAGATGCACCATAAAAATAACGCAGTAACTAAGAGGGACTGCGCAGTAGTGGAATAAAACACTTTCACCAAGTGCCAAGATCTGCAAATCAGCTCCAATATCCTCCAATCTGATCCTCCAAATAGAAGAATAACTCTCCCTCTGGAAAACAAGAGAAGTAAGTGGTGTTGTAAAGTCACCACGACAACACCCTACAACACAGTATTATGATGCTGCAACAATAACGCTTTCCTGGATGATGATGCTGAAAAACTAACCTTGCCTGAGTAGGCACTTGAAGTCCCCCGGGTCTAAGGGTGAGATCTCTGCACGGAGACACTCGGTTGGACTAAACAGTGCTGCAGACAAGCTAAACAGCCAACATGCTAAACAAGACAAATGTCTCACTCAACAATCAATAACTCAAGCATGAATGAAATGAGGAGGCTCCTTCATCTTTTATAGTGTTGGTTTCCCTCCAAAACCCAATGTAGCCTCTCTCTCTCTCCTCCACGTCCTCATCCTTATCCACATCCTCATCCTTATCTGCTTGCATAAGCTTCTAGAGTGTACATAGGCCCTCTCCTCCATGTGGTGTTGGGTCCCCCCTTGACTCCCACTTAAGTCACAATGTTGTGCTACTAGGCGAATGTCTTATTTCACTTAAGTGAGTTAGACCCTCTTCACTCACTTTTTATTTATTTACAAACTATACATAGAAAACTAAACAAAATAGAATATTCCAATTAGCTATCACTAATTAGGAATATTACATTTTATTACAAACATCTCCTCTTTAAAATGTATAGTTTTTATTTATGGATTGGAACATCCATAAGGATGTAAATACATGAATTATCACTTATCGTTGTTTAATCATTTGTTTTATTAACTATTTTAGTTCTATTGAAATGTTATCATAAATCAATATTTTCAATGTTATTTGATGTAAAATTTCCCTTTTCAGTTATAACAAAGGAATACATTTTTACTATATATATTTATGTATATTCCTATTTAGAAATTTGTATTTCATGATTTATCCTTCTCTAGTGTTCTGCAGTACATAATGTCTCTTAAATATATTTTTATTTTATTTATCAATCCTGCATATATACTATAGTACATAAATTGTTGGACTATACTGTACTTTTACTTATTAGTCATGCATATATATTTCTATTTATATTTTATTTTATAATAAAGTATACGGTTTGATAACACAACACTAAAGTAGATTCATTAACTACACACAAGTTTCTGTGAGGTACCTAACCTTAGATCTAAACATAATATTGGGTTTAGACATTCTGAGAGTTGGTCCTCTACAGAGTTATGTCAGTACAACCATACAAAATAGATTATTTCATTATATTAAAATCTGTTCAATGTATAGACCTCTAAAATTCATTTCCAATTCATCTAACTTCCACAGTATAAGCACATACTCAGATGCAAATTTTCATATTGACCTAACTACTTAAATTTCTCAATAACTCATAACATACTAAAATAAAATTTAAACAAATCAAATTAACTGCGCATACCACTTAAGGTAGACTAGGTTCCTCCCAACCTTAGAGCTCTATCTCAATAGCTCACCCCCAAGCAGAGATTATTTTTCTCCAGCAATAGACAACCCTTTTTGCTATCATCAATAAACTTATTTAAGCTTGATTTACCCTTAGCATGTTTCCGTTAATTGCGTCCAGTTAAATAAGGATGTTTCTTTCCTGTGTGCCTAGGCCTTCCCTTTGTTTTTTCCACAAAGGTACTCTTAAAACTAGATTTTCTGCTTTCTAGCTGTATTCCACCTCTTTCGAGTAATTTCCTCTTTATTGGGCCGAATTTTTAGATTTTTATCTCCAATCTAATTTTAGTATTTAATTTATTTCTTCCAAGGATTTATGGAAGTTTGGGAAATTCTTACAGCCCTATCCATCCTCATGGATTTGGTTTCCATAACTCTAATCATAACCTAGTCTTTTCACATAATTTTCCATTTTATTTTATTAACTTGAAATGATAAAATAAATCCACAGAATTTTTTTTCCATTGGGGTCCGCTCTGCCCTTTTGGAATTTTTAAAATTTCTAATAAAAGCAATGAAAATGGGGATATTACACAATCTTAATATAATTCATTCCTTTTTTATATTTTTTCAATGAAAGCAGGACCACATGGGCTACTACTATTATGTCCAAGATCTCTCCTCCCTCCACAAAAGTGATTTTCTACATTGAAATTAAATTTGGTAGGAATGAATTTAGACAATTTGTAATGACTTTTAAAATAATACTATACATCACATTATATATGGCTATTGATCTAACGCCACAGGGATCTTGGTCCTTATTAGACTCAGGTGCTAGTGTTAATAGTGTTGAATTCAAGGTTGGACATGCGATATTTTTGCTAGTCATATTTGTCTTTGTAGAAAGTGTGGCATCAACAACATGCCCTTTAATCCTCAATCTGTGGTATTTTAGGGTAGGATGGTTAAAATACACATATTGTAAGGGTATTTCTCCTATGGATTAAATATCTAAATTATCTAGTGATTCTTCAAGAAAGGTGGTGAATCCTTTTAATGTCTCCTTATTTCAAATTTTATTTAGTATTAGTCTTTTGTTTTGACATCTCAAAGAGGCATTGATCAAGTAATTAACTAATGTGTAACAACCCAGGTTAAAATTTCATGTAATTATGTTAATAAAGGAAGAATCAGACCAAGGTCATGGGACACATATTCCAAGTTAAATGTTGGGAAAAACATGCTAGTGGGTGTTCATTTGGTTTATTATGCATAAGGAAATTGGAAAAGGAATTCAAAAAGTCATTGGAAAGGAAAATATGAATTAATTTGTATTTTATTTATGAAAATAAAGGAAAATAGGAGAAAATGGATATGAAAGATCACCAATTTGCATGAGAAGAAAATTGAAGAGAAAATAGAGGAAAATAAAGAAATAGAGGTCGCATTAATAACAATGAATTTTAGAATGAGTTCACAACCATTTTTATGTTTTTCTGTGGAATTACTCTAAAAGAGAGAATACCATCAAGAGGGGAAGGAAAGAAATAAAGTAAAGGAAGGACAAGGAAAGAAAAAGACAAGTAACGAAAATTTGGATAAAGTAGCTTCAGGAGCAATCGTTGCAAGTAATAGGTTACTTGTGTGATTCCGTACCTACTTTGTGCATGTATGGTGCATGCATGTGTGTATTTGGTCCTCTTGTTGTCACCAGAATGGTTTTTTCCAGGTGTGAAAGTGGTTTTATCCTTGCCTTTCCATTTATGGATAGCCATGGTATGATGGGATTCCTTCATGGTTGAGATTTGGATTGCTAATTTTTTTTTTTGGATATGGATGAGGTGGTTTGAGAAAAATACCTAGGGTTGGGGGTGGATATGGTTTTCTCAAGGAAGCCCTCAATAGGTGGGTGGGGATAGGTAAATTCCTCAAGATATGGTGAAACAATCATGAGGCATCCAAACATTGTTTGGTTTTGTGTTCTCTTGATCGTTTTTGACGACATCATGGTAGTTGATGGTGGAAGTGGTTTAACGACTGGATTCCCTCAGCGATTGATCTGATCTCTCACCTAGTCTTGATGATGAACCACACTGGTTGGTTCGAAATGCGTTGACTTTGTTCATGATAATGTGATTATTACTGAAATATTTCTTCATAATTCCCTTAGTTGTTTATGCAAAATTTTATCCCATGAGATCCTATTGTAGCTCATTTTATTTTCCTCATGTGTGCAAAAAGATATATATATATATATATATATATATATATATATATATATATATATAATCAAAATCAAAGTTAAGTTAGTATTTTGATATATTTTTGTAATGGCGGCTTAAGTATCAATAATCAAGTTTAGTGAAACAACAATTAAATAATAAGTTTGGTGGGTTGTATGCTAATGTTGGATGTAGTGTTGAACTATGTTTAGGTTATTGGGTGAGATGTAATAAGTTTGAGGTGCCCGAGCGATGGTGGAAACCTAACGACAATACATGCCCCACAATTATTTCACCAAGTTCCTCCAGAAAGAAGGTTTGGAGTCTCGTTGACTAATAGATGTACAATGGAGATTGGTTACAGGGGGAATATATCAAAACTCCATTGCACTGCAACCTACCTCCGCAAAATGTCAGCAAGGGATCCTGTGATGTCAACAAGCGAGCACACATTTTCTTTCACTGTTTTATCACCACCCCATCACCATTCTATTTCTATCACTTCCCGCCACCTCATCCTCAATATCAACCTTGTCATTGCAACTTGCCATGTAGCCACATCATGAAATAGTACATGCCATGTGCTCATTAATTTTCGTTTTACCTCCATTTTTTGTGTTTTACCTTAAATCACTTTATCCTTCCCCATTTAATTTCCTCATTCTCTCTGAGTTCAGTCCTCATGGATTCAAACTGTACACTTCAGAACTACAATTAGCATCAGCCTCTGGTGACTAGGTATTTCACACATCAACTCTTCAATATTAGTTGTCAAAATGTCAAAGAAATCTAGGTTAATTAGTTATTCCTCGCACATTCCTTTAATGGAAACTGAAAGAGATGTACTTGACCCAATTTTCTCACTAAACCTCATTGAATTACACCAACATCTCCTCCTTAACCAATTATACTCCCCAATTTATAATGCAGCTATCAGGCCTGGCCTTTTTGCAGCAATGGTTCCCAAACATATTTTTTCCCAGAATCTATCTATTGCTTTTTTTCTCCTCTATATCCACAATTTTTTTCTTATGAATAAATTGGAAGATAATATCTTCCAAGTTTCCTCTATTCTAATCCAGCAAGCACTGTGTTTTTCTTAATCATCATCTTATACCTCTTTTTGAGAGGAAACCTTGTTGTCAACTTTCCAAAGCTTTTCTACACCTATTTATGCCCAATTAATTTTATTTTTGATGCCCACTGGGAAACACTTACCTTTAGAGCTCACTCATTTTCTTCTAGAGACCTTTTTTGGGGAGGCCAAACCCATTGTTCAAGTCATAGAAGAGATTTTGGGAAGAGAAGATACTACTGTTATTGATAAATCTATGTTGGGGATTTTTAATCTAATGATGAATCCAAACATATTTTTTGATATTCATCCCTTTTGTGAGAAGAAGGTTAACTCATAGTTAACAAATATTTACCTCAGCGGATGATAAAATTTCCTTCTTTTGTCGCATATCTCTTTTTGTATACTCATGCTTACAAGTTTATGCACCTTGTTCTAAACATCATTGATCCTTATCAAAACAAGCAGTGAGTGATTTTTTGGAAAAATGTTATAAGAATTAATCCAAAATTTGAAGGCCTTATGTATTTTTCAAGTTATTTTCTGTCAAATTTTTATTCAATTATTAATAGTTCTCCTTCATCACGCATTTTAGAAAAAGCACAGTCCCTTCTTTAGCTTGATAAGGATGTAAAGGTTGGTGATTGGTTTTTATTTGAAGAAATTTAGAAATCAAATTATATGGAGCAGAATTTTCCACCTACAAACTCCCTACATTTCTGCCAGTGAGAATGTTTTCCTTGGACTTTGTTAGGCAATGTTTAAATGTAGGTGAAATAAATTTTGTCTCAGAAAAGAAGGGATATTTTTTCAAGTTTCCTAAGATAATTGGGCCATTCATTGTGAATACAGACATGCTATGGGAGAAGTGCACAAGGTCTTGGAAAGCATGAAGTTGCATTTCGGTGAGAAATGGTCCTATGATGCTCATCATATCATTTCTAACAAGAGAGTGGAGAATGTGTATTCCCCTTATGTTCATGAGTCTAAACTAGATGTTGAAAAATTAGAAAATGGAGGAGAAACCACTACATTGGGAGGAATGGAAGTTGATACTCCTCACCCTAGTGAGAAAAAAATGAAAATAGGAACCGAGGAGATCATTGACCTAGATAAAGAGAGAAATGAGGGCTCAAAAATATTTAAATTGTCTAAGGGGGATAGTTTTGCAGTAGCTGGATGATTCCAGTTGTAGCTGGGGGAAGTAAGTTTCACACCTTCTTCCCTTATTCTAGAATAGGCCACTCAGAGTTCTATTCTAGCCATAAAGGACTTGTATTCACAAAGAGAAGAAAATAACAAAAGAGTAAAATAAAGCATGGAATCCTAACTATAGGCATAGTCAACTGTTGATTATCAAATGAGATTACTTTATGCTATGGATGTTGAGAGAAACCAACTCAAATTATCTTTCTCTCATCCCTCAACCTTGGTTGTATCATCTTCAATAGGTTTCAATATTTTCCACTTGACAATAGATGCTACGGATGTCCCATTACTTGACAAAATCAACTTGCATAGACGGAATGGGGAGTTTATTTATTGTGATTTAAACAAGACTTCTATAGCTGCAAGAAAAGTTGAAATCTTATTCGAAAAATTAGTAAATCAATTGTAATTAGAAAAATCCAACTCAAGTGCTTTGAATGCACAAAATGAAGAACTGAAGAAAATCATTGTAAAAGTGGGTGTGAGCCCATAAGATAGAAGTGTTGTCTAGAAATTGTTGCAAGGAGCTGAAACATAGATTCAAGTTCTCAATAAGAAGTTAAAGTTACCTTCTGTGGAACATTCCAAGGCCCGATACATTGCACAAATAGAGAATGAGAAAGATATTATAACTATAGAGATTTTGCTGTGAAATGAGGAAAATACTAAGCTAAAGGAGATGAATTCTATTTTACAACAGAAAATAGAATGTCATGTTTGTACTATTCTAGTACAAGGAGGCTTTGAAGACCCAACAGACAAGCTAATGAGAGTCATGAGTGAATTGAATATTTCTGAAAGTGAAATTAATAAAATTAAAATAAATTATGATTATTATATGAAAATACTAAAGGTAATTGAAAGGGATGTGGCCATGTCTCAAGAAAATGCCAATAAATATAGAAATTATTTTCAGTCGACCTTTCAAGAAATGAAATAGTTGAAAGAGAAAGTGAACGTAAATATGCCCCTTATGTAAACAAGGGAGATAATCTAGAATGACATCATTCATACTGTGCAGAATATGTGGGAGTCTTTGTCCATAGTAGCATAATATAAAACTATTGTGAGGGATCTAGAAATTTTGATTGCTTCAAGTAAGCATAAACTTCAATTGTGTTCCAACTTTGCCGGAAATACATTTGACATTATTAATTTGAGATCATTACGAGAACTGAAGGAATTAAAAATTGATAATAGGAAATAATATGTCTTACGAATTAATAAAATGATTTTAAATAATTTCAGTTTGAAGATAATAGAAACAAAATTTTCTAAAGTTAAGGAAGTTGTAATTAAGTTCAACAATGATTTTGATAAGAGGACAAGAGAAGGTTTACCTTCTTGCTGGGATCAACAAGGAAAATTATTACCCTGGGAGACATATGAGACCATGCAGGTAGAATCTAAGAGAAATGTCGGTTCCACACATGAGAAGACAACAATAGTAAAGGGAGAAACCATTTTAAATTATGTGCTGAGATATGTTCAATTATTGTGGCTAATGAGAACCGTGTTGATGGGGAAGAAAACCTACAATAGAATCACAAATTTTAAGATGGAACATAATATATTTGTGAATAGTTTGAATGCAAATCCAAATATTTGGAAAATATGCAGAGAATATATGTCACCAATAGTGACAAGTGCAGAAGCTGGAAATTCAACAACAACATAGTCCCACTCCACTCAGTGACTTAATGTCACCTTCATTTATAGCAACCTTTTTCTAAAGGCTTTTAAAAATAATTTGATAATTTAATTTGATTTTATTTTTCATCATGAATGTAATCCTCTGAAGGAAAAGTATTCTGAAGATTATTTTATTTGATTCACAATTTTTTAATGTTGACAATTTCATAACTGTCCCCTTTGTAATTTTGTATAAAAGAAATTTTGGAAGAAGAGGAGAGGTTATGAAGTTTTGACCTGAGAAGAAGAAATTCTTTTGTATTTTCATACCTTCTTGGTGATATGAATACATATTTCAGAGTGATTCCAGACACTTGTTGAGAATGATATGTATTTCTATTGTATTCCCATTTAATGTTTTCTTCAATAGATAGGAGTAATGAAGTTGATGGCTTTTTAATATTTACAATTTCAATTTGTGATTTCAGTGAGTTAATAAAGGAAAGCATTAATGATGCGCTCCTCCTTTTTATTTATTAGTCGAAAATAATTTCATTTTAATTCTAAAGCTAATAAAAAGAGGTTTTGTATTAAACAACCTATTGTTTAAAATATTTCAAGCTCCTTTTCTTCATAGCATTTCAATTTAAGTCATATTCAACATCAAAAGGCCACTTCGAAAGATTGTTATACTGACTAGAATAATTTGGAACATCCTTTTAATAATTTAATTTTTGGGGTTTAATATGGGTCAAAAAATAGTTTATTTCACAATTTTATTTCAATGTCTTAGGCATTGACCACCCCTCAACCAAATTTTGTCTTCTAAGATACAAGATTTTTTGGCATCATTGCCAGGGAAAGAAGTACACCTTTTTTTGTCATTTGTTTTTCTAGTGAGCAAAGAACGTGTTTAGGCTTAGTCTCTCACCAAGAAAGCAGTCATGGCTCCTAGAGGGCCTCACACGAGGTCTGATACCTCAGAAAAAAAATATCATATTCATTTTCACCCATATAATTTAGTTTCTCAGAGAGTTTGGAGATAAATATCCCTGGTAACTCCAAAATGCTATTTTATCATCCCATGTGACCAGTTCTGTTTCTCAATTTCCAAAAACTTATCATTCAAAAGAATTTTTAAAGAATCTTGATTTTTCTCAAGAAAGGGTATTTCATCCCCAGAATATTCTTCCAGAACCCGCATTGAAAGAAGAGTCTTCTGAGTGTGTGCCATTTTCTTTTCTCGAAATTAAAGAGATCCAAACAATTGATTTTTCATTTTTTCATCAAAATTTTTATGTTGTGAGTCAACGAGTTCCTATTTTTGTTATTCCACCTAAACCATTTGTATTCTAGGCAAGATGGTCTCCTTATCATCTTCAAAATAAAAATATGGTGATTCAAACATTCTTGTTGAACATATATTGACCATTAATTATTACCCATAAAATGAATGGAATGCCCCAAGATTATCTCAAATTGTTTCGTAGATTTATAGGGCAAGATGAAGTAGCAATAGAAAAGCAAGTTGCATCATTTTATGGGTTTTTTGAGAATTTGAATGTCGAATATCTAGATGTAGTGATGAGATTATTTGTACAGTAACTCAATGGAGAAGAAAAAAAATTGATCAAAAACATTTCCTTCTAGCTCTATAAACACTTGGGAAGAACTAGAAAATGTGTTTACACAGAGATAGAATGAGAAAAAAAATCATAGTTATTTTATTTCTGAATCTAGCGCAATTAAAAGAAAATTAGAAGAAGATGTAACTAAATTCATAAAAATTCTAAATAAATTGTAGAATAGTTTTCCAGTACAAATAAAATCACCACCTGTAGGAGAAAAATTGGTGTTTGCAGGAGAATTTGAATCTGATTTTGGTTTCACTTTGAGAGAGATAAGCTCTACTATTTTAGACGAAATTCGAATGGATGCACTAGAGATTGAAGCAATTTTATGTGTTGCAGGGAAAATTAAAGCCAAAGATTAGATTGATTATAGGGAGGAAGGGAAAGAAGAAGTGAAGGATGCTAGTTAACCTAAATATTTCCATGAATAGAAGCTTGATGATATGACTAAAGTCATCATAAGTATCTCAAACAATCTTGTTAAATTAGAACTGGAAAATAATAACCCTACAGTTCATATTAAACAGGGAGAAAACAAATTTTTCAATCCTCGATTTAGGGGACAACCAATGCAGATCATGTAGCAAGATAAAAATATCAAGACCACATACAACCACCTATGTATATTGAAGATGAATGAGAGGAAGAAATGGAAGAAATGCTTAAGGAGCAAGAAAATACAATTTCTACATTATATGAAGAGTAGGTAGAAGTAATCATAAATAAGATTCAAACTTGGAAACTCGAGTACCTTTGGATGATCATGAAATTGAAGAGTACTGTAATAAATTTAAAAACTTTATACAAGGAGAATTTCACAAAAAATATGATCTCGGGTCAAGGAAAAGATTAATAATTCAAGACAATACATAGGGGAAAAACAATCATACAGATAAACAACAATTCATTAAACAAGTTGATAAAGGAAAGCATTGAATGAGTATTGTTTCAATAGTCTCACTCTAATGAGGAAAAATTTCCAATAGTAAGCAAGACACAAGGGTGTCACATAAGGCTCGTCACCAGCCTATTGCCAATTATTAGAATTTTTCAAATAAAAATTTGAACGAAGGAGAACATTTGAAAGAAGTAAAGGAGTGTCATTATTTTAATTTATTATAATAATTGGAGAAAATGAAAGTTCCTATTCCTTTAGTTGAGTTAGTGAAGAATCCTAGCTACAAGAAACGTGTTTCAAATTTCATAAATTTGTCTCAAGAAAATCCTTCAGTAGATGCAATAAATTTGCAAGAAGAGAGGCCAGTGGTGATATTTGACCCTCATGTAGAAGAACAAGATTCTTCTACTCCTCATTTATATATTTCTACTTTCATGCACGATTTTATTCTGCATAAGGGTATGTTGGATTCATGGGCCTCTCATAATTTAATGCCTATTTGAGTAATGAAGAAATTGTATTTTTTAAATAAATATATTTACACTTTTGATTTGAAAAATGTTATATCTGTAAGGCTCATAAAATATTTGGTTGTTTCATTGGCTCATATTTGAGTTAGAAGTATTTTCATGGATGTGGTTGTTGCAGATATTCCAACTTGATTTGGGAGGTTTCTCTCAAGATCCCGAGGAGCCCAATTGCGAGGAGTGCTAAAACTAGATTTTACATATGCTATTATTCCATTTTTTTATGGAGAAGAAAGGAGATTATATCGAGAGACTGATTTTCTGAAGACCATCACCAAGGATTGTTCTAGTAATGCTCCTATTTACAGTTAGGAAAAAGATGACTTTTACTATTTCATGTTACAAGAATATGAAGAAATATTTGAAGACACAGAAGTGCAGCTCCCTTCAGCAATTAAAAGAAAGCATATAGTAGTTAGTGGAGTTGGGAACTTGTATTTTTATGGTAATTATTCAAAGGAAGGAAATGGAGCTGGAGTTCTACTTCTTTCTCCATAAGGTCATAAAATCACTTTCTCTTATAAATTGGAATTTGGCTACACTAATAATATCATTGAATATGAGGCTTTGGTTTTGGGTTTACAAGTAGAAAAAAAACTGGGAATACTATGTATTCTTGTTTTTGGAGACTCGGAAATAGTGGTTAAGCAAATTAAGAACCAATTCCAAGCAAAACATCTAAGGCTTAAAGGCTTTAGATATGAAGTGTGGGATTTAGTAGACAATTTATTTTCTACTTTTAATATACATTTTTTACCAAGGGAGGTAAATAGGCTAGATGAATCACTGGTAGTTGCAACTAGTACTTTCAAGCCTCCATTAAATCCCAGGTTGAGGTATGAAGTTGAGATTAGAAATAGAACTTCCATTATAGAAAAAATATAATAATGGAATGTTTTTGAATATGAAGAACATATTAAAATATTTTTGGAAATGGTAGGTGAATTTTCGAATTTAGGAATTGACCAAGAAAATGAAAATGAAGAAACTCAATAAGAATAACAGAACGATATATTGCCTTTAAAGGATTTTGTGGGAGATCAGAAGATAGTGAAGCTTAAAAATAATGTGATCCCTAAATGTTTGGTCTCCTTGGAAAATGTTATTTAATGCAAACGACATTCCTATTATTGTAAATAAGACAGATTTAGAAGAAAAACTTGAATATTTCAACCTTGGAATAGAGCAACAAGCAAAACTGGTGAGATTGGCAAAAGATATGTCAAAGGAGTTCAGAAAGAGGTATATAGATCTATTCAAGACATATTTTGATATATTTTTATGGTCTTATGAAGACCTAAAAACTTATGAAACCAACATTATTCAGCATAAAATTCCTTTGAAGGTAGGGATCAAACCATATAAATAGAAATTGAGGTAGATTAATCCTTTTTTGCTGCCATCAATTAAGAAAGAAGTCAAAAATATGTTGTTCGAGTTAGATATTTTTATTGGGTGGATAATTTAGTACCTATGAGGAAGAAGAATGGGTAAATTTAGTTGTGTATTGACTTTAGAAATTCGAACATGGCATCATTGAAAGATAACTATCATATCCCAAGGATGGATCATATTTTACAAAGGGTAACTTGCTATTCTATATTATCAATGATTGATGGATCTTCAGGGTACAACTAGATTTCATTTCAGCCAGAAGATCAAAATAAGACAACATTTACAACCCCTTGGGGCACTTTCATGTACGCAAATATGCCTTTTGGATTAATGAATGTTGGTGCTACTTTGCAAAGGGATATGTATATATCCTTTTTCAGTGAAAACGATAAATTTGTGGTGATTTATTTAGATGATATTATAGTTTTCTCCAAGTCATATGAGAATAATTTGAAGCATTTACAATGGACTTTTGAAAAATGCAGAAGGTATGGCCTATCTTTAAATCCAAAAAAGTCTCATTTTTTTTTAAAAGAGGGAAAGCTACTTGGGCATATTGTATCTAAGGAAGGAGTTAAGATTGATCCAAAAAGAGTATAAGAAATTAAAAGTATACCTCTACCAAGGAGTAAAAAGGAGATTAAAAGCTTCTTCGGGAAAATAAATTTCCAGAGGATATTTATCCCAAATTATGTAGAGATTGTGAAAGAGATCACTGACATGTTGAAAAAGAATGCAGAAGTAAGATGTATTTTAGCTGCCAAGGAATATTTTTCAAGAATAAAAGAATATTTTCAAGAAGCACAAGTATTGGTGAGTCCATATTATTAAGAAAAATTCCAAATATTAGCATCTACTTCTCCTTCCACTGTTGCAGCTGTTTTTTTCCAGATAAAACAAGATAATGATCAACAACTAGTGGTGTTCTTCAGTAGGGTGTTGAGGGATGAAGATCTGAAGTATAATACCCTTGAAAAGGAGGCTTATGTTATGGTAAAAGAATCAAAGGCTTTTAGAGTTTATGTTCTTCAGTCTCAAATTCTTTCTTGTGTTCCCAATGTTGTTGTTAAATATGTATTAGCTAAGGGTGAAAGTGAAGGTAAAAGAGGAAAGTGGATATCTAATATTTAGGAATATGAAATGGACATCAAGTTGACCAAGCTGGTGAAAGGTCAAGGATTAGCCAAAATGTTGACAAAGGCTAATTATCAAGCTACATGGATAAATTTATTGGATGAGGTTGTTAAATCAAAGACTTCTAAGGAAGAAAAAGGTAAAGAAAAAAAAAACTTGATAATAGAATTCAATATAAGTACCTATGTTCTCAACGGTATAAATATATTTTCCATTATCCATGTTTTCTTCGTTTTCCTACTTCCTTGGATAGAACGAAGTAAAAATTTCCTAGAGTTAAATCCCATAAATATGTGATAGAAAATGGTAGTTTGTATTGGAAGGACCCTACTGGAATTTTTTTTCTCTATTTGACAAAAGGGGAGACCATATAAATCTTCAATGAATATTAGGGATTGATATGTGTAGGTCATTACCGTTGGAAATTTACAACACATAAAATCTTAAAGGTTGGTTTTTGTTGGCACTCTTTGTTTTTAGATGTTTATAGATTAGTAATAAGTTTTGAGAAGTGACAAATATCTGTTGAAAAGAATAAGTTGCCACCATTTCCACTGATTCTTATTTTTATTGAAGAATCATTTAGACAATGGCTTCTGGATTTTAGAGGAGAAATAAATCCACCTTCAAGTGGAAAACACAAGTGGATCCTAACAGGTAGAGATTATTTTACTAAATGGCTGTAAGTTGTTCCAACTAGGTGGGAAACTGATTTAGTGGTATTAAAGTTTTCCAGGAAAATATCTTTAGTACATTTGGTTGTCCAAAGCAGTAAGTTGTAGATAATGCACAAGTGTCCAGGTCCCAAAAACTGATTGAATTTTACCATAATTATAATGTGATACTCTCAAATTCTACCACCTATCGTCCAAAAGGGAATGGGTTGGAAGAATCATCGAACAAGGCTCTAGTTAATGTACTTAAGAAAAAAATTCCATAGAATAAGAAGAACTTGGATACTCAGCTAAAATTTTCTTTATGGGAAAATAGGGTGGCAACTATGTGATCAATTGGAAAATCCCTTTTTGAGTTGGTATATGGAGAAAAAACTTAATTTCCCAGTTATCTTGAAAAACCTATGGTGGAACTTATTCAAGATATTGCACATGAATAAAATGCACTAACAAGGAGGATGAACCAGCTAGCAAATTTGAATGAAAATAGGGGAAAGTTCATGGAAAATACGATTATTTATCAAGAAAAGATGAAGCTGATATTTGATGGAAAAGCTAGAAATATTTTTTTTAGCCTGGAGATTCGGTTCTAAGATGGGATGTTAGGAGGGAAGATAAAGGAAGACATGGAAAGTTTGATCGTTTATGGTTTGGCCCCTTTAAAATTGCAAAATTCAAAACCAATAACAACTTCATTCTGGAAAGTTATTTTTGTTTCCTTTGAATGGGCAGTATATGAAGCACTAATTCCACCAATTATGTCATTTTATTTCATAATTGTATATACTATTTTTCTCATTGTAAATACTCAGTGAGTTATTAATTATAATGTTTCAAGCTATAATTATGAATCCATGCCCAAGGTGAAGGCACTAATTTGCGGGTCTTAGTGTTTATCTAAAAACAACTATCCCCAGGTGGAGCTAGATGTTGTAGCTCATTTTATTTTCCTCATGTATGAAAAAATAAAATAAAAAATAAATAAATAAATAAATAAATAAATATATATATATATATATATATATATATATATATATATATATAGATCAAAATCAAACTTAAGTTAGTATTTTGATTTATTTTTCTAATGGTTGATTTAGTATTATTAATTAGGCTTATTTCAACAACAATTAAATAATAATTTTTAGGGGCCCAAGCGATGGTGGAAACCTGATGACACTACATGCCTGATGGTTATTTCACCCATTGCCTTCACAAATAATTTTTGGAGTCCCATTGACAAATAGATCTATGGTGGAGATTGATTATGTGGGCACTCCATTATAAATCCACCGTACTGGAGACCGCCCCCATAGAATATTAGTAAGAGAGCACAAATATATTTTCATTGTATTATCACCATTTCGTAACCATTCATTTTCCATCACTTCTTGCCACCTCATCCTCCACATCAACCTTGTCATTTCAACTTGTTATTTTACCATGTCATGAAATAGTACACCCCATGTGCTCATTAATTTATGTTTCCCCTCCATTTTCCCTGTTTTTACTCAAATCCCGTTATCCTTCCCCATTTCATTTCATCATTCTCTATGCATTTGGTCCCCATGGATTCAAGTCATACACTTCAAAAATCCAATTAGCATCAGCCTACAGTGACCATGTATTTTACACATCATCTTTTCAATCCTAGCTGTCAAAATTTCAAATAAATCTATGTTAACTGGTAGTTCCTCGCACACTCCTTAGTCACTGAACCTCATTAAATTACACCAGCATGTCATCCTCAATAAGAAAGACTCCAAAATTTATGCTACAACTATAAGGTCTGGAATTTTAGCTGCAATGGTTCCCCAAATGTATGTTTTCCCATAATTCATCTATAGGCTTGTTTCTGCTTTGTACGCACATAAACGTTTTGTTATGAACAAATTGGGAGAAAAAATATTCCAAGTTTACTCCCTTCAAATCGAGCAAGCCCTGAGTTTTCCTTCTTCGGAGTCTTATACCCCTTACTCATACGAAACCTTGTTTTTGGATTTCCAAAGCTTGTCAACACCTAGTTATGCCCAATTAATTTTCTTTGTTTTGCCCACTAGGAAACACTTACCTCTAGAGCCCACACATTTTTCTCTGTAGACCTTTTCTAAGGAGGCCATACCAATTCTTTAAGTCATGGAAAATATTTTTGGGAGAGAAGATACTACTGTTATGCATAAAGCTATCATTGTGATGTTTAATTTGATGATTAATCTAGACATAGTTTTTTATATTCCTCCCTTTTGGGAGAAGATGGTAAACTCACCATTAAAAAATATTTCCCTCACTAGATGCTTCAGATTTTCTTCTTTGGTCACATTATGTCTGTATACTCATGTTCACAAGTTTATGCACCTGGGTCTAAACATCATGGATCCTCATAAAAACAAGCATTCAATAATTTTATGGATATATATTATAATAATTAATCCAAATGTTGAAGCCATTATGTATTTCACCACTTCTTTTCTGTAAATTGGTTATTGAATTATTAACAATTCTCCTTCATCATGAATGTTACTAAAATCATAGTACCTTATTTGGCTCAGTAAGGATGTAAATATCGATGTTTGTTTTTTGTTTGAAGAATATTAAGAAATAAGATTATATGGAGCAGAGGTTGCCCCCTACAAACTCCCTACATTTGTGCCAATAAAACTATTTTACTTAGAGTTTGTTAGGAAAATTTTAAATGTATATCAAATATATTGTGTCCCAACAAATAATGGGAATTTTTTCAAGTTTCCCAAGACAATTGAGCCATTCATTGTGAATACTAGATGGGTTATGGGAGAAGTGCAGAAGATCCTGGAAAGCATGAAGCTGCAGTTGGGTGAGGAATGGCCCTATGACCCTCATCATATAATTTCAAACAAGAGATTGGAGAATGAGTATGTCGCTTGTGTTCATGAGTCTAAATCAGATGTTGAAAAAATAGAAAATGGAGGACAAACCTTTGCATTAGGAGGAATACATGTTGACACTCACCCTAGTAAAAAAACCTTGAAAAGAGGAAGTGAGGAGATCATTGACCTGGATGAAGAGGAAAATAAGGGCTCCAAAATAGTTAAATTGTATGAGGGGGTAGTTTTGCAGTAGCTGTAGGTTTGCAGTTGCAGCCGGGGGAAGTCAATTTGACAAATTCCCTTGTTACAGGAGGTGCCACTCAGAGTTCTATTCTAGCCATAAAACACTTGGATTCACAAATCCAAGAAAATAATAGAAGACTAAAAGAGATCATGGAATCAAAATTGGAGGCAAAGTCAATTGTTTATTATCAAAATAGATTACTTTCTACTATGTATCTTTAGAGAAAACAGCTCAAATTATCTTTCTCTCATCCCTTTGCCTTGAATATATCATCTTTGATATGTCTCAAGACTATCAACTTAACAGTGGATGCTAGAGAGATCCCATTACTTGATAAAATCAACTTTCATAGACAGACTAGGGAGTTGATTTATAGTAATTTTCATAAGACTTATATATATGCGAGAAAATTAGAATACTTATTGGAAAAAGTAGTAAATCAAATGAAATTATAAAAATCCAACTCAAGGGCTTTGAATACATGGAATGAAGAAGTAAAGAAAATCATTGTAAAAGTGTGTGTCAACCTAAAAGATAGAAGTGTTGTCTACAAAATGTTGCAAGGAAATGAAATAGAGATTTAGGTTTTCAGGAAGAAGCTAAATTTTCCTTCTATGGAATATTCCATGGCCCCATAAGTTACAAAAATAGAGAAAGAGAAATATATTCTAGCTAGAGAGATTTTGCAAAGAAATGAGGAAAATACTAAGCTAAAGGAGATGAATTTTATTTTACAAGAGAAAATAGAATCTCATGTTTGTAGTATTTTAGTACAAGTATAATCTGAAGACCTAACAGACAAGCTAATGAGATTCATGTCTAAATTGAATATTTTTTAAAGATAAATGAACAAAATTCAAAGAAATTATGATGATGCCATGAAAAGACTAGAGTTAACTTAAATGGATTTGGCCATGTCTCAAGAAAATGCCAATAAATATAGAAATGATTTTCAACTGGCCTCTTAATAAATCAAAGAGATGAAAGAGAAAGTGAAGGGAAATATGCCCCTTATCCAAGAAATGGAAATAATATGGAATGACATCATTCATACTCTGTAGAATATGTGGTAGTCTTTGTCCATAGTAGTAGAAGAGAAAACTATAGTGAGGGATCTGGAAAGTTTGATAGCTACTAGTAATCAAAAACTTCAAGAATGTGCCAAATTTTCCAAAAAGATGTTTGACTTTCTTAACTCAATATCATCACAAGAACAGAAGGGATTAAAAATTGATGACAAGACAAAATATGTCCTAGAAATTAATAAAATTATTCTGAAGAACTTATGTAGGAAAACAATGGAAAAAAAATTGTCTGAAGTCAGGGAAGTTGTAATTAATTTTAAAAATGATTTTTATAAGAGGAACAGAGCAATTTTACCTTCATGTTGGGATCAATAAGTAAAATTGTTACCTTGCGAGACATATGAGCCCATGTCAGTGAAAGCTAAGAGTAAAATTTGTTCCACACATGAGAAGACAACAATAATGAAGGGAGAAACCATTATAAATTATTTTTTAAGGAGATTTTAAGTTACTGTGATTGATGAGAACCACGTTTATGGAGAAGAAAACCTACAAAATAATCGTAAATTTTGTGATGGCATATACTATATTTATGAAGAGTTCCAATGCAGATAAAAATATTTGTAAAAGATGCAGAGAATGGATGTCGCTAATAGTGACAAGTGCATAAGCTGGAACTTTAGTTGCAGTAGAGTCCTAACCCACTCGGTGACTTGATCCAACCTATATTTGTAGCAAATTTTTTTGAATTTTTTTTGAAAATGATGTAATAATGTAATTTTCCTTTATTTTTCATCAATAATGTAATCCTAGGAAGGAAAAATGGTTTTAAGAGTAGTTTAATTAATTGACAATTGTTGACAGTCGACAATTTCATAACTGTCCCCTTTTATAACTTTGTATAAAATCAATTTTGGAAGAAGAGAAGAGGTTTTGAATTTTGGACCTCAGAAACAGAAAGTCTTCTGTATTTTCATATTTTCTTCATGATATGAATAAAGATGTCATAGTGATTCCAAACACTTGTTGAGTATGATATGTATTTCTATTCCATTTGCATTGACTTCTTTCTTCAATAGAAATGAGTGATGAAGTTATTTGCCTTTTAAGATTTATAGTTTCAAGTTTTTATTTTTCCGAGTTAATAAAAGAAAACCTTAATGATGTGATCCTCCTTTTTGTTTATCACTCCACAATAATTTCATTTTTCTTCTAGATATAATAACAAGAGATTTTGTATTAAAAAACCTGTTGTTTACAAAAATTTTATCCTCCTTTTCTTCACAACATTTCCATTTAAGTCCTATTCAACATAAAAAAGCCACTTTGAAATATTTTTCTACTCATTAGAAGACTTCGGAAAGTTGTTTTGATAATTTAGTTTTTGGGGCTTAAGATGAGACATCAAATAGTTTATTTCATATTTTTATTTAAATGTCTTGGGAAATGACCTCCCCTCAGCCATAAGTTTCCATTGAAGGTATAAAATATTCCACATTCATGCTTTGAATATGGAATGGGGGTGATTGTCTAAAAGAAAGATTTGGTTCTATTTAATCTATGGTCAGGTGGTATGTGGAGCTCCCTGACTTAGTTTGATTTTTCATATCTCAATAGGAGTTATTTTCCTCATGTATTCTTTCAGTAAATTTACTTGTTATGATGTGTATTTGATGGTTTTTCTATCAGTGTTATTTATCTGAATATATGTTGGTTATGATCATGGTCTTATGATAAATTCAAGTTATGGCTCTTATCATTTTTTTACTTGTAAATGATTTGTTAGTGATTGCATGACCTAATAGATATTATTGCAGCTATACCAGGTTAGTTCAAATCTTTGATTAATTTTCTTGTTAGAGTATTTTTTCTTGTGTTATTTATCAGTTTCAAAAGTTTTGTTAAGCTCGGTGAAGTGGTCTGGAGACTATCCCTGAAAAGGTGGCTTAGATTCCACGGTCGTAAGCACAAATCATGGGAAAAAAATTGCAGTCACTATATTGGAGGCTTATGAAAGTGACTGTAGGCCTATAGTTAAATTTATGTAGTGTTATGACTGCAACTAGGAGTCCATATTAGTGAAAAAGAAGTTGAAGTTATGGTTTGGGAACCTCGAGTGGTTTTTTAGCTCTTGGGGGTCTTGTAGCACTTGAGGGAAGTCAGTAAAGTGTTCGTTTGTCTATTCCACTTCCTCAACTATACCTAGGAGGTTGATTCATGTCATACTATCCCTCAACTTATTTTTATCATGACATCCTCGTGAAAGTGAGTAAATGTAGGAGGGGTGATTACATATTGGTACCAGAGCTTCAAATTTCAAACGCTTCGACTAGATGGGAGGAATGTCTTTGTTATACATGCATGCCAGCCATCTGCATGTGGAATAGTGGTTATGGTTGTGATGGATATAGGTGGTGTCATAGTTTATGTTATCATGGATGATGTTGTTGTGTTGGCTGAGATAGAGTAGGAGATTCAGATCATTAGAGCGAGGTTGTAGCATTGGACCTCAAGGTAGGAGCAGACCGCCATACAAGTTTATATGTTTCTAATGTAGGTATGTTGTTTAAAGGTTGTTACATGCATCATGGTTATCTACATACATGTCATTCTATTTTTGTTGTGGTTACATGCATGAAGATGTTAGCTAATCAGTGCAGTCATATGAACATGTGTTGGATAGTCATACGTGATATCAACTTGTTCTTATATTCATTGTGGTCATATGCATGCTGACAATGGTAATTTCATTTAAGATCCAGATGTTATTATGTATCTTGCTAATCAGGATTTCTCTTTGCAAAAGGTTATGGTTACGAGTATGAGTCGATATACTTTTGATATTATGTCGTACTAATATGGAATGACTTGTCCATATGTGATAGCCTTTCCTAAGACACATTGAGGTATGATTTGACTATGTCATCTATTTGGCATTTCAATGTTTCATTATGTCATTATTACCTGTTTGAGTGTTTGGTTATGTCATCTATTTGGTGTTTTATTGTTTGGTGTGTATTATGTGATTTGTGTATTGTTTGAATGTTTGATTAATTGCATGATATGAGTATGTTTCTAGAAGATTTCATGAAGTAATGATATTTTCTAAGATGATTGTACTAACACAATATCTACTGAGAAAACTTATATCTATTTGAGGGCAAGTGGGTTCTAGTTTTAGTATTATTACTTATGAGTATGAGTTGGTTTTGATGACATGGCTATTACTCTCGGTGAAGGTTGATTTCAACTTAATTGATACAATGTCTTCATCTTTGCAACATGTGGCCCACATATGTGAATAGTTCTAGGGAATCATGGTTCGCATTAGTGTGACAAGGTAGCAATTTAATTTTTTATATAACTAACAGTGCGGTGATATGATAGCACATAATCAGACCCAATCACACTAAGGAGAAAAAGGTATAAGAATTGGATTCTAGTTATAGTTATATTCATCAAGGAATTGGAGTCCCTTGAGCGTTGCTATATGTATGTGTTTAGTTACAAGGGAGGGTGTTTTCCACACTAAGGTAAGGTAATTGATACATTGTTATATTTATTTATCCACTGGAAGTTGTGTGTTTAAGGTAGTATGATGAATGGGATTGCATGGAAAAATAAACTTCCATGAAATATTGAAGAAGAATAAGGTTGACATTTTCCTTGGAAGCATTGGGAAACCAGAGGGATTGAGTCATGGTGTATGTTTCTATTATTATGCTTTTGGTTCCTTGTGATTTTTTTGTGCTTGATTTCTAGTTTTGTTTATTTCTAGTGCATGGCCATGCCACTTTGTTTGTGGTGTCATATTGCTATTAGGTTTTCATGGTTTTTTTTTGTTTTTTTTTTTGTTCTTGCCTTCTATATTTTAAGGGTCTTAGAAATTGGTTTGGGAAGGATGAAATTTATGTAAGCTCAAGGAGAGTTGTGTGGTACCCATTGGGTAATGTATGATCCAGATGAAGCTTGATGCATGAGTAAGGGTAGTTGAAGGAAAAAATAAGACAACCATTCTGGGAGGTTGAATCCATTGAGATAAATAGTTGGTGGAAAGTAGTAATGAGAAAGATAATATGAAAGGTAAGGTAAATGGATTTGAGGCACTAGGTGCCTTGGCTATGTTAGGCATTTTTGTTCTCAATGTTGTGCAAGAATAAGGGGATTTATCTTAATCTTGACCTTCTGATATCTGGTAGTTATGTTGTGCTCGTGATTATGTTGATGATTATATATAAATATATATATGTGTGTGTGTGTGTGTGTGTGTGTGTGTGTGTGTATATGTATATGTATATGTATATGTATATGTATGTATGTATGTATGTATGTCATTTTGTAACAGGGTCGTCAGGGATCATGATTGTTTTATGCTAGTGTTTATATATATATATGTGTGTGTGTGTGTGTGTGTTATTTTCTAAGAGGGCCATCAAGGATCGTCAATATTTTATGCTAATGATTATATGTATATATGTATGTATGTATGTTGTTATCTGACGAAGTTATCATGGATCATTATTGTAGAGGAATGGTTTCTTAAGAAGGTGAATGGAATGAAGAGGTTCTTGGTTTATGAGGAATAAAGTGGGAAGAGTTCAGTATCATGTGGATATGAATTGATATTATATCATTATACTATGCCTATGTTTATGTTATGGAAATATAATTCTAAGGGATACATCAACAAAATGAAAGAAGTGCGATGTGTGACACGCGGGGACGAGAATGATTAGTGGAAATTCACTAGAAGCATGGCTTCTTGTTCGAGACAGTGTGGTCTCCGGAAGTGCAGTACTCATATTTTTCACATGTTTTATATGTGGTGCTATGTACATATGGTGAAGTGTGCATGTTGTACATGTGGTGTCATGTGCATATCGTGCATTGTGAATGTTGTACATGTCGTGTTGTGTATAAGTGGTGCTATGTAAATGTGGTAAATTTGATGTTGTGTGCATACAGTGTTATGTATATGTTGTGTAGGTAGTGTTGTGTACACGTTGTGTAGGTGGTGTTCTATACACATTTTATAGCTGGTTTTGTGCAAATTTTGTACATGTGGTTCTATTTTATATGTGGTTTATGTACATGTTGTGTTGTGTATATGTGGTACTATGTTGCAGGCATTGTTTAGTCCTTGTGTCACAACATGTATATTCATTGTATTGTACAATGTGTATGTGCGTGTATGTGTTGTGTTGTACACCAGGAGTAGGTGTATGTGTCATGTTGTACAGGAAGTGTAGGTGTATTTGTTATTGTGTACACCGTGTGTAGCTGTATATGTGGTGTTTTACACTGAGTGTAGGTGTATGTGTTGTGTTTTACACTGGGTGTAGGTGTATGTGTTGTGTTTTACATTGTGTATGTGTATGCGTTGTACAATGTGATGGAACATGCATGTATGGGACTCTTTGGGACCTTGTTGTTTTTATTTAGGAGTGAGGAAATTTATTCTTTGTATTCCCTTATTGTTGATATTGAGGGTTGAGGTGGTTTATTATGGGGATACCCTTGTTGCTAATGAGGGTTGTGGTGGCTTAGTCTATGGATTCTCTTGTTTCTAATATTGAGGGAGTAGGTTTTTTAGTCTTTGAATTCCCTTTTTTCTTAAATATAAGGCACTAGGTGCTTGGTGGGTTTGGAAACAGATTGAGTGTGTGTACAGAAAGGATAAAGAACGAGGGCAGAAGAAAAATAAAAATTCGAAAGATAAGAATCAATATTCCATTTCATTTTTCACTTATACATGTGATCTATGATATTGGTTTTTTGACAATTACATGTGTTTTTTTTTTATGTTGGTCACATTTTGAGCTAAATAGATGTGATATGTTTACACATGAGGATTTAATCAAAGATCCATTTTTACATGTTGTGATATGCTTATACATGATGATTTATTTCAATTCATTTTCATTCTAATGGTAGTTATGTGCTTGGTACAAGGAAGCCAAAAAATTCCTAGTTGGGGTGGTTGAAATTGATTCCAAGAATTAGAAGCAACAATGAAAATTACTAGAACAAGAATTACTCTGGTGGTAAAGCACTTCAGTAGTAGGGCCATTATGGGACACTGATACTCAATAGTGGCCATTTATTTCTATGAACATGCTATGACTGGGGTGATGGTTTTGAAGTAGGCATATGTCTTGGTTTCTAAACCTTCCAAAGCGAGGAAAAATTGCCAAGGGATGAATCTCCTTAGAAAGGGGATGTCAGAGAACATGGAAGGTGAGTGACTAGATGGAAGGGTGTGAACTGATTTTCTGATGGACTATGTAACAAAGGAGGGAAGATCAGTGGATGGATTTTTTTTAGTCATTAGAATTTCCAGATAGAATTAGAAGCACATTGGGATTGTTTCCCGTAACAATGAGTTAATAACTATTCACTGAGGGAACAAGTAGCGCAAGGATAATAGAACTTTTCATTGGATGCATGTTTGAATTTAGCAGTGGATTCTAGAACACCTTGGAATGACTTGAATACTGGTATTAATTTTTAAGGTGGCAATGTGAGCCTCCTGATTTGCTCGTTGCTGATACAAGCATCATATTATTTTACTTTTTGTTTGAGAAAATGTGTATATATGTTTATGCATATATTATTGTGAATATTGTATTGAGATGGATTTTAAATAATGTATTGAATAAAATATGCATAAATATATGTGGCTACTATTGTAAATACCATAATGAGTTGGGTTATAAAGCTCCAATAAATGGTATGATTTTCAGGTTTTCAGGAGGATGTCATTGTAACTATTACAATGAGTTAGGTTATAAAGCTCCATGGGCAATATGTCTTGGTTTTGAGTGGTATTACTAGTTATAGGTGTCCTTGAACACTGAGGATGGTGTCCCCTAAGGGGGAGGGGTCTGCAACAACCTTGGGTTAAAATTTCATGCAATAAAGTTAATAAAGGAAAAATAAGAGCAAAGTCATGGGACACGTATTCCAAGCTAAATTTTTGGCACAATATCATAGTGGGGGTACATTTTTCTTATTATGGCTAAGGACATTGGAAAAGGCATTGGAAAAGGCTTTGGAAAGGAAAATAGGCATTAGTTGGTATTTTATTTATGAAAATAAAGGAAAATAGGAGAAAAGGGAGATAAAATATCACAGATTTACATGAGAAGTAAATTGAAGAGAAAATAGAGGAAAATGAAGAAATATAGGTCTCATTAATAAAAAGGCTTATAAGTATCACCTCATGCCCTTTTTTTAGTTTGGATTTGGAATTAATCTCATAGAGAGAAGAGCATCAATAAGGGAAGGAAAGAAAGAAAGTAAAGTAAGGCAAAGGAAAGACAAGGTAAGAAAAGGACAAGCAAGGAAAAGTTGGGTCAAGTAGCTTCAGCATAAATATTTGTAGGTAATAGGTTGCATGCGTGATTTCTTGACTAGTTTGTGCATGCATGGTGCATGCATGTGTGTATTTAGTTCTCTTGCTATTATGGGCAAGGGTTTTTCTAGGTTTGACAGTGGTTTCATCCTTACCTTGACATTTCTAGATAACCATAGTGTGATGGGATTCATTCTTGATTGAGCTTTGGATTGTGAGAAAGTTTTTTAATATGGGTGATTTGGTCTCAATAAAATATGAAGGGTTGGGGGTGGATATGGTTTTCTTCAGGAATCCCCCAATAGGTGGGTGGAGATAGGAAAATTCCTCAAGGGATGGTGAAGGAATTTTGAGGAATCCAAGATTGGTTTGGCTTTGTGATCGCTTGACTGGTTTTGGTGAGATCGTGGTAGTTGAGGGTGTAGGTGGTTTAACCTTTGGATTGCATTGGTTTTTTATGCATAGGTTTATCTCACGAGATTTCGTATTCGTGCTTGGAATATGGGACGGGGGTGATTGGTTGAAAGAAATATTTGGTTCAACTTAATCAATGGTCGGGTGGTACGTTAAAGCCCCCATATTTGTTGGATTTTTCATATGTCAACAAGGGCTATTTCCTATTTTATTCTATGAGTAAATTTACATTTTATGATGTAGCTTTCATGTTTTTTCTATCATTATTATTTATATAGTTATATGCTGGTTATAAGAATGGTTTTATGATAGATTAAATTTATGGATCTTATCAGATGTTTACCTGTAAATGACTGGTTAGTGAATGCATGAATTAATAGATGTTATTGTAGCTATTGTGAGAGGGAATTATACCTTATTTATTTTTCTTGGATAATTTTTAGATCTCTATGTTTTGATTTTCATTCATGACCTGTATATTTCATGTTCACCATGTGTTTGATGGAATTATTGTCATGGTTAGAGCTGGTTAGGTCAAGTCCTTCATTAATTTTTGTGTTAAATGTTTTTTAATTGTGTCATTTATCATTCTCTAAAGTTTTTTCAAGTTTTGGGAAGTGTTTTGGAGACTAGCCCAAAAAGGGTGGCTCACATTCTGCAGTTGCGGGGATAGAACTAGGGAGAATAAAATGTAGTCGTTACCTTATAGGATGATGCATGCCACTAGAGGCGTAAAATTCAATTTATGTAGTTTTATTTCTACGAATAGGAGTCTAAATCAGTGAAATATAAGTTTAACTAATTTTTTTGGAACTTGGAGTGGTTGTTTATCTCTTGGTGTCCTGTAGTGTCTGATGGAAGTAAGTAAAGTGTTAGTTTTTTTATTCCACTGCTTTAACTGTACCTAGGAGGTTGATTCATGTCATAGTAGCCCTCAACTCTTTTTTACCCTTGCAACCCAGTAAAAGTGGGTAAATGTTGGAGGGGTGGTTACATAATGACGAAGGAGATCGAATTCATCCACTGTGGAAAATATTTTTTAATTTATTAGTATGATGGTATGTGTAGAAGTGGTGCACTCATACTTTATCAAAACTTAGATTTTTAATTCATGCTCCTTGAGGCTTAGATTATTTATTTACTTTTTTTAATGAATGGATGGAATGGTTTCTGATTTAATGTCCCACCCTTGGAGTTTTTTTAAAGTAAATGACCTAAATGGATATCTTCTTTACTAACTTCAGGACACTTTCCATATTTATAGGTTTGGTCAAAAACAACATATTTTTATTTTTAGTTAAAACATGATATATTTCCCTCCTAAGATCCCTCCTAATTCCAACATCTCCTTTTCTACACTCTTAGCATCTTCATCAAAAAATATTACTACTAAGTTAAATTTACTAGTTCTTTTTATGAGCATGGAAATAGAGGTATGCAAAGAAAACATATAATACTCCATTACTACAACCTCATCTAGCTAGGCATCAATAGGTATTTTGTTAATGAGGGAGGTGAAGTGTTGAATACAAAATTTAATCCCTTCCTTCTTTCCCATTGTAATAGTGATTAGTTCTTTTATAAGGATGGAGGAGCTTTATCTTCACCATTTTTAGTAAGGAATTAAATTTTAAATATGTCCCAACCCTTCATAGATCCAATTTTTATATTAATACTAATTTCATGTTCTATTTTCAAAATTTTAAGGGAAAATTTACAAACTATATCATCTTGTTCTAAATTCAGAACCCTTATGATGAGATATAGATTCTTATTGTCAACTTCATGAACACAAGATTTATGAAGGTTAAAATTGGATACTATTCTATAAGTATGTTTTGGTGGGTCATGGAGATGCCCCTCAAGTTTAAATATCCTTGGAAAATTCATTCAAAAATGTAAGTTTCATTTCCCACCATCAAGTCAATCATTTCACTTACTATGTTTTGTCTTATAGGATCAAATGATAAAGATTAAGGTGAGTTCAATGGTGATGATGTAATCTATTTCAATGGCTTAGAGATATTTTGCAAGAAAATTTATACTAAATCCTTGATTGTATAAATGGTATTTTATTGATGATACTATATTCAATTACTATGATTCCATTGAGGAAATAAATTGAGAAATAAAATTTACTCCATAGATATAGAACACATTTTGACGATGCAACTTATGATTTTTGAACATAGGGGTAGAATCTTTGAAAGTATTTTCTAATTCAAGATTTTCACCTATGTTTGAAAAAAATGAAGGGTTGAGTTTTATGGGTTGATGAATAAAATTTTGACCATGTATTAGAATCACAATTTGTTACACAAAAACCCATAATTTTTAATAAAAATATGCATCACTAGAGTTAGAAAATCCCCTAGAGGTGGTTAAGAACATGTCTCAAAACCCATAGGGAGTGATGGATTATCGAATTCCCAAAAATATTCCCCGTACTCATGTTTAGGTGTTTCTAAATAGAGACCTTTATCTATGATACCATTTATTGGAATCATAATTAGTCTTACACCGAAATCCATAGCTATTAGTAAACAGATGTTTCAATAGAGTTAATGAATACTTGTGAGGTGCTTAATCACATGTCATCAAACGTACAGGGAGTGTTGGATTATCCAATGCCCAATTCCATGTGAGGATTAATTTTTTATACGAGCCACATAACTTACGACCTCCTTTTAATAATGAAATCTAGTGATGCTGACAATTTTCCTTCAACAAATAGAGTCACTCCATGATACAAAGTCACAATTAGAAATCATACTATTGAGGGAAGGAGACCCATTTGGAGTTTGGCCCAGCAGTCATTATTAAAGAAATGTGATGTGGTGATGGAATACACAGAGTAAATTATACAATATGAATCTAATCCATTTTCTAAATGAAAGTTATTCTAACTTATGCTAGCTAGGAGTGAACTAATTAGACAAATAGATACTAAATCACAAACTCTTTCTTGTACTTTTGAAATATTTATTTGTTAGAGATATTAGGAACTCGTAAATGATAAAAAATATATGTGAAAAAATTATTTTAAAATAATATGTTATTAAATTCATTTTATTTACTGACTTAGAACAATAATATCCATAAAGACATTAAAATGAGGGCCATAAACTCACATAGGAATGGTCTACACATGAAAAAAAATACTGTTATAGTGGTGAAGATTGTAATGAAAACATTAGAAATAACACATATCAGGAATAGAAAGTAACATGAATTTTTATTCCTTCAAAAATGGCCCCAAGGGATTCAACTACTTCCAATACATAAATTTCAAAATTGCTTTTATAGGTATTATTATCATATACAACTAATGGTTTGTAACTATTTCCTTGGAGTTGCAACTATTTTTAACTTCCCATTGGTGGTTATAACTTTTATAGTTCCATAGTTTTTTGTAACTCTTGAAATAACTATATATTATGAGACTAAACAATTATTACTCTTGCCTTTGGGATTTTTCCGGAAAGTAAGTCATCCATACGTCATGTATGAAACCAATACTTTTTTTTGTAAGATCAAACAGTTTATATTACCTTAACAAAGATACACGTATAACATTATCATTAGCTACTAGCCTGCCACTTAGGAAACCATACCAGTAGAATAAGTTTAAAATTTTATGATTAGTAATGTTATATACTATGTGATTGTTTATCAAAATTAAAATAAAACTAGAAGATAAATTCAAGAAGAAATTGATATACTTGCCAATGACATTACCACTATGAAAACATTTCTTAATATATCTAGCATTCTTCTTTATCATTCCATTTGCAAGTTCACTTGGACCGGTGGTTGTGGCTCACTATACTTTTCCGAGGAATAGAGGTCAAGGTTTCTCAATTATTGGATATAGTAGTTACCTTGTTGTTAAGCCTGTGAATTTTATCCATTAATTTTTCGATGCAAATGATCATTTTCTATTGGTTGTCATCTTTATCAATAAGAAATTTTTTGATGAGAGGTTTGATATGTTAGTATAAATTGATGGTTTTCATGTATGAGGAGGCCCTAAATCAAAAAGACTTCCATACATTTTCGATCCAATCCATCCTCTCCCAATAAACTTATCTATCAAGAATATATAATATTTTTTGTCTAACTTTCTCATCAACATTGGAAATGGCACTTTGGGCCACTATAAGGATGATATCCCTATACCTATTCATGACTAATTGAGTAAATTTCTAGGCCCATGTTTGATGGTAAAAAGAGCAGGCAGAGTTGGAAGGAGAGTGTCCAAATAATCTCATCTTTCTACCTCAAATGGATGCAGAGAGATGATGTACAACCATTAAAATAGAATAAAAAATAGGTATAAAAATGGAAGTGGTAGCCTATATAGAGCACAGGAGGTTGAAATCCATGGTTGTTAAAGGGATATTGGTGATTAAGAAACCACAGTAGCTCTTAAGGGACATGCAACTAAGATAGAAGGAAAACACATAGAGTATAGTTAGAGTTGTCCCAGTCTTAAGAGAGATAGGCAGAAGGTAGTGAGTGTAGTTAGAGGAAAGAGAGATAGGTAGACTAGTCACTAGGGGGCACTAAATACAACCATCGTACAATAAACAACCCAAGGGAGGGGATATACAACAAAAAAAACCACCAACCGGCTCTTAATTTTATTGCCACAAATAAGAAGTTCATAATCATAACACATTTCCTCACAAGGATGACGATAAAACACAAACTAAAATGCTGGAGTTTTCTTTGTAGTGTTTTTTTGGTGGAAATTCCTCTCTTGTTTAGTTTCTAGGTGAATATTATTTTCAATTCTACATGCATCATATTCTCCATTACAACTCAAAAATTGTGCCTCCTTACACTAAAATTTGTCACCATGACTATCGATTCAGATATCTTGCCATCCGATGGACTATCTAAAGTGAATCCCCTATGAAGCTTGAAGTAAATTAATACTAGGGACAAAAGGAATTTTGGGTTTCACTGCTTAAAAAACATTTTTGAGAACCTCCTTAGTTTTCCTAAACAAAACCCGTAGAGGTGCGCAGTTTTCTTGAATAAAAAGTTAATATGTATGTTCACACACGTAATAATAAAAAAATAAGTTACACAAGCTTTCTTTGAAGGAACCTTATGCAAATTAGAAACCTTGAACCACTGCACACCTGCACCTCATCCCTTCATATATGGAACTAATATCCTTTCCTTAAGGATCATATCCCTTGAGAAGTGGAACTAGAAACCTCCTCAACCCTCATATAAATTCAATATAGGAATGGGAGGCTATGGAGACTTGGATTGGTAAACTCATACTGTTGGTTTCAATTCTGAAGAGATTATCATCAAGGGAAGGAGAGGAGACCATTGGAAGAGGCTTCTGACATCAAGGAACCATGTTGTAAGCTTCTTTTCCTTTTTTATTTTAATACAAAGTAATTCTTCTTTCCTAATTATATCTATTTTAATGTTATTTATGGGATTCCTTGATCATTCACATCATTTATAACTGATTCTTTAATCATTTATATGGTGTATGCCAGAATAAGGATTCAATTTAATTTTTCTTTTATATGCATGATTCTTTAATCCCTTTGAATGTTTCTGTCTATGCAAATATCTTTTGGTGCGTCATGGTGAAGTTGTGGAAAGGATTGAAAGGGATTCTAAAAGCACTTTGTTAATAGGTAACTGATATTTCTCATACTGCATGTTTCATGTTTCAATTATAGGCTAATGAAAGCAACATTGTGTTGTCTATTTGTTTCTAGTTTTCCATTAGGATTCTAGGGAGATTTCTCTTATCCGAAAGAGGGATTAATCCAAAAAACAAATTGGCAACTCCGCTGGGGAAGGAGTTCTCCTTTGGGTTTGTTCGTAACCTTTGATGCCTTTAGACAATTTTAAGAATTGAAATTTCTGGTTTGAAACCTTTTTTCTTGTTTTTTTTCTTAATTTTCTCGATCTCTGCAGTATCTGGTTTGAAAGAGAGCACAGATGTGTGGAATTTTTCTTTAGAAATAGTGTGCATGAGCACTAGACTCTGTTGTCTACCTGCGCAACTCTGTAATTTTTTTGAAAAAGTTAAGGTTTCTCTGATTTAAGTAAAAAAAATCATTTTTATGATCCTGTTAGCTTGTTTACAGTCTCATTAACCATCTGTTAAGTTAATTGGGTGTTTTGAATTGTCCTTTTTGAGAAAATTTAATTTTTATTTCCTTTGATCATTAATTCAAGGTTTGTCTCAGTTTATTAACGATATTTGCATCTTTTTTCTTTTCTGTTTGAAAAATAATTTCCCCCTCATTTGTCGAGGGTGTAAAGTATGTTTGTGTGTTAATTGGCTTTGAGCATTTTTACTTTTGGCCTTTGGAATTATAACCCAAATTTATTTACTTACACCTGATTGGTTCTTTAGATTACATTAGTGAAGGAAAATTTCCTTGTTGTTCTTTTGCTGATTTGGAATCATCTTGTGTTTTAGAATTCTCTTAAGATAGATTACATTTCCATAGTTATAATTCTGATTTTTAGAATACGAAAAATGTGCATAGTTTACATTTGCATAGTTTTCAAGTAATTTCTGCATAGATTACAGCTGCATAGCTTACATTCTCGAAAATTCAACCATAGATTTAGATTAGTTTCTTTGATTGTCTTTTGATGAAAATACTTATCTTTACAGTTTTTGATTTTGAGTTTTGTTGGTTTGTTGATTTATCAAAAAAGAGTCAATCACTCTGTAATTGGTTGTCCCAATCTCTTCTCTTTCAGTAAATCTCATAATATATTCATTTATGCCTGTTGTAAAGAGTTATTTTATCGATTGAAATATAGTGTCTTTCATTGAAAGACAACCCTGCTTTGAATTTACATGTTTGTATGCTTGTTTTAAAACATAAAAATAAAATTTTTTTTTTTTAATTGATTAGCATTAGTTTTTCTTGCTGAAATTCGTGCATTAGAGAATTTGTTATATTTTCTCTTATTTACCAATTTTTACATTGTTGGAAGTGAATGAAACCTATCTCCTTAATTTATTTAGGATTCATCAAAGTGAAAAGATTACATTATCATATTTGATTGCATTCAGTTTTGGGTCAGGTCATAACACCACTAGTTTCATATCCATTTACCATTTGAGTAAAAAGCAACGTAAATAACACAACACTAAATAAAATTCATCTAGAATTTTTTTATATTTTAAAGTGCTCATTCAAGAAATTTACCTCAGGCTGTTTCTTTGGAATAGGTTCTAATTAATCCTCCAAAGCAGTTAAAATAAACAAGTAGCTTCTTGCGGTAGGGAAATCCAATTATTGAATTTGTGATCTGGGAAGCTCTTCTTAAAAGAGTCAAACACAAGCTCATGTCGGACCCAGTGAGGTGATCGTTCCTAATTCATTGTTGAAGATAGAAGACGTTTATGTAATAAAAATAGTAAACTTAAGATTAACCATTGTTGAGGAGCCTGGGGTCACTTGTTAGAAAAGCTCAAATTTACCATGTCAAGGAGATTTCAGGGGGATTGAGCTTTGATACTCTGCCCTTGCATGTATATTGGATCACAAATTGTTCCCCTAGGTGCAATTGTATATGTTGGTGATGTTAGTGGCAATAATATTTAGGACTTTCCCAAGGTGATGGTGGAGGGAAGGTCGCTCTGTACTCGGAGCAGACCTTGACTAGACTCACTTGGATTTCCCGGAGGGTAGTCTTCACTTCGAGATGGAATAGTGGAGTTACTTGCATCAAACTATTTAATTAAGCAGTTTGTCACGGTAACTGTTCCAACCACTATTTTTTCACATTGATCTCTGTGACATTGGATTTCATCACCAACTAGTGATTTCACTGTAAAAATAAACAATTTGTGTGTGCTTTGACACCTAGATTTGATAATGCATGTTCATTTGTTTGTTTTTACTTTTTATAGGCCTTAGGTGTGGATTGTGAATTTGAATTGTTAATATTTTTAAATTGTTAATAAAATTCACTCAGGTTGAATCTAATGGCAATAGTTCTAGAATTTACCAACCAAGTAACCCCTCTTAATGTGAATACTAGTACTTTTCCTTGCTTTGGAATTGATGGTCCTCCTTATATGGCTACATTTTATTTATCTTCATTTACCATAGGTTTCCCGGTATGGTTATTTTAAACTTCTTTGGCCTTGAATACTCAAATTTTTCCACCTCAAATGGATGCTTCACCTTAATAGAGTTCACCATCTCAAGATCACCACCCTCATGTTGATCGTTTACCTTCTTCACCCAACATGTCTTCCTCACTTTCTTCTTCTTTGCTTGGTAAATGCCTTGATGCTAGTAACCCGGTGGCTAAGAATAATATAGAAGGGAAGAAGAAGAAGAAGTAAGATAAGAAAGAAGTCAACCAACCAACCATGACTGTAATTGTTTGTAATTTTGAGGAAACCTCAACATGCATCGTAAACTCAAATATCATTTCAAGATTTGTAAGGGTAACCACTTCCTTATTAATTGTCCTAGTATCCCTAAGGTCTTGCTAGTATGGTCTGAAAATTCTCACCAACTAACTATTGATCCATCAACCAGTGATTGTCGGGTTCCTGGGAAAAAGGTTAAAGCTAGGTTTCCTTGTAGTTTATGCAAGGGAGTCATCATAGTCACCTTTTCCCTCATATGAAAGAAGCTTCAAAACTGTTGGAAAACCTTATTATTCCACATAAACAACTTCCAACTGGTTACCGTAAAATTTTTCCCAACTTACCATCAATTAATGAAGTGATTGCTCTAATTCCATGTATAGTCAATCCAAATATTTAATTCGAGAGTGAAAATCATATCACACAGGTTGATGATCCATTAGTTGATGAAGTGGTTGACTTGATTTCACATTGGATCGATCCCACTATCCAGGTAGAGAGTGAAATTCATGAAGCTAAGGTTCTTCTTGTTTCATCAGTTTCTTCTATTCCAGGGGGAATTTCACCTGTTTCTAGAGAACCCCATCCAAGTACTGAGATATTTTCCTTTAATTGGAGTAGACTAAAAAAACCTCGTCTTCCTTCTTCCATCCATTCCCAAATTATTGTGAAGGTTTATGGTAAAAATGTGCATCACACAAACGTATATGAAGGTGCTTTTCTTATTATTTTATCCTCAACTTCTTGGCAAGCTTTGGGAAAGATTGTGCATGTTACATAGAATATGTCAGCTTTTAAAAAAAATATTAGTGAACCGTTAGGTATCCTTCCTAAGTTTCCTATTACCTTGTAAGGTAAAGCTATCTGTATTGATCTTGTGGTAGTCTAAGGCCCCTTGGGTTTCAATTTTCTCCTTGGATGAGACTATGTCTATGCAATGAAAGTTTTCATATTGACACTCTTTCGCGTGATGTCTTTCCCTCATAATGGAAACATTATGACTGTTGACCAAATTTCATTCATTTGTCTTGTTTCGACTACCAACTATCTGAAACCCCTGAATTTTCCTTACATAGAAGTGGTATCTACCCTGCCATGGGTTAACTATGTAGCAACCAGTCTAATTTTTTCAGTTACTGATGCAAGTGAGCCTCTCGTTGCTTGCTCGAATTAATTTGAATGATATAAAGTAGTCGGCATGGTGAACCCTATAGGGGAATTTAAAAATGATGTTCTTGTCCTTATTGAGTCCCTTGACATGGGTTTCATCCATAGAACTGTTCTTCCATCTGATGAAGACGTCTTGGAAGCCATGGTCAAGGTGTGTCCCTTGAGATGTGTTTCTTCCAGCTTGAAGTCATGATCAAGGCTCATATGAGGATATTTCTTGTTACTCTATCAACCTCGTTAAAAAATCAAACAAGTTTTCATGAGGATAGTTCCTTTTACTGTGTCAACCTTGTTAAAAAATGAGTCAGTTCATCTTGAATATAGTTTCTTTTACTGCGTCAACCTTGTTAAAAAATGAATCAGGTCATGAGGGTGGTTCTTTTACTGTGTCAATCTCGTTAAAAAATGAAACAGGTTACCATGAGCATAGTTCCTTTTCCTGTGCCAAGCTCATTAAAAAATTAAAAAAAATTATATGAGCACAATTATTTTCATGTGTCAAGCTCATTTAAAAAATGAAACAAATCCTCTCCTAATTGAGTCAAGTCTTTCACTAGATCTCTTAAATGATTAAGTTGAGTCTTTCATCTGATCTCGTAAATGAACCTTTATTCCATCCATCTATTAGTAACCAGTATTCTACTTAGGTGAATGAAATGAAGCTTGGGGGGCATTGAAACTTATCTTAAAGCACACTTTTCTCTGTTTGAAGCTTGTATAAAAATAAAAATATCTCAAGTTCATTTCAGTTATTATTTTCAAGACTCGTTAAACTCATGAAAATCTCGAATTTCTTTTGCTATTCTTTTCATGCTCATAAGACATACATGAAAATGCCGAGTTCTTTTCGTCTTTTCCTGCTCGTTAATTAAATTGAAATTAGGCCATATCAGTACACTTTTTATCACTTTTTTTAAACTCGTTAAAACTTATGAAAAGAGGGGAACCATGGAGTTCTCTTTTAAGCCATTTTTAGACTCTTTAAACATGAAAATATTGCCGAGTACTTGACTATTCGAACTCGTAAATGTAAATGAACATTCGTCTATTCAATATAAGTTTACCCCTTTTCTGGATTAAATTAGACTATTTATGAATAAGGTATACGTTGACTAATCATGGTCAATAGAGTTCTCTCCTGCATTATTTTATCCCTTTTCAGGCCTGAGGGAATAAATACATGAAAAAGAACATTTGGAGTTTACTTATGTTTTTCTTACGACTCCCTAAAAATGAAAAACAGCAAGTTTTTATTTCTTTGTGCTCGTTAAAAATTTAAGTTGAAAGAGTTGAATCAATTTTCTTTTTGTGTGTTTCCAGACTCTCTAAACATTAAAATAACATCGATTTAACCCTACACTGGCCTTGTAAAGCTTAAACAATGTAGGACCCATCGATTACAACAGGACCGAACCACTCCTTCCTAGGTTTCGTTAAAAATACTTCAAATGGCTCGTCCGAAGGATGAGCTTATATGACAAGAAAATTTTTTCCTCCTCAAGCTTGAAAAAAATAAAGAGTTAATTCCCAGTAATAGAAATAAAATTCATTTTTTTATTATTAAAGGTAGTATGTTGCTCTTGAACATGACACTCTGTCACATCTCTGTCTGGGTTGGTAAATCCATTTTCCTCAGAGTTAATCAAACCTTGTCGAAATTATTCAACTAGTTTTGGGTATTATAGTTAAGTCAAATGCTTCCAAGTGTAAGTTTCATGTCACCAACATGTTCAAGAGAAGGTCAACCTCAGTAAAAATTTCCTTGATATTCATAACCTTCAATCATGTTGGTCATCCTGGAGTCAGTTCAGAATTAATTCAATTTGTTTTTCAAAAATTGACATGAGTCTCGTGTCGTAGGTCCTCCTTTGAAATATCACTTCCTATCTACTTCAAGTAACTATCTAGGAAGTTGATCTAGAAACCTTTTTGTACCTTGGAGCCTGCATGCCTCAATGGAAAGTTTCTCGCTTGAATATAGGTTCTCATCATTTACCTTCGATCGAATGATTCTATGAGTGTTCGACTTCAAGACATTTAATCGCACTCCATAGACTGTATTGGGAGTACCATTAGGACCATTGACATTATTGATGGTTTATCTTGCACTTATTAATGGTTCACATAATTAAACAATAATCAAGTGGTTTTTACCATGTTTGACTTCAAGACATTCACTCACATGGTGAGGTTCGTGCATCGATAGAGATGGAGATCAAGACCATGGATCTAGTTTCAACCATATGGGTTGTGTGGAATTATTAAATATTAATGATTGTAAATATAGATCCATTGATGGTTTTGTCCATACTATTTCTACTATTGAGATGGATCTTTGTGTATTTCCATACTAATTCATTGAGTTATGTTTAGTCTGAGTATGGGAATTGCCACCTCAGTGATGTTTATATGAAACCATGATATGCTAATCCTTGATTGTTTTTTTCAGGTCCTTAACCAATTGGTATTTGATCTAAACCTTTGACATGATAAAGCACTTCAGTCATCAAACATATTTTCTGGCTTTTCACTTTATGGGGAACTCCGTTACACTAAAATTTGTCACCATGACTGTCGATTCAGATATCTTGCCATCTGATGGAGTGTCTCAAGTGAATCCCCTATGAATCTTGAAGTAAAATAGTACGAGGGACAAAGGGATTTTTTTTTTCATTGAATAAAAACCATTTTAGAGCACTTGTTCTATTTTCCTGAACAAAACATATGTAGGTGCATATTTTTCCTAAAAAAAATCTGCGCAGGTGCACAATTTTCCTAAACAAAAAGTGCACAGGTTTGTTCACGCACTTAAAAATAAAAAAGTAAGTTCTAGAAGTTTTGTTTGAGGAATATTATCCAAATTAGAATCCTCGAACAACTACATACCTGCAGCTCATCCCTTGGTATATGGAACTAATTTCCTTTTCTTAAGGATCATATCCCTTGAGAAGTGGAACTAGAAACCTCCTCATCCTTCCTATAAATTCAGCATAGGAATGGGAGGATATGGAGATTTGGATTGGTAATCTCATGCTGTTGACTTTGGGTCTAAATACATTGTCATCAAGGGAAGGAAATGAATACATTGGAAGAGGCTTGTGACATCAAGGCACTAGGTTGTAAGCTTCTTTTCGCTTTTTATTTTAATACAAATTATGTTTTCTTTCCTAATTCTGTCTATTTCGATGTTATTTGTGGGATTCCTTGATCACACAAATGGTTTATAACTGATTATTGATTCATTTATATGTTTTATTATAGACTAAGGATTTCATTTATTTACCAAACTGCCATTTCATGCATAAAATCCAGCAATTGGAGGAGTGGTACTAGGCAAGTATCTTCAAATAAATTTTTTGATTTGAAATGTAATTTTTGTTTTTATATGTAATAACTTTTAAAAGGTTCCAAATTTGTAAAAATATCCTAAAGTTAAAAAGGCTACATGAAAAGGTGAACTGGTGAGGTGGGCCATCCTGCCTCATTAATTACTAAGACATCAAAAAAAAAACTATAAAGGCCTATGGAGGAGCTAAAGTAAAGTCATTTTTAATATTCATGTCTTTCGTTCCCCTTGAGATCAGTGTGCAAATAAAGAGAAGGTGAAATTTGTGAGAGAAGGAGGGTTTTTTTTTGCATTTTGTGAGAGCCACGACCCTTCTGTGACCCATCTATCAAGCACGATCTTTTCACAATCTTTTTTCCTGGTGCAACCCTTTCGCGACCTTTCTCTGGGCAGGACCCTCTAGGGGTTTTCTAATGGAGATTTTCTTCATCGTTTTAGGCTGAAATTCAAAGTTTTTCTACCTTCCAAATATTGTTCAAATAACCATAAAGCTTCTAAAAATAGTAAGTGATCATCTACGCCATCTTTTCAAGCAATTTCATCAAGGATAAAGTGGTTTCTTCTTAGGGTTTTCTCCAGCAATTTTTTCAGCAATTTTTGTTCTCCATTTTTTTAATGAAGGAAACCTTTCTTTCACTCACCTACATTATCAATTATACTTCATGAAAACCCTAGTATACTCACTCCCTATCATTCACTTCCATATTTATCACTGGCTTCATGAAACCCTATACTTTTTCTAAGTTTCCATTGCACAGTTCACAAACTCCTCACTTCCCCATATTCATCCCAATAAATAGAATGATTTTTTTAACAATCATACTTCACCCTCCTTCCTCAAACCTTTGAGGAAACTCCCACATCATCATTAAACTTAGAATTTATTTTAAATCATTCTGATCTATTATCCAAACCCTAAAAATTTGCTAGGGTTCTATCCTTTAAACAAATTTCATGGAGAGTGAAAGAGAGTGTGAATATAAAGTACAAAAGGGAGGATATCATTCAAGGTTTGAGCTAATTGGTCTGAATGAAATCAATGCTTCTCTATTCATTAAAATATTTTGTGTATATGTTGGTTGTATGAAGTTTTGTGAGATGATTACAGAGGTTGGCTCTGATGTTCCTCTAACCAGCCTCTTTGCCCAAAAATTTCACATAGACAGAGTTGTTATAACAGGTGTAGAGTTCATTGTTTCAGCATACATGATTTCTTGAGCCACATATATTCCAAATCAGGGTGAAAATTGGTTCAAGGGAATGGCATTACAACTTCATGACTAGATAATGTTTCTAAAACCTAACATCAGAGGTGATCCCGAGCATGTTTTTCCTTTCATATTTCTCCGTGACAAGTATGCCCTTTCGATGAAAATAATTATGAATATTTTTACATGTGAAGGGAGATTTATTATATCAGTATCATCTTAGGTTTCTCATGCACTTCACCTCTACAAAAGCATTTAATTTGTCCAAATTTCTATTTATAAGTGTGGTGAAGATGACTGAAAAAAATAAGATGAGGGGACAACCTCATATCACCAATATATTTCATCAAATCCAAATCAATATTTTGGTTATGCAACAACTTTCATCCAAGAAAATCACCTGGAAAACCTTCTTGGATAAACTAAAAACTTCTCTTGGTATTAGTCCCACTGTTTCTCCTAGCAAAACAACACCATCAGGGTTAGTGTCTACACAACCCATGGAGATTGGCTCATCAAGAAAATAGGATGAGGTGTCAAAGAGGCATAGGCCTGTGGTTACTCTCACCTATCAGAAAGGTAGGATAAGAGACCAAGAACTATGGGTCTTAAGAAGGCACTGCAGAAAGACAAAGAAAAAAACCCTACAAATGAGTAGCTAAATTTTGAATAGACGATGGCTAAAGAAATCAATGAAGACAAGGAGTTTTAGCTTCACAAGGTCAACATTCACCTGGAAAAAATCTTGGAGAATGAAAACAAGGACAATAATATTCACAAACGCATGGTTTCTCGATATCAAACTATAAATTAGATTGCACAAGAAAAAATTGAGCAATTGAAAAGAAAATTGCAAGAGATCCATGACAAGCAAATGGACTCAACAAAAAGAGGTCAAGGAGTGGAATTTATGGCTAAAAAATCCTTTTATATTTAGCCTATCATCCATATTAGTCAAGGAAAAATATTTGAAACTTTTGGAGAAGATTGATTTTTTTTCAAATTTGGCAGAAAATGACCCAAAGAAGCGTCATGCAGAGGCACGATCCTTTTTCCCTAGCCATCCAAATGAGATATTTTATACATGGATGGATATATATTGATGATAAAATTCCATATATGAAGTTTTTTTCCATGACAGCTTCTAATTTTGATGAAAAATTACGAAACCTCACCTTTTTCATGCGTCTGCCACTAAATCTGGACTAGCGGGATGCGTCTGAGTGAGATTGGAAAAATTAGGTTTTGGAGGCCTTCCTGTGGGTTATTTTTGGATATTTATGCCTAATTGGAAATTAGACACGTGCGGATACTCAAACTAGCTTTCAAAATTTAGTTTGGACTCCTACAAGTCAACCAAAATCAGATCTCAACTGGAGCGACCCTTCTGTAACCTTTCTGCTAAATTCATGTCTTGGTGCATGCTGGTGCAACCCTTTTTATCTTGATGTGACCCATCTTGTCTAGAAACATTTTTGAGAATTGAATCATAGGAAATTATATATCATGTAATGAATTAGGATTATTTTAAGCTCCCTAGTTCGCCTTTGCCTCACTATATGAGGAAATTTGTAATTAATGAGGAGATAAGCTCTCCTAAACCTTTTCTAAAATATTGAAAATTGTTTCAACTATCCTAGTCTTTAGGTGAGGATTCATAAAAGGAATTTATGATGATCTTTGAATCATATTTTATACCTGATGAGTTTTCCTATGATGTATTTACCTATATGAGATAGTTTGTAATCATTTCCAAAAGTTGGATGATGTGCAATTTAGTTGGGAATACTAGTGTATTTTTTATTTTCTGGCAGGAACTAATAGACAGAGTTTGTATTTATTGTGGTGGGATTCATGTGTATGTGTTTTCACGGTGTTTCTTCTTATGTTATCATATGTTTTAAATTATTGTGTTTTCCATCTTCATTTCCATGTCTTATGTGATTTATTTCTAAGTTTGATAAGAAGAATTCATTTATTCAATGCTCCGTTTTGGAGAAGATTTCACATTTATGTTCATTTTATTCTATTAAAAAAATTCATGATGTTCATGCTCGTTTTTAAACCTTATCAATATACCATATTCACCAGGATAAATTTAAAGTGTTAAAGTGTGTGCCTACCTTGCCCCATTACATCTTTGCAAATATGATTTTTAGAGCCCTGACCTAGATTTTCCTAGACCTAATTCACCATCCAACACAAACCTTCAAAATAAATCAAACCCTAATCTTCACATCTAGCCTAAAATCTCCTTGATCCAGTCAATTTGACTTTGAATTTCATTGAGAGAGCCCTCTTATCCTAGTAGGTGTAGCTACTCGGTCAAAGTGGTATGTGATTACCTTTGTTGGTGTCCTCCTCATCTTTCGGAGTTCCGGTGGAGTGATAACAAGTCTGTCAAAAATTTATGCACCATAATGCCATGGAATATATTCCTGACCATTGAAATCTACCCATGTGGGACTAAGATGGACTCAAGCTTTCAGCCTTTTTAGGTACCAACAGGCTTACTTGCTAACCATCAATCGAGGGATGGAGGTGTGTATGCAAAATCATAGCTCTTTAATCAACACAACCTTTCCAACTTTGGGACCTAGACATCAACAAAAAGTGCCGACAATATGTCCTCCCAGGTAATGGTTCACTCACAAAGCCTCAACACTCCTCCATTTAATAGATCATGCATGACCAATCTCTCCCAGTAATACTAATTGGTAACTACCATGGTATCAAATCCTTCAAGAGATTTTCATGTACAAACAGAATCCCAATAAATAATATACTTTCACATGTACATAAAAAAATACAAAACTTTGGGTTCTTTTAGAAAATTTAATGTTGCTTCTCAAATTTTCATAGTAGGACTATGAACAAAATATTTGACAAAATATTTCATCATCATGCACTTTCCTTATCCTACTTTTCATGTAACAACATATCCTCCGAAATTCATTCTTCAATAAAAACCAATCTATTCCCTCTGTCTCAACTAGGGAAAAAATATTTATCCAGACTCATTAATCTTAGGGAGATCTCTTCTATTCAGGATTCCTCAGGAAGATCAACTTCCTCTTTTTTTCATCGCATAATATTTTGTGGCTTCCAACCATTTCATCAAAGTTATCATCATCCTCATTAATCTTATCTATGAACATCATATTTAAGTTTTTGTAGATGCATAACTTATATATTAGGTACAACTAAATCTATACAATCGTGAAGTTAGCCATATCATAGTTGCAGAATTTTTTCACCTTTATACATATCATATACCCAAACTTAATTAAAAACAAGAGACATATACTCCTCAACATCTTTCTACGAACTTTTTCATAACAAATTTCATTCCATATAGGGTTTCAATGTTTCTTTCAAGGGTATACCATACAATACTAGAACATATAGAAAACAATAGAAACAATTCAACTATAGATCTACAAGGTATCTAACAACTTTCAAAATTCATATGTTATACTTGCACTAGAGATTTTTACAAATCCTATATTTCATTGAGGAGAATCAATCAATTTAACCACATCTTAGTCATTAATATGACTAGATTCCACTAGAGTTAGTTGAAAACCCTAGGTTTTCAATCAAATATCAATCCAACCAAAAATTAGAATTCAACAACCTTACAAAAATATCAAATTATCATATTTTATTATTCATCATATATTTTCACTTCTAGTAAGGTTCAACTTCAAAACCTTAGAATTTTGTTTTCACAACCTTAACAAGGATTATGTAAATAGATCTCACATTCTTATATCACGCATACTAGAGAATTTAAATACAACTAAGGTTTAGCTGCAAAACCCTATATTTCCAAATATCTTCATCGTATAATCTCAGAAAATGGCTTATATTAAACCTTGAGATTTATGACCATCAATAACTAGGTCAACACATGTATTTAGGAATTTATTATCATGCATATGTCTGCTAACATTGGTACGTTAGACATACGATACCTTATATCAATCTAGTGTTTTGAAACAGAAAGTATATATATATATATATATATATATATATATATATATATATATATATATATATATATATATATATATATATATATATATATATATATATATATATATATATATATATGGTTTCATGCAAAGGTATATCATATCACGTGTTAGTCAAAACCAACTTCACAAAAATATCAATAAGTGTTATACAACAAATTTGTTATACGAGGGTTTGTTGAGACACACACATACCAAGGAAATCATTTCTAATACATTATACATTTCTTGCTTACGCATTCCACCAAAACCTAATGAGTTAGTATTTCAACATAGGAACATAGAAAACTAAAAATTACTAATGCTTCAAGGGTCCCTAACTTTATACTTTATCATTCAATCCTAATGAGTTAGGTTTTATTGATCATACCTTGTAAGAAATCCCCCCTTATAAAACCTAACAAGGTATGGCAACTATGTGCACTTCTCCCATTATCTCCATCGTTTTTACTTTGATTCTATATCCAATACTAATTTAAAAGGGTTTTACAATATGATTCTAGATAGATTTTTAGAGAATTTATTTCGTCTACGCATTATAGTTTGGGCCATTATTTTAATGAATCCTCCAAAAAAATGGCTATATTTTCATCTCGTATCCGCCAAAAACTATGGTTTTGAATGAGTTTTTTATTATTCCTAGATAGGTTATAGATATGAGATCCTTTTATTTTCCCCTAAAATTCTATTAGTTGATTCTGACTTGTATCTAGAACATATTTTCTCCTCAAAAATTTTCTCCTTAGATATTTTAGGTTCCTGAGCCATCTCCACCATGTTTTAGCACCAAGACCTTCGATGAAAATTTAAGGGTCTCTTAGTCATACACCGCCTAATAAATTTGGTTTACATAGCATTTTCCTTGAAATAAGGGCCTAGTTATTTTATTAGTTTTCCCCTCCCCCAAAAAAATATCTTTAAATGATTCTATTTTTTTGAAGTATGGCTTTAGGGGATGAATGTGACAAGGAAAGTTGTGTGATGATAGCTTGGAGAATAGATTTTAATAATATGAGTATTTCTGCTAGATTGATATTCTTAAAGGTTCGACAAGGAATATTTTTTTTCCATTTTTTGTAATATTTCTTCCCATTCTTTAATCTTGGAGGTGTTTTTGACAAGTGGGTAAAACATTAATTTTGATAGAACGCAACTGCTATGAATGCCTATTAATCTACAAATATTAACTTGGATTGCAATGGGGGTGCTCAAAAAGAATATTTGTCATTTTAGAAAATTAATGGTAGTGCTTGAGGAATTAGTAAAATTATTTCAAACATATTTGAACATTTTAGCTTCCCTAACAATTAACTAATGCACGAATATGGTATCATCTACAAATTATTGATCATTCTAAAGAGAATCCCTTCAAAGGATACTTGAGCGATATAATATTTTAATGCTATTCTCAAGGAATCGTCCATGAGAAGTAAGAGATAGGGAGAGAGCATGTAACGTTTTATTAAGTCTCAATATGCATGAAAACTAGCAGATGAAGAACCCTTAATAAGAATGGATAACAAGGATTTCACAATAATATTCATAACCCACATAATCCATGATTCAAAAAAATAATAGGCTTCAATCATGTGAAATATTAAATTCTATTTGAGACGATAGAAATATTTTGACATATAAGTCTTGATAATCATACCTACAAATTAAAAAGTAGGGAGGGTGCAAATGTTATGAAACCAGCTCCAAAAATAGAAGAAAATAGAGATCAACGCCTTAGAAATAAGCCACTTTGAGGGGGAAACCTCATTTACATTACATAAATGAACAATTATTGGATGATACAAATGAAAAGGCCTTATTTCTATATATAGGAGTCCATGGGGTCACAAATAATCCTAGACGACCTAACAAAAAAAATTGAAGGGAACAATAATAACAATATGGGGGTTATATGGATACAAAAATAACAATAAGGGGAATACATTAACAACAATAAGGGACTAGACTAGTAATATAGGGACTAATATGCCCCTCTCCTTCAAAAAAATTTTGTCCTCAAAACTTGAGTAGCTCTGGAGGCTTCTGCATAAAATTATCATCCTACCATGTAGAATCTTTAGTGGGTAAGTTCTTCCACTTGATGAGATACTCTAAAATTGATCGATTTAGTAGATGTCGAATTCTTATTTCTGTGACTTATTCATGTTCCAATATGATTTTTCATTCCTCACCAACTTCTGGAAATATTGTTTGAAATGGAAGTTTTTCACCTATAACCTTATTTAAGCATGAAACATGGAAAAATGGATGCACTCGAGAAGAAGCATGAAGCTCCAATTTGTATTCCATAGTACAAATCCCTTGCAACACCTTGTAAGGACCATATTACTTTAAAGATAATTTATTATCCTTCTTAGCGTGCTTGAGAGACATTTTTTTGTATGGTTGTAGCCATAAAAATACCCAGTCTCCTACAACAAAACTTCTCTCACTATGATGTTGATCTTCCTATTGTTTCATTTGATTTTGTTCCAAATTTAGGTTATCCTTTAAGAGTTGGAGAACTTTTGTTGATGCTTGATGTCATCTTCCACTACGTGAACCTTATAATTTTTTCTTAAAGATGATGTGATGGACGATGGATGATATCCATAAAGTGCCATAAATGGGGTCATTTTTGCTGCAGTATAGAAGGAAGTGTTATACCATTATTGTTTATCATATACAAAACAATGAAAATATCCTTCCAAACATTTGTTTCCAACATCATGGAGATGGGAGATTCCACTAAAACTAATTTTCATTGGATGGTTGGCATACAAAATAGAGTGCTCACTTGGGATAATTTGAGTCACATGGGATTTTGTGGCCCTAGAATCTTCCCTATTTGTAGGAATCAAAATTAAGAGATTCATCTCCTTTCGTTGAGTTGCCCATTTTCTATGGAGATGCGGGTAGGTGTTATGGACTCTCTCTACCTAGGACAAATAGGGACACAAAAATCACTGCAGACGTGCTTCAATTACTGGTTCAAGAATAAAAAAATAATCACTCATTACCCTTCTATAACATCTAGTCTATCTGGTGTCGCAGGAACTCATGGATCTTTGAGCATAAAACACCAGTGGTTCGAGAGGTTATTTTGAATTCTATCACTTTTTTTGTAGAGATTGGGCACAAGAAAAAACAAATAAATAAGAGTAAGGCCATAGTCAAGGACATAAACGAGAAATATCCTACAAGAGTATTTGATGGGGAAAGTCAACAAAGAAGATGTGGGTGTGGTGTAGTTATCATTCTAGAACATTGGAGATACTACCACTTTTGGTTGAAGGAAGGATAGGGAACACACAACAAAGCTAAATTCATTGTGCTATGGTGTGTCCTCCTTTTCGCCAAATGGTTACGAATAGAACAAAGATACATCCATGGTGATGCAAAGAGGATCATATACTAGGTCAGGGAACCACATTCTTTAGTGTCCCAATTCTTTCCAACTGGATGGAGCACATAAGGTTATTGATAAGTAATATTTATAACATCTCCTTTACACACATCTTCAAAGAACAAAACCAGGTTGAAGACCTACTTTCAAAGAGGGGAATTAACTCAAAGGTAGGTAGTTTTTTCTTTAATGCATATGTACAATACACTCTCATGAATTATGGATCGATTAAATTTTCATAAGGTACTCTTTTCCCTATTTTCTTGATGGTTGTTCATGTTTTGTCAAACTAGATGTAAGAAAACACTAAACAACATACTATCTATATGTGGAAATAGTATTGGAAATAGTTTAACCTTTTGACATAGATGTAAAGGATAAAAGTAGAAGTATATAAAATGGAATACACAGATAAAACCCATGAGAACTAATGACTATGTGAGAAAAGTCAATCAATGTACTCTGTGTTTTTTTTATCAATGAAAATAAAGAATTTCTTTCTCCTGAAAAAGAAAGTGACATTTTTATTTCGTTGTAGGTTTTATCTAATAATAAAAATAGAGTCTCATAACTTGATTCATGGGTGAGCTTTTATTTCTCTCTGATCGTGATTCATCGTTGGGCTTTTTATTGGTTGAGATCATTGATCTTTTATTTTATATACATTATTAAAATGAAGATTTTAATTTAAACAAAACTCAACCAAATTAGTTATCGTGACTTCCTTAGAAAGCCTCGTACTGACTTTTCATTTCGGTGACATGGGGATACCATTGGCGAATGGGGAGATGGTTGAGCTATATATCCCATTTTCAAAAAAGGAACAATGAAAATGTGGGTATGCATCATTTAATTAAAGACATTCCTAACTTTTTTTTTTTTTGGTTGCATACAAGAAAATTGTTTCTTTCTCCCACTACTATATTATACATAGTCATTCATTTTCAATTAATTGCGGATGTGTGCTATGTTTTTTAATAATTTTTTTTGGCTCTTCCCTTACGTCGGAGTAAAAATACTATTTACAACCCTTTTTTCATTGGAGTGAAAGGTTGAGTACGTAAATAAAAAATAATTGCACTAAAAAATATGCATATTTATTACATTTAAATCGACATTACAAGCCACTTAAATAGTGTTTATGAGATCCAACAGATTCCAACAAGGAGAATATTGTTGAGAAAGTTTCTGAACAAAACTCCAAGAACCAATAAAAGAATCTTTCTTAGATACTATTGTAAGCATTATTCCAAGTCTCCCCTTTAATTCTTAAATTACTTAATATCAGATATTAATACAAGAATGACAAATTACAATCCACATGTCACATCTGTTTGGCTGGTCCTATGGACATTCTCCCATCTATCAAATGACATAGCTGGTTGTGTCTCATAGTTATTTAGGAAAATTGTCTCGGTACTAAATGTGTTCAAAATCTGACCATACAACTTGATATGTCTCCCACACATGGATCTCATAAAAATAACCTATAACTAATGCTCTTGAGATCTAAAGCACACTAATACCCATCATCGTATATTAAAAAACACAATGAAATTAGCGATACATTCTCTTCACACCTAAGAACATTGAGAACCGCTAATTTAAATTATGCTAATATATTCATTGATTGGTTATCTATTATAAAACTTTACAAAACATCATGAACAAATAATACACCCTAACTGAATTTCTGTTAGCTGACCATATGTTGTAGCCAAAAATAAATATGTCATTTCCCAAAACAAAACACGTCTGAGTCCCATGTAGCACAATACATGTCCGATGCAACTTGACTCGTCTTTCCAATTACACGTAGCTTCCAATAGGGATGGAATTTGAAGGGAATTTTGCGCGTCATAGAACATTTTCCCATATTTGCAAGCTGGAATTTGTGGATGCTTGTTTTCTCTGACGTCCTAGGAGGGATGGAAAAAGTATCTTTGAAGTTGAATATTTTTTCAAAAATGTTCTTACATCTTTATTTTTCATTTAGCCGTTTTTTATTAAACTTTACACCAATTGCGAGTCTGGATTCAAGCGTTAACGAAAAGTTACCTTTCTTGGTTCACTAAAAATTGGAATTAAACTTGTTTTGTGCTACCTATTACAGAAAGTTCACAAGTGTACACCACCTTCCATCTAAAAAAATACTCGTGAACTTCCAACTTCCAAGGTCGTGAATGGTGAGTTGCAGTATCACACCCTTAACACTACCTTTTGTAATTTTGCTTCCTACATCTCTATATGTTCAGCCAGAGCCACGAATGCTAATTTTTTTTTTTAAGTGTAGCGACTTTTTTTTAAAAATCCAGAGACCGTATCTACACATGTGTTAATTTTATCTCATTAAAACTCTGAGAACCAAGCTAACAATTCCAGACAAAAATGCTTAGCAAGCCTTCACGTAAACAAGTTTCATCTGTTTTCATTCCATTTCACATTATGTAAAATTAAGACGTTGGAGAATATTAGATTTATAGGGTTATAAATATTTGTTTTCTTATAGTTCTTTCCTTATTTGTTGATTTAAACATAGTGGATGCCGAATTTTGGTTTCTATGTGTGTGATTTCCTCTGCGTCCAAACAAAACAAGACCCTAACCATACAACTATGGGTGATGCAGAAGTATACACTCCCTACGATTTGGATTTTGGGTCTACTATACAAATAAACGAGGAGGACAATTCATAAAATAGCCTTGTTAGCTGAGGCTGAAAACTGTACCACCAATATTTCCTGTCTCATAGTTGTAGCATCAACATTTCCCATCTCACGGCAGCTACCAGTCTTTCTGAACCACAACAGTGAAAATTTAGATGGGCTCTATTTTTTTGGGTGGAGTTTTAATTATCTAGATGAAATAATTTGAATTTAATGGTTTTTTTTTTTTTAACACAGTGAGGTTTTATGAAGTATATGTCATGTGAAAAAAATACATCAATCATATTTAGGTTCAGTATAGTAGTTTTCAAAGATAAACTAAATTTAATTCATATAGAAGTTTTCAAATATATATGTTCAAAAAAGATATAAATGTGTTATTCTTGAATACTAAACCTAGGATATTTCAAGGATGAGTTTTACCTTTTTTTTTAAGATAAACTAGAGTTGAAAACCCAACACATGCTCGCAATTTCTTCCAGTCAAATTTGGGCTTTACCTCTTTTTTTAAAGATAAACTAGAGTTGAAAACCCCACACATGCTCGCAATTTCTTCCAGTCAAATTTGGGCTCTCTCTTGATTAACAATAGTTTTCAATTATGTCTCCTGTCATTTAGAACTTTTCTCGTTGTGTTTTTTTATTACAAGCTTAGTTTTATTTTCAAAATTATTTCAATTTTGTTTTCGTTTCATTTCAACGAGGGTTATGTCTTTTGAGAAACTCGTCGACTAGTCTCGCTCCAGGTTCTTACAAGTCTTCATATTTTCATTTAACTCTACTCTTAACTTCAAAATTAAAATAATTTCTTAACTTCGAAGTTGCAAGAGGAGAAAATGCCTGTACGTTCATGTCATAGATTTTAAATTATATTAAAAAAAATTATTGTATAAAATAAACGTGTATATATTTTTAAAATTTGATAAATTAATTTTGATTTTCTAGATTTTAATAACTCATATTCATACACTACAACATAAAAGGTGGTTTTAAGATAATATTAAAGACAGTTTTGGGGTAAATTGTCTTTAATTGAGACAAAATAAAACTTGTGTATTGTTTTAAATATTGTATTTAAGCGGGTGCCTCAAATTAAATCGTCTTAAAATTAAATTGTCTTAAAATATTGTCTTTATAGAGACAATATATAACACAAGAATTTTTGTCTCTCCAAAGACAGTTTCATTTTTGTCTCTCCAAATACAGTTTCATTTATTGTTTCTTATGAGACAATTTCATTTGTCTTTCCAAACACAATAGTTGGGATTTGTCTAATCCTATCTATGGTCTCTCTAGAGACAATATAAAACAATGAATCCACAAAAATATCTCACCATGAAAATAAATCAATATAAAATTATTTAATTAAAAAAATCTACAATATCATTAAATAATTTATGCTAGGGTACAGTGGAATCGAACCACCAACCTCCTACATGGCAAGTGCTCTTCCATTGAGCTAGCACCCTTTAAACAATTTTGTGAGTTATGGTAGTCCTTGAAATTGTATAATAGGCATTGATTTTTAAAAAATGTTCAACACATAATGGCATAATCCTTGTAAAATATATAATCATGCAAGCCCCTATTTTTAACCTAATAAAAAAATAATTCAATGGAGTTAGCTCATTGTGACACCCTTTTAGCTTGGCTTGCACAAAAATGTACCTCCCTTTGTAGGTAAAGTTTCCTTTATTGATGTTAAAATTGCCATCACTGTAGCATATTCTATGGATAAAGTGTCTGCTAGAGCTTCTTTCTAAACCCAAATCTCACAAACGTATCTAATAGAGCTGAGAGTAGGGTTCCAGTTTTCTGAGTTTTCTTTTTAATCTATTATACTCCCGTATTAATATCTTATAAAAATGGTTACATTCATGGCTGTAAGGGTCCTGTCAAAGAGGAAACCAGACCTCAGATAATTTTTAAAGCTAAACCCTGTGTTGTCTGGGAAAGTCCAAATGTATATGCTATAACCTAAGACCTTTTGCAAAGCATCTTCCAAATTTATCTGTTATAAACTAAAACCTTTTGCAAAGCATCTCTATACTATAAAATATCAATACTAACAAGTAAAACCAGAAAGCAACTAGAGCCAGCAAAGTTAGCTAGGAGTTGGTCTGGCTAGGCCACCTTGGCTGGAGATCTCATGCACCTCGGTCTTGACTTTCAAGTCAGCTCCCATTTCTTCTACAAAGATCGAGTTGGAGCTTGTTCCTAGGGATTCCATTATGCCTGCAACGACGACTGATTTATCCAAAGAAGCTATTCAATTTCTCTCCAAGTCAAAGCCACCCCCTATTTCGACATTAATTACACATATAACTGTTTTTATGATATGGGAAGCTCAATATAACAAAATTCAACTGTCAGAAAAATTCAAAGAAATTTTTGAAATCTAATGTCTGTCCACAAAACCAAATACAAAGATCATTTTATGTTCAGCAGGTTGAAAGATTGGAACAATTAATTTTCCCCCTTCAACTTGAGCTTTAACGTGAACATATTCTTCCTCAACTTTTCCACCAGGGACACTTTATGTCTGCCCCTTCAACTTGAGCTTTAACGTGAAAATTTTCTTCCTCAACTTTTCCACGAGGAACACTTTATCTCTCATGATAGACTGGTAAATGGGCTTTAGAATTTCCATCCTCTGTAAGTTGCCCAACATCTCCTTTATGTAACTTGTGATGTTTCTTGGATGCCATATTTCCTTCTTCATTCATTGATTTTTTTTTTACTTTTCGAATAACATTGTCACATTGTCTTTGCCAGCCTCTATTGTCTCCTCCTTCGTAAGTTGCCCAAGATCTCCTTTATGTAACTTGTGATTTTTCTTGGATGCCATATTTCCTTCTTCACTCATTGATTTTTTTTTACTTTTCCAATAACATTGTCACATTTTTCTTTGCCATTCTTAACATGTTTTAAGTTTTTGCCATTCCTAACATGGACATGTGTTTTTTCCTACACATATGTTGCTCATGAAGATTTTGTAAGAGAACACCACCCTATCAGTCCTTGTGGATGCTTTCTCTGTGGCTTTACTCCATCTTCTGAACCCTTTTCCTTCAACCTTTTTAACATGGATTGGTGCTTCTTTCCAAACACATGTTGCTTGTGAAGAACTTCCTTTGTGCTACAAGTAACATCACAAAGTGAACACCACCCAGGGATATTTGGAGTCTTAGCTTCCATATATTTGATGCCTGGTATCTCCCTATGTGCCTTGTTGTTATACTTTGGTTGCAGTCTACAATATGAGTTCTTACTCAACCTGGACTTGAAGATGGAAGAGCATACCCAAATTATTATATTGGTTCCATATAAAAGTGGGCTTGATCTTCCGATATGTTCCTTTAACACCATCATTTGGAAAATGCAACCAGACACTATTGCTGACTTTAAACTGATTTGATTTTCAAAGAATGTTTTGTGGCCTCTTGTACTTGTTGGATCGATATGTCCTGGACCTACTAATTTATATACTAAATTTTATAAAAAAAAAATTCTACTATCTCTCGTTCTTTGGTCTATTTTGGGGCACTAATGTCAATTTTGCTTGAAAAGCATTGTCAGGTGGTGCTAAAGGCTGAAAAACCAAATAAGTCTAAGACATAGTATGACCTAGAGAGTTGTGAGGAAACCTATTATAGGCATGCTAAGTGAAAGCTAGGTTTTCATCTTAAGCACGAGGATGCACATAGCCATACATGCAAAGTACCTAAATGCACATTCAGTTGGAAACTTTGATTTAATAATCTCTTTGTGGGTGTCACATTGTGGATATATTGAGACAATTGTAAACTATGGTCCACAAATACTTCCAAAATGGTTTTTAAATTCAAGGTCTCAATTAGACATATGGATGTTGGCATCTAAAGTGTGACCAGACATGTAGGAAGAACAATTTAGTAGCCTTTGATGTGGTAATAAACTTAATACATGGGACCATGACTGTCATCTTTAAAAAGTGATAAAAAAACACATAGACATAGACATAGACATAGACATGTAGAACAAAGGTAGACCAAATAGAAAATTCATAATTTTCGACCGTAATGGTTGTGAAAGGATAAGAAGAGGTGTAGACATACCCAATTTCTTGCTCAACAACTTGAAAATGTTGCAAGGAATATAGGATCAAGTGTGAGCTTCAACATCAAGTGACATGAAACACCAATAGAAATGTGTCTGAAGTGTTGCAAGTGTCTTGTTAATGCCAAAACTTCCTATAACAGTCAAGTATTTTACCTTCCAAATCAAACATTATCATGGTGCTTCCTCAGAAACATGGAGGTGTACAAGTCTGTAGAGAAAATTGTTTGATTAGTATAAGTCATTGCCCTAGCAACCATGTTGGGGATTAGTGAAAACCTATTGAAAATCATGATATTTCAAGTAGATTGCATATGCTAAACATCTAGTTTAGTAGAACAACTACCTAGTGTAGGTCAATATTGTTTTCAACTACACAAGTAGGAGGCATTCCTCACAATTCTTGGAACAAGTCTGAATAAAATTTTAAATTTTCGTAAGTCATCCAACTGCTTATTCTCATAAAACTTCTCTTATCATGTTGAGACTATCAGTGCTCAGACTTTTGGCATTGATTGGAAAGTGCCACTTTATCCTGCAAAACTATATCCAACGCTTCCATTTTTATGAGTTTAGAAAACTTCAATGGAATGGTCCCTTAGAGATAATTCCAACTGATATTCATTGCAATGTCTAATCCTTTTATGCTTCCAATCTCATAAGGAATGCCACTAGTCAATTTTTTTCTATTCAAGTCTAGGTATTATAACTTAGTGCATAACAAAATCTCTCTTGGTATCACTCCAGACAGATCATTTCCATTCATTTCATGTTGTCCATTGAAATGAGATTTCCCAATGTATAGGGGTAGGAACCCACAAACATACGCATTCATAAATCTATTACATGAATATTTTTAATAAAACCAAGCATTCTTGGAAGATTACCTATAAGTCTGTTGCCATGAAGATCCAACATCTGAAGTGTAGTGCATCCTCCAATATTTGGAAAAAGGGTTCCTGTAAACTGATTATCTGCCATGTCAAGGAAGTCCAAATTTTCAAGTTTCCCAACCTCTTTTTCGGTTTCCCCACTAAGCTTATTATCACCCAGCCGAAGCCTAATCAAAGCTTTAAAACTACCGATATTTGGAGAAATAGAGCCAATGAGATCAATTGAAAGAACAATCATCTTTCTGAAATTTCTCAATTGGAATATGCTTGAAGGAATGCTTCCAGTTTCCATATCGTTAGTAAATACTAAAATCTAAAGGCTGAAGTACTTTGTAGTTACCTATACTGGCAGGAATTATTCCTTCCAACTTATTTTTCCAAGCAAATAGAAGCATGATATTCTTGAGTTTTTTAATTACATCAGGTATTTCTCCAGATATATGGTTGCTACCAAGATGGAGTTGATAATGACTAGTGCAATTAACAAGGGAAGAAGGTATTGAACTAGTACTATAGTTAACACTGAGTCGAAGATCAACCAGATTCTTCAAGTAGCCTATTGTGTTAGGAGTGTTTCTAGATAAAGCGTTCAGTGATAAGTCTATCAGCTCGAAGCTTGTGTAGTTACCAAACTCTGACGGTATACTTCCTACCAAATTATTTTTCCATAGAAGAATTTTTTCCATCTTTTGCAGCATACGAAGCTCCTTGGGTAGAAAACCTGATAGACTACTTCTGTAGAGATATAGATATACAATTTAAGAACAAGTACTCAACCTAGGTGGATCGATCCTGATAATATATTTGTGTAAAATGAAAGTAATTTTAGTTTTCCTAATGATCCAAATGAAGGAAGGATTGTTCCAGAAATCCTCATTTTTGCAAGCCCCAAAATAGTAGCATTCTTATGGTTGCAAAGTTTAGGAGGTAGTTCACCTTCAATGCTTGGATTCCCACCTCCACAAAGAACTTTCAAGTTCTATATCCTGCCAAGCTCTGGTGGTATCTTGATTCTCGCCACTGAGCTGGTTATAAAATATAAGAAAATCAATCAGATTGGAGAAATTGCCAAGATTTGGAGGGAGGGTTCCTTCAGGTTAATCGGGGTTGAGAATAAGGGTCTGGAGATTCTTTAGCTTACCAATTTCAGTTGATATACATCCTATTATTCTGTTTCTACATGACCACTACAATAGGCAGAAGCTAAGGCTGACCTTCCCAAAAGTAAAGATCTTTAATTTCTCCTTTTAATCTAAATTGGTTTGCAGAGGTGGATGAAAGAAATTTCTATGATTTTTATCCTTGTTTTATTAGACTTATTGATGCAGTCAGTTTACCCTTCCCTAATTGAAAATTAAGAGAGTAACTTACAATTGTGACTTGCATAGTCTTGTATTTTTAATCAGCTCTATCCCTTTTTGAAATAAATAGTTTTAAATAAACAGATACTATTATGGCATAGTTTATAGTTTGTCTATAAATTCAATGCAATGAAGCAAAATGCTAAAACTATACTGACTATGCTAAATTATTTCTTGCATATATGACAACATTTCACATTTTGATTTTCACCAAGGGCTTGGCGAATTGTTTGAGGTCATTTTAACATCATTTTTATTGCTTTTGCTAGTTCTAGAAGCTCAGGTTAGTGAGTTGAATAAAATTATCTCTTTGCTAACGAGTCACTATAGAGCACCGTTAAACATGGTACTGAAAGATGGACTAGTGGTCTAATGATTGGATATGGTGTTCTTAAATCTTAATTTGCAGAGTTGGACACCATATATCCCATAGAAAAGAGATATCTGCATACACTAGTATCAAATTCCAATTGAACTATGAAATCCTTAATTATTTATTTTTGACAATTTATTTACATAGAGAACTCAGAGTTGCTTGCTTTTTTTAATAGACACATATGTTTAGTTAATATTCTTGTGGAAAATGAAGACTTGGTATGGGAAATTTGGAATTCTTCATACTGTGAAATGCCCTTGTACGGTTCCTCAACCTAAGGATATTGGAGTATATCAGGTGTTTACTAGCTAAGGATGGAGTTAACATGTTCATTCTCGGAAATAACTTTGGACCATAAGAAACTAGGACCAAAAAATGCCTTCTCAATCGTGAAGTTATCTCATTCTATCCCTGAGTTGCTTACATTTCTGAAAGACAGAAGATGAGTGCCCTCATATTTTTAGTTAATATTCTTGTGGACAATGAAGACGTGGTATGGGAAATTTGAAAACATTTCCTCAAAATGTGAAATGCCCCTCTACAATTCATCAACCTAAGTAGACTGGATTATATCAGGTATTTATCAGCTAAGGATGGAATTAACATGTTTATTCTGGGAAATACCTTTGGACCATCAGAAATTAGGACCAAAAAAATGCCTTCTGAATCATCAGGTTATCTCATTCTATCCATTTCTCAGGGAGAATATAAATATACTATCTTTATTAGTCTAATATTTATATTTCTATATGGTCTAATCTTTATCTATGCTTGGAATTTTTTTTAGGGATCAATTCCTGCATAGATTAGATTAGTATTGAACCACAATATCTATCGTCATCTATTTAATTATTTTTTTTTTTTGAAGCTTTAACAAATTAATGAACTCAGAGTTGCTTAAATTTTCTGAAAGATGCAGGATGAATGCTCTTATTTTGTTACAATTCTTATGGATAATGAAGATTTTTTACATGAAAAGTAATTTGAAAACATTTATTGATAATGTGAAATTCCCTTGTACTCTCTGTAAACCTAAGTAGACTGGAAGGGTTAGTTATTTACCAAATAATGATGGAGTTTAAAAAGTTCATATTGGGAATTGCCTCTGGACCATTTGATAGAAACTAGGACTGGAAAATGTCTTCTCATTTATGAAGTTATCTCACTTTACTTTTTCCTCAGGGATAACATACTTGGTTTACTAGTCTAATCTTTAAATTTATATATGGTCATGCTAATGCCATATTAATTTCGATGAAGAACTTGTACATTTCCCATTTATGATTTACTAATGACTCAAAAAGTTCAATATAAGATGCGATTTGGGATTCATAAAAATCAAGTTGCAAGGTTGTTACACATTCATTCTCAGGCATTTTATTGAGATGAATTTTCTTTGGAATTTGAGGTTTTATCATGGTGAACTAGATTTTAGAACTAGACACATCATTTGAGAATACGTTTCATATCAGTAGAGAAAATAGAAGCTATACACATTCAATGTCGTTTACATATTGACATTTGTTCAGGTGTATTTGCAACAGAATGATTATATAATGTGACACAGGACACATCTTTGGGTTTTAGAAAATTCATGATATTTGCTGATAGCTTACGTATATACTCCATAACAAACAGTGTGTGGCATAGAGATGGCAAGAAACATGCCTAAAGGCCAAAATTATCTCAAACAGCTTCCAGTCTAAGGCAATATACAGAGTTGTTTGCACTGTGTACGTACTGAATTATAAATTTCACAAAGGATGTGAGAAAGATCATACCGAAAGGCATATGGAGTGGAAGGAAATCACAAGAAAATTGTCTCAAAATTCTTTGTTGCTATTTGTTTTCACATGCAAAAAATGGAAAACATGCAAAAAAAAATAACACATCTTTGAATTAGAAGAGAAAACATGATTAGTAGTATAGATGTTGTCTTGGAGAAAAGGGAAAGGAAGAAGGGAAAAAATGCAAAAGTAGAAGGTAAACAAAAAATACACATCCTTGTAGGGTACACAAAGAGTCTAGAGTGTATGCTCTTTGTATATATATATATATATATATATATATATATATATATATATATCCTTTTGATTTCCTTGCACTCAATGTGCCCTCTGGTGTGATGTTTCTCACATCTTTTGTGGAGTCTTTGTTGAGTTATGCATGTCTGTGTAGATTTATTTAGCCTAGTTTAAGATATTTTTCCCTTGCCCATGATATTCATCAAAGGTTTAGCACAATACAGATGTTGTCTTTGATGAAGATCACGGGCAAGGGAAAATCATCTCAAACAACATCTTTAAATAGGCTAAAGAAATCTACACAGGCATGTATAAGTCAAAGGATCCACAAAGTTTGTGAGAAACATCACACCAAAGGGCACATGGAGTGGAAGGAAATCACATGCAAATTGTCTCAGAGTCTTTACTATGATGTAGTTGTATGCTCGTGGAAAAATAAAATTAGCAAAAAGCTAGAAGACAAAAGAAAAATACACATTTTTGTAGGGAACAGTGAAGATTCCAAGGTGTATAGGCTATTTGAATGAGGAAGTAAAAATAATTTTTTGATAAATATTAAATATAATCCGCAACAAGTATCAGAATATATTGTTTTACCATGGCTTGTATTAAAATATACTGTAAGAAAGGTCAGAAAAGTAAATGAAATCCATCTAAAACATGAAAATATGACCAAACAAACATTAGGTGATGCTGAGGAAGCTAGTGCCAACAAGACAAACAATAAAAAATAAGATCAAAGTTCAAGAGAATTCCAAATTCGTATCTACATAAAGAATGATTATGGATTCAAAGTTCTAAGAACTACCTACAACTATTGAAGAAGTCTCGAAGTCAATTAGCCTACAACAGTCAACTGTATATCCAGTAAGTTTTGCTTTTGAGTATTGACTCAGACGAGTCTAACTCATTTGAAGAAGCGAACATAAAGCAAGAGTTGCAGAAAGAAATTCTAGAGGATTATACCGAAATACAGATAAATCAGACTTGGGAGCCTGTGTAGATTTTGAAGAAAATTTGCACTTGTTAGATGAATACAATTAGTTAGGCATAGGTGTGAGATTTATTAAGTGGATGTCAAAAGTGCCTTCTCGAATAAATTTTTTGCAGAGGAAAATTATATGCATTATAGCTCATATGGACTGAGGCAGGCTCATAAAGCCTTGTATGCAAGCATTGATGACCAGTCAAGGATAATTATTTTGGAAACTTGTTAGATAATCAAAATCAAAGTGAAGGATGAAATATTGATTGCATCTTATATTTTGACAGCATCATTTCAGTGAATCCAACTTCCAAGAATGATGGAAGCGATAAAAGATGAGCTTCCTGCATGAAGCTTTTGAAATGATAGATCCAATGTATTTAGATTTTCCAAGCTAAGTATGTAAGGAATATATTTAAATTTGAAACTAATTTGACATTTCTGATGATTAATCTGCAACAACTCCTATTGAAATGGATATGAATTTATTGATTCTTAAAGACTCAAAGCTAGTGGATGCAACACTACATAGTAAATTGGTAGAAGTCTTATTTATCTTATCACTATTTGATCAGATTCAAATTGTATTGTTGGTGGCATGATATCATGATTTATGGCTTTCCTCAATATCTATTCATTTAAAGTCAGCAACACGGTTTTAATTATGTGCACAAATATGACACTAAGCTGCTTGATCTCACACCCATTTATAAAGGATTTTGTGTTTCATGCCATGACTAATATGGTCATCATCCATTATATCAGAGAGAAAGAACAAACCATGAAGATTGAATTGATCTATTTCAGGTCTTAGATGCATAGTATTAAAAACTGGAACTGGTGGCCAGACCAGTCCACCTAATATACCGGGTTTCAAACCCCAACCAATCAAATTGGGACTAGTTAGATCTTAATGAATTAGTTTTAAAAAAAATATTTTTTAATGAAAAAAAACTATTTTAAATATTTAAAACCATAATTCCAAACCAATAGACACAAAATATGCAAAGTTTGTTCATATATATACCATGTAAAGGTGAATATATCAAAATGGCACCAAGTGCAATACATATAACTTTCCTATTGTCGATCAGGCCTAGAAATGGAAAATTCTATATAATATCCTGGTTTGAGTTCTTTCCTGGAGTCTAAACTAATGTCCAGTCTAGTTAGAAAATAAAACTGCCTAATTGCTCAGCCAGATACAACAATATGGTTAGACCCCAGATAATCAATCACACACCATCAGTTTGCTCAAGCAGCAATAGGGATGTCGTTTAGATAACTTAGGGATGACTCAAACTAGAGGAGAACATGTATAAATAGTTAATAATGGTGCTCTAATATGCCTTATAGATCAAGAACATGGAATTGGCCTCTCGGCCTCTGCCTACAGTTGAGAGAGGTTTGTGAATGTGGAAATTACCTAAAGAATTATTGGATTATAAAATCAGATGGAGCCCTACTGATTCCAGACTGGATACCCCAAAATTTCCACACAAGCAAGGGGAAGTTATCAAGCAAGTTTGATTTTATTGAACACTAACCACCCTCCTCGACAATTATCAAACTGGGACCTAACTTATACAGCCCACAATTACTGGCTATATGTAGACAAACTTATGAAATAACTTAGGGATGACTCAAACCATAGGATAACATGTCCAAATAGTCAATAATGGAGCTCTAATACACCCTATAGATCAAGAACATGAAATTGGCCTCTCGACCTATGCCTACAGTTGAGAGAGGTTTGTGAATGTCGCAATTACCTAAATAATTATTTGATTATAAAATCATATGGAACCCTACTGATTCCAGATTGGCTACCCCAAATGTTCCACATAGGCAAGGGGAAGTTATCACGCAAGTTTGATTTTATTTAACACTAACCACCCTCCTTCACAATTATCAAATTGGTACCTAACTTTTGCAGCCCACAATTACTGGCTATATGTAGATAAACTTATGAAACAACTGTCAATTGGGTGTATTTTAGGTGTTTGAGAGGAATGTTTGACATGATAAACTTTGTTGTAATGACTTCGAGCCTTGTTGAGTTTGAGTTGTTCCTCGAAGACCAAAACATGTATAAATTAGAAAATAATTCTAGAAATATAAAGCTGCCTGTAGTAATTTTGGTTATTTTTCTTCCAATTCTATGTTGGCAAAGATCTCGGTTTAAACATAGTTTCATGCCTTTTCGGCACCCATGTTATCATAATTTCTTAGGAGCTCTGCACTAACCACTTAAGAACTTTACAATATCTATAATTTTACATTAGCTCATATTTCATCATCTAAGCAACACAGACCAATATTTAAACAAAAGGGGGAACCAAGCTTGGGAGCTCTACACTGGCCACTTTAATTTTACAACTCTTATCCCACCATCTAAGCAACATACATTAATACTCAAACAAAAGAGAGAACAAAGCTCAAGTGCGGAGGGGGAGGCTGCAGCCTACTGGTAACTGTGGCAAACCCTTTCCCCTCATTTTTTTTTAATTCTGTATCTATCATCCATTCATAAAATATTGTTATTCAACATCTCATCAGATTTGAACTACCAATATATCTTGTTGGAAATTGCCACCTAACAAGGACAACCATCGCTAGAAATTTCCAGCTAACAAGGGCAATCCATCGCTTGACCCTTTATGCAAGAAAAACCAATAACTTAGACTCGAATTAACAAAAACCAAAGCTAATCATACAAAAACCCTCTTCTCTCGGACTCCCTCTATATAAAGTCAGTTCCAAGAATACTTGCAAAGCGCTAGGCCAGACCCACTACATATGCTCCTCATGACTCACCCAAAATGCATCCTTTCTCTCGCACACAAGAAGAATATGACTCTGCATTATGTGTCCATGAAAATGAAGAATTCATGAACACCGACTTCTTATGGAAAAATTGTTAAACATTTCAAAACCTTAGACAAAGAAATAGAAGACAAAAGAAAAACTGAAGGAAAATCAAGCTAGAATACCTTAATCCTACTGAAGAACTCCTTATTTCCTTTAGGCTTAGATGATGCCATGGAGCTATTCTTAAATAGAAGGAAAGCACTTACACTGAGCTGTATTCAATCTGGGTGCATTGAATCCCCCTCGGGTAGCCAATCTCTCTGCAAAATTTTCGCCACCAGTCCTCATAAGCGGTTTACGGCCTACCCAAAACCTCTCATCAGCACCAATCCAACCCCAAAACTACCTGAAACACTAAAAGGATAATTATCCTTACTTCTCTTGCTGTTGCTATTGCTGTCATTAAGCCCATGGGTGATGAGGGCTTTAGGTTTTGTTCTTGGCCCTACGGGGTTTCGATCTGCGGTCCTACGAGAAGCTGAGAGAAGGACTAGGAACTGAAGTCCTTCGTTGTCATAGAGGCAATAAGAATTTTTGGCCTAGCCAAGGGACCCCAATCTGAAACCCCATCTATTATTTTCTTCATTCCCGCCATAGATTTCACAGCAGTTTCACATACCAATCACCCTTTTGAGAATCAGAACCCAGAAGAAAGTTTGGACTAAGTCAATATGTATCAAGGGAGTAAGTCACTATGTATCAAAAAATTTATATTAATTTAATATTTTAAAACAATAATATAAATATGAATCATGAGAATGAAGTGGTAATATAAAGATCACGTGGTTAATCAAATGTCAATTATTAAAATAACTCATGTTTTTGAAGTATATAGATTTTCTTTCCACTAATAAATATGGTAAGAATTTGGTAGAAAAATTATGTATAAGTAGATTCTACTACAATTCATGGCTTATTCATGGTGAAACAATATCTTTTAAAGGTTTTGTTTGGTTCATGATCAACTTAAATAGTAAAAAAAAAACAAGTAAAGTTGTAATCAATAATAATTTTAGCTCTTTTTATCATCATATATCAACAATTAGAAAGATGTTTGCTATAAGATTGGGTAGTTCTTTAAAATTTATCTAGTGTCACAAAATAAGCTAATAGTTTGGTAGTGATTTGGTATAAATTTTAGGCATGGGAAAAGTTCTACTATGATCCAAAGCTCATTCATAGTGGAACAATGCTTTTACAAGTTTTTCCAAGTTCTAGGTCAGTGCGTATTGTCAAAATTTCATTGTGGTTTTCGATGAATGAGAATCATGACTATCTATGTCGTCAAATTTTTCTCACTATAGGGAAGTTTACTGGTGTATTAAATGGCTCTATGATATCACCCCTAACCTCCCTATTCACAAAGTGAACATGAGTGTTTAATAAACATGTAGTTATGATTGAGATCTTTATTATGCACCTAACTGTTTACTTAATCAGCCATTGTGCATGGCATGACATGTTGATACATACTGCAACGCAATTGCATTAGTTTTGTGTAACCATGCAATCATTTTTACACTAGGGACGAAATTCCAATACCTACAACAACAACGGATAATCCTACACCAATGTCAAGTTCCCTATGTGGTCATCCCATTTGTGGTTTAATAAACCCATGGTACTACGATGATCACCAATCAAGTATGACTAGGGGAATTATAGGTCCATGCCAGTGTCAATGGTCAACTTGGACTTAGCTAATTCCTATGAAAGTGGTGATCAAATTTGTACATTGTGTTTAAGATAAGGTGCTTATAGTCACTAAGTGATGGTTGTAGTTACAAGGATAAGGTTTTGGTGTTATAATGTAAATATTATAAGGAATAAGGGTTGTGAAGGCTAAGCATTGTTGGAAATATGCATTATAAGGTTAGGGGTTTTAATGCAAGGATTATAAGGACTAAGTTGGTAAATATCAGGGATTATTTGAAATATGGGTTATAAGTTCATAGTAGGAATTTTAGGGTTTAAAAAGAGATAGGGATTAAAGGTTATAAAATTTAGGGTTTATGATGGTAAAATGTAAAGAGATATAATGGTTATAGTATTATGGTTATGGTTTATATGTGTTAAGGAGTATAGTGGTCAGGTGTCAATGATTATATGTATTACATGTTAGAGAGGTAAATTCTTTTAGAGGATAAGGGTTGTAATCTTTAGGTATTAAGTGTGGCAAGGGTTATAAGGATTGGGTCTTATAAGTTTTAGATGAATTAGGGCTTAGGATTAAAGTTCATATGAATTAACAATAATATAGGTTATATGTTAGAGGGATTAAGGACTATAGTGTTGTTGAAAGGGCAAAAATTCCACCTTGCCAACAAGGGGGAATTAACTCTATCGTGGGTCCCAACTATACCAGCTTTCGTTTGGAATGGCTAATCCCAATAAGTTTTAAGAATTGTTATAAGGGTTAGGATATAATGAGTTAGTGGTTAAGGGATTAAGGATTAGGGGCTTAGGGGTTAGAGGAATAAGGGCTTAGGGGTTAGAGGTTTAGGGTTTAGGGGTTAGGGGAATAATGAGTTAGTGGTTAAGGGGATAGGGATTGGGGGCTTAGGGGTTAAGGGATTTAAGTGCATTTAGGGGTTGGGGAAATAATGAGTGGGATTGGAAAAGGATATGGGCTAATTAAGGAATCCACCGAGCCGGTAGTGAAACCCTAGCAACAAATCTCTTACATTAATATAGCTCATGGTGGTTAAACCCCAGCCAATTTAGTAATTGGAATGGATCCCAAGGCTTTTGGAGATGCCAGACAAGAAATAGAAGATGGAAGAGCATATAAATACTACCAATAAATATTCAAGGCTTTTTGGAGATGCCAGACAAGAAATAGAATATGGCCAAGCCCTGACCCCATTGTCTTACCCCAACGTAGGTTTTTCGAGATGCCACACAAGAAATAGACGCTGGAAAAACCTTGACCCCATTGTCCTACCCCAACAACATATGTTGAAGTGGTTAAACCATGACCTCCTTGTCCTGCCCCAAAAACATATGTTGAAGTGAAAGCTAAATTGACTAAATGAAAACATTGCAATAAACAACACAACACTTAATAAAACTAATACATACTAGATTCCTAGGTTCGAAACCCTCGCCCTTCAATTTCAAAGTCCCTTGCTCGTCCTTGAGCTTGGCAGCCATGACCCATATTTTCCCTTCAGAAGCTGAGACACCGCAATCTGCACCGAAAATCTGTGTACCAATTCCACAATCCCAAGTTTTGTCAAACACTCAGAGCCTTTGGAAGCCCTCACCTCGATACCCACACAGCTAGAACCCAAACTCGAACTTTGATTTTAAGCGGAGCTCTGTCGCACCAATTAGGCCCTTAGAACCGTGCGGGATCCAATGTGATTGGGCATTTCAGATATAAAAACAATGGCTCCTACGATTTTTTTTGGCCTGTTGTCCAGTCAGGGCTTTATGAGGTGCAGAAAACATGCCTCTGATGTGGGAGCTAGCATTTGGGTTGCTGTAGAAGATGAAGAATTCAAATAATATAGAAGGTGATGAATCTGAAAGCATCAGGGCCAGGGATAGGGATTATGAGTTAGGATATAACCACACCTTCACCTGTGATGGGTGGGTTTCCTTAGCTAGGGTCAGCTTGCTCGCCTGCATAACATCCCTACAATCTATTCTCCTACTCTTGCAAGTTCGCTATTCCCTTTCTCTTGCAAGTTTGAGGACCATCGGTTTGAGGGCTTCTTAATTACTGATCTTCCTGATTTCTGAAATATGTCTTCGCGCAATTTTTTTGGAGGCGGGGGATTGAACATTTGGAGGAAATCATTTAACAAAAGCTTCTAAAATTTTTATTCTAATGATTTTTTTTTTTTTTGGGGGGGGGAGGGATTGTCCATCAATGCCTCCAAAAGTTACATTGTCATGACCTTTTAGGGTGATTCAGGGATTCTAAGTTGAGAACAAAAAATACCATGAACAGAAAAAGAATCCAATGAGTTGAAGAGTTAAAGAACATACCACCCATAATGAACCTTTTCATCCAAACATTATTCCATTTTGGGCCACAAAAAAACCTTTCGATAGAAATTGCATGTAGCCTACTACTACGAAGGAAATTCAAACCACAAATTTTTGTTCCACTTCTAATTTTACCCAAAATTACCTCATATTTAGAGGTATCACCATATCTTATATCAAACAAAATTCAAAAAATAGATATCCTTTAGAGAAATAGGATCATAAAAAAAAAATGAACCATGCATATTAATGAACCAAATTTTATATATTAATATTAGGATTAACCTATTTTGTTATTGGAAAGAGAGAAAATTTCATAGATAAGGATGAATCCTTATGCATTACCTGCATTCTAATGAGTTAACAGAAATGGCACTAGGAGAGTGATGATATTGTGATTTTGGCAAAGATATTTTATCTCTTCCTCCAACACCAAGTTTTTTCTTGTATGTTGCTGAAAAAATGGAAATCCCCAATGGATATCATTGCCTTCACAACTACTCCATTATACCGGTGTCTTGGGCATAAAATCAAACTCTTTTAGCCTCTATCTATTAGATGTCATTTCATTTATCTATAGTGATAGGTTAGAGCTATGCATAAATCACTAAATGTGTATCAATAGGCTATTAGTCTATTGCATATAAAATTGGACTCATTTTATTTGTAACTTAGTGAAATGAAAAATATATTTTTAAAGCCCTAATTTCATAAAATTTCATTCTAAATTACTTCCTTGAAGATAATGGAACTTCAAGTCTGAAAAAGAGCCTTAAGGCTCTTCCAAATCTTGATGATATCCACAATTTTCTGGAGGAGGGTAAGAAACAACTATTTGGAAATAGCAATAGATTTGATAATACATTTTTCAGAGGAAAGAAATGATATTGTGCAAGTCAACAGGTCAGAAAATTTTGGGAAAGAAATTATGGAAGAGCATTTTTCAAACAATATTCCCAGCCTGTAGTAGCCTATGTTTGTTTCCAGCCATATGATATAATTCACATTCACCAGAGCTCATGAATGTGACAGTTCGAATTTTGGTCATCAATGTGATAAATATTAGGATATCCGAATGACAAATTGTTGTCCTTTGATGTAAGAAAAATGTATGCCTTTGAATTTGCAAGCTGCAAAACTCTTATTCTTTCATTGGAATAGGAAAAGCATAAATATTATGAATTTTGAATACCTTCCAGTGTATGATACTAAAGGATGGGATGAATATGATGATGATAGTGCTTGACATGTGTATCGAAGAGTGGAATGCAAGGAATGAGGCTTGCAAATCAGCAAAAGAGAAATCTAGAAATGAATCACTCATTTTTTAGCCCAAGAAGGATCAAATTACAACTAAATGTTCTAAAAACAAATATTAGGAGCTACTAGTAGCCCCATAGAAGTGAAATATTTTTGGTCTACTTGAAGGTAACAAAGGTGAAATAATAATAGAGAATTCTAAAATTGCAAACACAATTTCTAGAAAGGAGAATGATGCTCTTGAAAGATAAGGATCCATGGATAATGAAGTACTAGGCTTTTCTCTTCCCTTAAGTTTCACATCCAAGTTCTGCATGTTCTCATCCATATTCTTCATCATGAAATCCTTTACCTTTCCTTCTTGTTTGGCCTTCTCAAACTACACAAAGGCATTCACACTTTTAGGAGTAGTCTAGCCTAACCTACAGAGAACGTTTCGAATTTAATAACAATACTCATTGAAAAGATGCATGAAAAATCATTCTAATTGTATGCTAACTAGCAATGTAAAATACATTTATTTGAAATTACCATTTGTTTATACTTCAAAAACTCATAGGAATCAAATTGTTTCCATGTTGGGCCTAGTTCTATGCCCCTCACTCTGGTGGCAAAGTTCAATGAACTTAAAGGTTTTTCTTGTCACTCTCATTGGGGCTAATCCGCACAAGCATTAGAGTTTTTGAGTCCCTCCCTGCAATGGCATTAAAGATATTTTAGAAGTTTTCCTATATAGTCTGATCAAGGTTATAAAAACAAAAGCAATTAAATGATGACCACCAAAAAGGAAAAAGCTCACAAAGAGAAAAGGTATTCGAATGGCACCTAATGAATCTTGGAGAAAATTTGTAAGCTTAGAATTCCCGAAGTCACCACAAATAATAGTCATGTCATTATTAAATATGATTTAAATAAGAGACAACATATGCAAAAGGAAGTGACAGATGAATAATAGTGAAACTCTTTTGAAGCCTTCGAATAGTTGCAATGCAGCCAACCTATAGGGTATGTGGTTCCTTTTTGTTGTTAACGCAGATATAACATCACCAAGATTAGAAAGAGATTTGATGATATATTGAGCTTCCTTAAGGCACTCCCATTGAACATATGTTTTTTCTATTCTCTCACTTTCTGCCATATCAAAAAGCCACAACTTTCTCTTGGTACATTCCCCACTAATTAAATTCCCCCCCTTTACCATTACACAAAGTACACTCTACATGGTAACATTGAAATCACAAAATTTCAATAACTCGTTACCAGAGAAAACAACAAAAACAAATCATAACTGCCTCACTGGTTGATATTGTCATATAAATCAAATATTTCTCACATGCAAAAATAAAACACTGTAATTTTCTTCGAGTGGGTCTTAAACTATTCAAATAAGTACTTTCTCTGACATACACTATAAGATAAATTATGATAATTGTTTCAAGCGTGTTATCAACTATTTTAGAAATTGGTATTATTTGCCTCAATTTAGTCAATATTTTTTATCCAACAAAAATGCCCAATAAGATGTAGCATAGGGGCAAGTTAATTATATGTTCTTCCCTAAATTTATCCTAATTTAACATTTTATGTAACAATATGAAGTGAGCCTTCATGAAATAATGCACACCAGTGAGAATGACTACTATGTTCATTGGAATTAGTAGAGCCAATGGCCCTTGCACTGCTTCCAGTTTGTAAAACTTCCCAAACCTCATTCATAGTGTGTACTTGTGCTTTAACAAGGCCTGGAACATGATGGATACCTTCTGCTACCTTGATTTACTTCAAGCCTAATGACAGACCACCGAGTCATTCTCAATTCAATATACTAAAACTATCTGACTCGATTCAATATACTAAACTATTTCGTAGGATAGAAAGTATATGCGTTAAATGTATCTCGTCTTTGTTCAGGAAACTAGAAATGAACTTAAAAAGCAAGAAAGGAAGAAGTTAATTTTTAACAGTATACCTTGGCTGAGTTGGGGATGTAAGTAGATCATGAATCTGTTCATTGTAAACTTCCAATATGCTTACTGAGTTATCGTATTTAAATAATCCATTTTTCTCATTAGATATATGAAACTTGAAAGAGCCCCTCCAATGTTTGATAGTTTAGTCCCCTATCATCATGTGTTCCCTCCATGATAAATTTCTTCCCAGTACCATTTTTTCCATAGGAAAAGATACACACATTATACCCATCCAAAACTGACAGGACAAATAGTGCAGTATTGGAAAAAACAACCACTTCCCATGGAAATAGATCTAATCAATGAATTTGTGTACTTATTAATAATAAATTTCATATCCAAAAGATATTAATTTGTACCTCTTACCTTGATTATATTGATTAGTAAATACTAAAAATAAAATCAAATTTGAACACCTTCTTTGAAGAACCATTAATAGGATGTGCAGTTCATTCTCTCTACTTGTATCAAATTTTGTCACTGAAGAAGTTCCCGTTGATATGTCTCGACTCTCCATCACTCAATGGACAAAATCTACAGATACTCTGATGTTTCCTGAAAAATACCAGTAAATCACGTTATCTAACCTAATAATCCTTGTGTAATGCATGAAAATAATGCAGTCCAACACTTTATTGTAAAGATTTTTCCTTTACATTGTCTTTTTGTTGAACTTCTTCTTGAGGTCACATTTCATGAAGATAATGCGGTCAAACTACAGAACTTAAACACTTCATAAAAATTAATAAAACATTAGAAATGATTTTCTCAGAAACATAATATTGATGACACTTACCTAGAGATTGTACAACATATGTCATCCCAACAATGTCAGGGATAGCACTGGCACATTTAGGTGCCTCTTCCAAAAGGTTGTCACGATATCTCTTTAGTATTTGCTTCCAAGTATTCAACAAGATTATTCATAGAATATCCAACAAGGTGCAGTACAGGAAGAAGACTCCTTAAATTTGTATGCTAATATTATGCAATAGCAAAGTTATCTGAATTTTATCCTTCAAGTCTTGAACTAATGAAGCCCAAAAAAATTTATGCCTTTGGTATGTGTCTTGAAGCTCCGTTAATTGACAAGGAAATTTTTGCATCAGATAATTCCAATCCGTTGGCTTATTAGTAATAAGAAAAAATATCAATTTCTTCCACCTAGACATTCAACATGAAATGACATGTTATCGAGTACATCCCTCAGGTTTTCATTTTGACGATTAGAGTCACTAAGGGACATCCAAGCCTCGTGGCATTCATTTTTTCTCAATTCATACTCCCTCGTAAGCTCTTCCATCTTCCTTTCATAGTCCTCTATAGATTTGGGAATTTTACTTCTAATCTACAAACCGATCAACAGAACTAATGTTAATCCATCTCAAGAGTATTTAAAAGGAGTACAAGGATGGCTCTCTCAATACGCTGTGTTCCTAGCTTTCGTCATTCCTATATATTTGGAATTGAGAATTCAAATTTCCTCCATTTGCATTGCCTATAGTCACATGAAGGCTACTTTTGAGACAGTCAGGACTTCTTACCATCTATGATTTGATTTCTAGACCACATCATCCAATTACAATAACTGAGCATATCAGATCAATTTACCCAAATGATAACAATCTATAATGGTATTAAGTTTTAGTTGGATCTCCCCAAGTGAAGGAAATCATCACAATGTTGTTTTAGTTTTTCAAGAAATGAGAAATCAAGTTCTTTTAAGAAAATCTATCCAATTGGAGATATCTTATAAACAGATTCTGATTTCAATAGTGCAAATCTAGAATATACCATGAACATTTGCAATAAGGATGTTTTGGTTCCTAAACCACATATTCTTTAGTTCCTAAAATGGACAAGATGTCAGTGAAACTGGATACACAAGCTGCCTACAATCATTTTCTCTCTTAAAATATACATCTACATGACCAGAATGTGAATCCTCCAAAGCAATTGAATACACAGCTAGAGGAAGATGCTCATTCCACTTTTTCCTCAACTGCAAGTGCAAAATCAATCAGAGATTCTAAGGGAAAGTCTGGAAGTGTTCCTTATGGAGTTTTTTTCAGATTTAGATTTAATGAGAGAGTTGAAAAGCGTAGAGTGTCTTTCACAAAATTAGAGGAAAAATTGAATGCAAAGGAAGCAGAAAAAAACAAATTTCAATTTAAACCAAAGGAGATGCAAGAAGCTGAGAAAAATATTCTTAGAAAAAGCTTGACATTTAAAGAATCTCCCATGCCATCATACTATCATGAATCAACTCCACCAAAGGTTGAGCTAAAGAAGATACCTCTTACCCACCCAGAATCCCCCATGTTAGTGCAAATAAAGAGATATGCTGGTGTAGAATCTGAAAGTGATCCAAGTCAAGTGTTCAAAGCATCTCGCTTTAATTTGGACTAGAAAAAGAGAAATGGGTAAGTGTAGACATGAGGAAAAATATAGATAAGGACATAGATAGAAAGAGAACTGCTAGGAGATCATTAAAAAAAGCATCTTCCGAAAAATATTTACTGTCACAGTCTAGTGAAAGACATTTTAGCCTCAAATAAGAAATTCCAAACAATCCAAAAGATAGACCTACTAATGAATCTACCAAGGATGGTAATTAAATCACAAGCACTGATTCAAAAAATTCTTCTAGCAGAAGTGATATGAATGGATTAACTCTGCAGAAATTTTCAGTTGATGAATATCAAAAGGAAACCGAACCTTTAATTGGGAAGATTGGAATTGGAAACACTCCCAATGATAGAGACAATGAAACTTTGTTGAATTCTGAAGTTGTTGAAGAATAACCAAATAGTACTGAATCCGTAAGTAGGAAGAATGAGATTGCAAAGACTACTAAAGTGAGCCTAACTATGGAAAATTATGAAGCTTTTGAAAAACCGATTGAAGATAAATTATTACAAGGGAAGGATGAGATGCCAGAAACTAAGGTTCAGGGTGATATATTGGAGTATTAAGATTCTCTGATTGAAACTTCTGAAGGTGGGAACAACACATCAGTATTTGTTATAGGGGTGTTAGCTGAAAATTTGTAGGTTACAGATGGCTTGCATCTGGAAAGTGAATCACACTCCCATGTTAATCCACGTAAGGGGCGGATCCAAGGGAACAAAACTGATATGAAACAAATGGACCCCAACTCTATTTGATCATCTCAACATGGTTCAAATGAAGAAACAAATGGGAAGGGAATTAAGAATACTGAAAAAGAACCTAAGGCTATGGTGACCTACTTCAATAATTCAAAGAGAGAATGGCAGAACTACCCCTTCAAAGAAAATAAACAAAGGATACGATAATATGATTCAAACTATGTACATTCTTGATTTTATTTTTGTGTTGCTCTTGAAAAATATCTACCTATATTTTTGAGTGAGTGGAGGTTGTTCCCTAATTTTCATTCTTGCAATCCTTCTCAAGGACATCTTCCAATGGTTTCAGTGTTGATGATAAAAGACTTTTTACTGCATTGCTTTCTACTAAAATATTTTTGTTTGTATTGATAGGGTTTGTAGTTGTGCAGGTTGAAAGAAAACAAGAGTAATCTGTAATGTGAGAGTGTGTTTACCTCCTGTTTCAAATTCCTTATGGGGAGCAGCATAGTCGAACAATAAATAAAAATAAAAACTTTGAAATACTGAGTTTTTTGTGGGCTAGCTCTATATATATATATCATAATTTTAATCACACAACTTTTTTTCATAGGTTCAATTACTAGGTAATTTCGATCCATTATACTTATTATACTGTATAAAACATTGATTCTACTTCCATTACTATTAAAAAAATAATTTTTTTGTTCCTGACGTGGTACACACTAGCTAGCAAAGTCCTATCAGTGAGATTTTCTTAGTTCTAGCAACATGGAACATTCTCCAAACTACCTCTCGGTAGAAATGACTTGCAGGTAGGTAATCTACAAGAAAAAAAACATATTAATTTCGATAACTAAAGATATGAGCTTACTGGTTGTGTCTGATTCGAGGGCCTCTGGTCAATAAAAACCTCATTGGAAGGGTGATGAAATGGCTCATCATCCAGGATGCCCATGACCATATTCTCCCTCATTGACCCAAAAAGGCCATCGGAACCAGACATACTATTGCCTGGAGGGAAGAACAAAACCCCAAATGGACACCGGATAATCAGTCGTCGAATGGGTCATGGCCAAAATATTACTCCACCAAGCTTTGTTCTCCTACCCTTTCACCAAAGCCACCTCCACCAAATAAGTAGAATATGACAAAAGGGTCTGGGAAACCTGGAAAATCTGCAAAAATTCTGCCAAAAACCACCACCACCCATACGGTGCCTCTGTCACCGAGATGCATATTTTTATAGCAAACTTGGGCTAATTTATATATATATTATAAATACACCTAGGTTCCATGGCTCATTGGATGATGATAGATCTTAATTGACAATAATTCCAAGCTATTTTTAAATAGAAGAGTATTTCAGGGAAGCTGAAAAAATCAATAATAAGCACCCACTGCACTAAAGAATTTCGAAGTAACCCTAGGCTCACTTCCCTCTCGATACTCTAGAGGAACATTTTGTTGTTCCCTCTACTCCCATGATACTCCACCTATTTTTGGGCCTCCGCTGAAGCCAATATTCATCCTTTAGGTCAATAACATAAAATTCCCACTAAATACCTTGAAGTCCCTTTTGTGACGAACCCTCACAGACTCATATGCTAGAAGGATTTATGTAGTAAGTTATTGAAGAGATTAGTTAATTGGTCCTTCTGACTGCTCAATCTACTAGGGCGAGAAATGATTGTTAAATCTATTCTCCGGGCCATTCCTATCTGCCAGCTGATGGTCCCACCTGCTCCTAAAATCATTTATTCTGAAATAGTCACCTTATTTAGGAAATTTCTTTTGCAAGGGTCTGGGATTGAAAATAAGTGGGCATTAATATCGTGGAAAATCTTTGTCTCCGTTTGTTGGGAAAATCTCTCTCTCCCTTCATGGGCATTAATATCCTTCTTCTTATGTTGGGAAACTTCCTCTTTGTTGGGAAATAGCCCCATGAGTCGGCCTACAGAGTTCTGATAAGAAAACATAAACCCTCCCATCACACCAATAATCCCTGCTATCACCATAGATGGTCCTCTTAAGTTGCAGTTGCCACCTATGAGGTAACCAAATAGCACGGAGGTGCTGGTGATGGTGGTCATCCAGAGGTAATCGAGGAAACTGAAATTGGCCACTTTTTTCATAAATTGTGGGTTGCTGTCGATTTCCAGGTATTCTGGCTTAGGCAGCTTGCCAATGTTGATATGTCTTCAACCTCATTTTCTCCGTCAGATTTTATCTCTGATAAATCTCTTTCTCTCTTTGGTCCAATTTCGCATTGTTGTAATAATGACCTGTCTCCAACCCTCAGTTTGTTTACTTCCACTCTTCTTTTTCAGAAATTTGCCACCTCTTTGAATAAATTGTGTTGATTTCTAATTTAATGGAGTGAATTGTCTTAATTTTTAATTTAAGACCATTAAAAAGTTTAAATTTTTGAATTATTTGAAATTTAATGGAGCAAATTGTCTTAATTTTTAATTTAAGACCATTAAAAAGTTCAAAATTTTAAATTCAAATAATTCAAATGATAATTTAGGATTTTAAGAAAAAATATTAGTTTTGCTTAAAAAATGTTTTAAAGTATCTTTATATGCTAGTGATATAATTGTTGTTATTGTTTAATCATTTAGTGTTTTTATCAATAGTTAAGTAGCCTTATTATTTAATGAGGATTATTACTAATTATTTTTATTCATAAGGATTATTTTAAGATATTTGTGCTGGTGTAAGTCTAAAATAATCCAATATACAATGGTGTCTTTGAGTACAAATTAAATTATAGAGGGTAGTGATGAGTTTCCTAATTAAAATTCCCCTGATTAGATGGAAAAGTGGCAAAGAATATCCATCCAATATGAAAGTAACATTCAAATAAGTGCATTGTAATGACAACATAATCCTTGTAGCATGATAACATATACAAAACAATCACATGAACTCAAAGAGCTATAAAATAATTATATTATAATTCATTTGATATGTGAATGAAGTGTCGCAAAGTAAATCTTAGAGACACTATACCATGGGCTACCCTATCAAGTGCATTTAGTGAGAGTGCTCTCAAGTATGAAATGGATGAGGGAAGATGATGAGAAGCTCTAGAAACCTATGTAGTAAATCCACCCTCTAGAATGAGGACTTTCACCTCTCCTTTATAGAACAAAATATGAAGATAGAGAATGTAATCGAAGAAATAGAAGAGGATCAAATTGTGGGTTAAAGGCCTATGTGATAGAGAATTTTGGATGTCACAATTTCTCTCTAGTGAAGTTTGTCTCTTTCAAAACTAATTTTGTTGAAAGCACACATCTCCTCAAAACACTTTGTAGCTAATGTTTTACCTTTAATTGACAATTGTGCTTAAAGTATCTTTAGTGAGGCACATGTCTTCTAAAATATGTGTTATTTTAGCATGTAATACTCATAATAGTGCATTAAATGTATGAGCAACAGGTCAACACAACACTGTGGCACTACTTCTCCATGATATCTATTTTTTTCTTATTATGAAGTTCCAACCTACTAGAAATAGTTCAATATGGTGCCCCCTTTGTAATAGCTTGTTGCTTTCCTTTAGTAACCATATATATCTATTGATTGTTGTTTATATGGATGAAATACAAACATTTCCTAGAATGATCCTCCTTGAGCACACCCTCTCCAAGATTGTTCACTGTTTTCATGGTTGAAACACGAAATCTGCCAATAATAATCCCTTTTGACTATATCACCTCTCAATATTTACCTTTCTCATTGTAATAATTGAGATGTGCCAATGAAAATAGGTCTAATTCAACTTCATGAGGAAAAGAAACCATGCATATATGGCTACATTGAATTGCATCATGTGGGGTTTCCAAGAAGAGGGTCACATGCAAGGTGTGGGAATAAAGGTTTATTTTCTCTAAAATAGTATGATGCCTAGAGAGGCTAAAATAAAAAATGATAAGGTGTATAAAAATATAAAAAGGCCCTCAAGCAAGGCATCGCTTCCTAGGATATATTAGAGTTCTAGGCATCCTCCAATTTTGAAAAAAATACGATGGTGGAATTTCAAATAAATTGATGCCCTAACTATCACACCAAGAGGGAACCCTTTAAGCTCCTTTGACTTGAGGATTTCTTGAAGGTTTTCACTTTGTATTTCATCATTCAAAACCTGTTATCTTAACTGTAAACAATCATTGTATGAGCCTTTACCACTGTATATATCCCAAACCTTAGTCTCTTATAGTATTTCTCTCAAAAGTTTTTTCGTGGAAAGTCACCCTAGCTTCTCCCAAAGCTCACACTTTAATTGAATCTTTCCTTGCCTCACTTTGAAGCCTAGTATAAACACATCAATCAAAAGTGAGGGATTTTGGAAGTTTTGATCTTAGGCATTCATCATTTTTTAATATTCCTAAACCTGAGGTCATCTTTCCCTCAAGCCTTTCTTGGAGAGTCCTTCTTTTGCTTCTAAAGCAGGGAACCTATTATATGATCCTCTTCTTTTAATGGTCATTGGAAATCACATTGTGTGTCATTATTGGTCTCATCATTCTAGTAATTTCCCTATACCGATACTCATCCCATGAGTGAAAGTTCATAAAGAGCAGGGGAAATTGAATGAGGTGATAGTGGGTCCTTATCCCATTGTTTCCACTTGATCTAGTAGTAGTCCCTTTGGAACCCCTCATAGGACCCTTGCTAAATTAAGTGCTAACATTTTTCAAAAACAATTATAAAGCATATGGCTCACTTGAGAAGAATAAATCTAGGCCTGTGGCGAAAGATTTTACACAAAAAGAAGGGGTCTATTATGTGAGAACTTTTTCCCCCATAGCAAAATGGGATACCATCTGGACACTCTTTGCCATAGAAATTCAAAAAGTTGGAAAGTCCATCAAATTGATGTAAAAAATTCTTTCTTGAATGGAGATATGAAAGAGAATGTTTTTGTGTCCCAACCAGAAGGATTTTTTGTGAAGGGTTAGGAACATAAAGCATGCAAGCGGTAAAATCCTTGTATGGCCTCAAGAAAGCACCATGAGCCTGGTATAATAAGGGGTTAGGGGAATAGGGGCTTAGGGGTTAGAGGTTTATGGTTTAGAGGAATAATGAGTTAGTGGTAAAGGGGTTAGGGATTGGGGGCTTAAGGGTTAGGGGATTTAGGCACATTTAGCGGTTAGGGGCATAATGAGTTAGTATTTAAGGGATTAGCGATTGGGGTTAGGGGAATAACGAGTTAGTTGTTAAGGGGTTATGGATTTCGGGGTTAGGGGTTAGGGGATTTAGGCACATTTAGGGGTTAGGTGAATAATGAGTTAGTGGTTAAGGGATTAGGGATTGGGGGCTTAGGGGTTAGGGGATTTAGGCACAGTTAGGGGTTAGGTGAATAATGAGCTAGTGGTTAAGGGATTAGGGATTATGGGCTTAGGGGATTTAGTAGTTAAGGATTTTAGGGGTTATGGGTGAGGGGTTAATGGGTTAATGGTTAAGCGTTAACAGTTTAGGAGTTTTGGGGTTAAGGGGTTAGGGGATTAGGTGTTAGTTGTTTAGGTGTTTAAGGGTTTAGAGGTTTATGGGGTTAAGGGATTTAGGAATTAATGATTTTAGGGGTTAGGGGTTAGGGTTTGGCGGTTAATTGGGTTAGTTTTTTAGGGGTTTATGGGGTTAAATGGGTTAGGGGTCAGGAATTAGGGTTTAAGGGTTAGCGGTTAAGGGTTTAGAGGTTTAGGGTGAGGGGGGTTAAACGGGTTAGGGGTTTAGGGTGAGGGGTTGTAGTCATTTATTAGGTGAACAAGGCATAGTCTAGTTCCAGTAACCATAACTTGGTCAAGTTGTTATAGTCAAGGAAAGACTTGGTTGGGTTCCCAAGTTCCAAAAATGTAAGGTTAATTGTGAGGGCATGATAACTAAGGAGTGTCAGTATGTTCCAAGGAATGAAAAGGCATGCTAACACATGATATAAAGTGTCAATGGATGTATAGGAGTGTTAGGGAGTGCTAGGAAATTACAAGGGAGAACTAGGTCAAAATGCATGGAAATGAACAAATAAGAGTGTGTGCCAAGTAGTGTCAATGAATTCCAAGTGTCTCAAGGATAAAGTGTGTTAGGAGAAGGCCAAAATAAGACTTGTATGAGGTAATCCGATGTTTACATAAAGGGTTGGAAAAAGTAGTTTCAGAGAAAGGGAAACTTTGGGCTGGGCACAACATTGATTTTCCAATGACTTAGTTGGGTTCCCAAGTCGCAAAAAAAGTAAGGTTATCTATGACGGCATGAAAGCTAAGGAATACCAAGGTGTGTCGTGTAATTCATAGAAGTTATAACACATGATAGGAAGTTACAAGGCATGATAGGCATGCCAATATGTGGCTGGTGCCAGGGTGTGGCATGAACACATGCTAGGGAGTGTGAGGGCCAAGTGTCAGGGAAACATAAGGGAGCATTAGTTTCAAATGCATGGAAATGAAGTATTATCCAGTTCCAGGTGTGCTAAGAAGGGAATGACATGGTATTCTAGGAAGTTCCAAGGCATGTTAGAGTGCTAGGGAAGCATACAAATATGTTCCAAGTGCCAAGGTGTGCCAATGTGTGCTAAGGAGTGTTAGGGAGTGCCAGGAAAACATAACAGAGCAGTAGGTCAAAATCAATAAATGAATGAATAAGTGTGTGTGACATAGAGTGTTAGCGAGTTATAGGTGTCTCAAGAAGGGAGTGACATGGTATGATAGGCAAAAATAAGTCATGTTATAGTGTCAGGGTGACATGCATCCAAGATGTGCTAGGTGCCAAGATGTGCCAACATGTGCTAGGAAGTGTTAGAGACTGTCAGGGAAACACAAGGGAACATTTATGTTGTAGCCATTGGAGAAGTATTTATGTTGTAGCCATTGCAGGACCCCAAGAATTTTTTTCCATGGAGAATTATTTACGTTGTAGCCATTGCATTAAATCAAGAGGTCCTTCAATGCCTTTTTGTATGTGTTTATAAATTGGAAGAGAAAAATCAAAAACAAGAAGGGCCTGAAAGAACTGAACAAAGAAATGGAGGTCAGTAGGATAAAGTTGATGGCATTGTATTTGGTAGTTTCAGATTTGCACAAGGGAATCCAAGATAACCATGACCTGATTGAAGAAGTGGAAAACAAGCTGGCAGTCAACATTGAGGAAGATATCAATCCATTTTCGACTAAATCAGATATATAATTGTGCCTCTCTCTACTCACAGTATTTCATTGAGATTGTGTTAGTTAGCTTTTATTAACCTATGCTTGTGTCTATTTAAATGGATACTGTATTGATAGCCCAAAAATGAGGCATTTTGGATTGTTTATAGTTTGTAGTAGCTATGAAAAATAACTAGCAACAGTTAATCTCTTTGACTACAAAAAGTATTCTACCTGTTGTGTTGGGGAGTTTCTCTCAGGAAATTTATGGATAACCCAACATATTTTTTATATATGTACTGCGCAAAACCTTTATAAATCTACCCTTCAATTCAGGGTCAACCCAAATAAATCAATTTTTGGGGGTTCCATTGCAACAACATTTTCCCCAAAACAAGCATAAGATCAAGCCAACATGTGTGATGTGTGTGTTTAAATATATGGATAGGTAGGTTTACCCTTACGAGAACATGGAACCTTAAAATCTAACCATGATTGCTGAGTGCAAGCATTTGCAAAATGGAATCATGAGTGGATCCTTTTCCAAAAGAGATTATTCATTTACATTACAATATATACAACATGCAGTTAGTGTTCCATCCATGTTAGTGCACACACTTGATGGTATCAGTCCTTAAACTATTACAAAAAAAATCATTTTATATATTCACATACAGGATAGTCACAAGATGTCAACAAAATCACATACTTATCAAAATCCTCAGTCAGGAATATGATACATTGTTTCTTAATGTGCTTGCAACTAGGTAGGCATCAAAGACAATCATTGCAATGGGTTAAGGGGATCTAAGAGAGAATTATGTAAGGAGTTACTTTTAGGTAAAGGCCATTGGTATTACTATTGTTAAAGGGGGTGGCCTACAAGGATACATTAGTAGCTACTGATGCAAGAGCATAATTTCAACAATTTATTTCAAAATTTGTATTTGTCCTCCATAAGGTCTTAGAGATTTATAGAAGAGGAAGTTGGTTTCCTTGTTACCCTATAATTTTGTAGAATTTCTAATTTCATATTTGGGATAGGAAATTTTAGTTATTTTAGGCATAATTTAAGATGTTTTTATTTTTATTTTTAAGGCCTCCTATTCATTAGGAAAGTTGAGTCTTATGATTAGGATTACTTGTGGCATCCTATGTATTTTTCAAACTCCAATACACCAAGGCATATAGGTGGAGAAAATTTGGGGGAAATGTGATTGTCCATAAAATGTAGATCGGATTTGGGGAACTTGTAGCTCTTTTCCTTAGACCCTGCTAGTTCCTAGAGGTTGTATTTGTAGCGGTTAGTAGGAAAAAGCATAATATGCCCAAGAATATTAGTGTTGGAGCACCTATCATTTGGGAGAAAAGATAAGGAGTTCTAGGAGTTAATGGATTTAAGGGTTAAGGGTAAAGGATAAAGGGTTAGGGCTTATGGGATTTAGAGGTCAGGGGGTTGAGGTATAGGTGGTTTAAGGGTTAGAGGTTAATGGCTTAGTGGTTAATGGATTTAGGGGTTAAAGATTAACCATAAGGGGCTTACATGTCACGGGTTTTAGGGGTTTAGTGCCTAAGGGTTATTTTATTTAGGTGTCAGCGGGTTAAGGGGTTAGGGGTTAATGATTTTAGGGGTTAGGGGTTATGGGTTAAGGGTCAAGGTTTAAGAGGATATTGGATTAGGGTTTATGGGTTCAAGGATTCTAAGTTAGTGGTTACGGGTTAAGGGGTTAATGACTTTGGGTTTAAGGGATCAAGGGGTTAATTTGTTATGAGTTATGGGTATAAGGGTCAAGGGATTGTGGGTTTGGGGTTAAAGGGATAGGGACTTTAGTGATTATGGGTTAAGTGCATATAGTTTATGATAATGTGGCCCCTAATCCCCTTGTCACAACTATTGGGGGTTCCCCTATCAATTTCTCTCATTGTCTTACCTATAGGTCCCCTAGCCCCTATTCCATAAGGACCTAAGGCTCCTTCTCATTCTCTAATGTTAGGATTGTAGATCTCAGTAAACCATCCTAGAACCTCTCACTTCTACCCATCCATGCTACACTTATGTCCCCTTTCCCTGCTCAATACACCAAAAGACTCCCCTCCCCCAAAATTCATGAGAAATGAACATTTGGAGGCGATCATTTAACAACAACTTCACAACTACTCCATTTATAATGGTGTCTTGGAGCTATTAGATGTTATTTCATTGAGCTATAGTGATAGGTGAGAGCTCACTAAAGGCGTATCAAGAGGATATTAGTCTATTGGCTATATAATTTGACTCTTTTTATTTGTAACTTAGCGAAATGGAAATATGTGGAGACAATCTCCATTCTTCTTCTTTCACCAGGCCATGTAAAATAAATGAAGAAAATATTCTCAACCCCTTGCAGAAGGAAAGTTGAGAACAATAATTAGCATGAACAAACAAAGAATCCAATGAGTTAAGCTTAGAGGGGTCTCCCTTTGTAAACAAGCATCCATAAGCTTGTTAGAGTTAGTATGAATCTTTACTAGAGGTTGTGTACTCTTCACATCACCAACCACATCCAATAGAAAGGTACCAACCCCTATAGTAAAAATGATGTCTCCAAATAAAGTGTAGTTAATACCAATAATATCACCTTATGAATCTATTACAATATGATTTGGAAAGTACATTTCCATACACGTATGAAAGAAACAATCCATTTGGTTAGCAAAAGGAAGTCTTTTTGAAGACCTCAAGAAACCCCCTTAAAGGAGACAAGAAGGCTTTCAAACCATAGAATAGAAGTCGATCTACGAACCCTATTTCTGATGTGTTTTGTGCATGTGTTTGTTCACTCATTTTGACATGTGATAGACAATATATGAAGCCTTTTTTTCCACATATCATCTTCATTATATATCATGTTTCTAATAATGAAGTGTCTGGATTAGAGTTAAATTTGTTATTTTATTTTGTTGTCTTTTTTTCTCTTTTAGAGTATGAATCTTTCAGGTATACTGTGCTAAGGTAGTTTGGCTTTCAAATATTCAAGGAATTTTTGAGATAATATAATACCATATTGTAATATTTGAAATAACATGATGAACTATTTAGCACAATTTATGGTATTGGATTGATTGAGATGTTTTTTTTTTTTATGGATGGATGTACATCTCTTTAGCCAATAAACAAAACTCACTAAGCATTATTTCAAGTATGTTATTGACATGTTGAAGTGCCATTGAGACTTAGAGGTAGAAAATTTAGACTTGTATGTTGTCACATATCTGGGTGTGATGATACCTTGTGGAGGTAGGAAAAATTTCAATTTTTCTAACTCTTGGATATATTCTATACGCGCTTTAGAGAATTTCAACCTTTTAAACACAATTACAAACAAATGTACATTCATGTAATAATTAATAATTGATTTGGGGGTGACTCAAAAAATTGTAGCATGTTGGCTTATTGAATTTTCTAGTAACTTAGGGTTTGATAAATTTGTAAGCTTTAGTGGGAGTTTATGTGGTTGTATCTGTTTTAGGGAAGCGATTTTGGAGTGGTGGTTGTGCTTCCTTTATTGAATTTGATTTCTCTAGCTCTTATTCTTGTGCATGCCCATTGTGGTATCTTCTTGTTTGCAAAAAATTTCTTATTATGTACAAAAAAAGTTCTTGTTGCATCCTTGAAAAAGTTGCACAATTGTCCTCATTTATCTCTGTAATACCTTGAGTTGTCTTGCTTCTTTCAACTGGGCTAGAATTTTCCACCTCAAGAATCTTGTTAGTTGTTTTCTAAATAAATCGTTACAACATTTTTTCTTGTTTTATTTATTTATTTTTTCTTCAAGGAGGTGTTTCCTTTAAACTTTAGAAGAAGCATTGCAAGTGGCCTAATTATAGCAGTGATCAGAAGTTGTTTGTGATCATGGGAAAGACAACCCTTAGAGGGTGAAAATTGGATATGTTATATCTATGGAAAACTCTGGATAACATCCAATTAGATATGTTATAAATAGTTCACAATTAGGAGATCACAGACCATACAGTTTCACATAAAAATGCACTACTCCTCAAATATCAGGGCATGTGCAAGATTATTTATTGAATATAGTTTAATCACATGATACAATTATCCCACAACTCTACAGTAGAGAGACCAACATGGAACAAAAAAAATAAAATTGATCGATGCACTCACTTTAATGGGAATTTCATGAACATTTTTATTTTCTTATATAATGCACTTTTACCCACATCTTGAGATCACACGAAAATGGTATTCATAATAAAGTTTTTTGGGTGAAGTAATTCATTTTTATTACAAGATCAAGTTATGTAGCTATAGTGTGTCGTGCTTTTTCGTACATCCAACCGGAAACATATATTGAAAGAATTTTGAAGGAAATCACACTCAAATTATCAGAGAATCTCCAAGTGATCTCATTAAAAAAGTATGTTTCTCCTTATATGTTAATTATTCTTGCTCTTCACTGTGTTTTTTATATAAATTAATTTCAATTCATTCATAACATATATCCTCCAGCTCCTGGTTCCAATTTAAAGGTCGAGTTCTCAACATTGTTTGTTGTTCTTTATTTGGAAAGTGCTTGTGGTTTGAAGAGGTTGCAAGAGACGAGAATCTCAAATAGTTGTTCAACGGGCCAATGCAAGTTTTATAGGTAGAATGTGTGGCTTCAATCCCTGATGTCTCAAATTTGGCTGCACATTCAGGAGCTAGAATGATAATCATTCACCCACATTTATCATGAGCTCAATCAACTACTAGATAAGTTATTCAAGGAGGCATTCAAGTAGTCAGTTGATGAACTATCAACAAGATCAAGGTTGTGGAACAGCCAAAAAAAAGGTAACTCGCAGAATTTAAGCTAACAACAACCCCTACTCATGAAGATGACAACTTGTCTCCCTCAAGGACCACTGGCTTCTCCTTCATGAGGCAATACTTCCTCAACAACTCACTCAACTGCATCATTTCTATACCCCCAACAATCTATTTATGTTATTGTGCCCATAACATTTTTTGAATAATCTCATATTTCATAAGTGAATGTCAAATGCCAATTTACTATTTGAAAACCAAATTTTCATCCCTTGTACCCAATGAGCCCTCTTCATTGAATATTTTCTTGAATGGTGTTTTGTTTACTAAATTTTGTCATTCAATGATTTCTTATATGTCAGGATTCTTCTCTATTTCATGCCTTACGACGTTTCCTTTGCAACATATGGTGCGATTGCTAGTTTAAATTTTTTCACATATTTAAAAGTTTAAACAATTTTAATTCATGGAATGTAACTCAATTGACAATCACCTTGTTATCAAGTATTATGTTAAAACATGAGATTCAAATTTCAAATCTCCTTGAGAGGCCAACCAAAAAATAATATTTTTTATCTATTTATTTATTAAATTTTTAGAATGTGGTTTAATGAAAAAATAAAAATATAATATAAAAGAAATAAATATGACATGATTAAATTTCATGTGGTTTGAATATCTATTTTCAAAAATAAAAAATATAATTATCCACTATCCACTCATGGATATTTCAATGCAAACTTCCAAATGCTAATGATTTTGTCTTAATTGCTAACTATCTTAAATGGGTTTCATCTTAATTGTCATTGTATTAAGTCGTCATTGTCTTAAATATAAAGTTTTGTCTTAAATATTTTTGTGTGAAAGTGCTTTTGTCTTAAACCTTAAATTTTGTCTTAAAATATTTTTGTCTCAAATTGATTTTGTCTTAAAATATTTTTGTCTCAAACTTCTTTTGTATTAAAATATTTTTGTTTCAAAATGGTTTTGTCTTAAATATAAAATTTTGTCTTAAATTTTGTTGTCTCAATTTTTTTTGTCTTAAATATTTTTGTCTCAAGTTATTTTTGTCTTAAATTTTATATTTAAGATAATTCAATTGATATTAAATTTTAATATAAAATAACTAAAATAAAAAGTGACTTTTTAAGACAAAAGATTTATTTTGTCTTAAAAAAATGTCTTAAAATTCCCTTAGTGTAGTAGTGATATTGCTAATATAATTTTTATAAATCAATTTCAATGTCATTAAAAATTGATAACCATTTTTATGAAAAGTTGATATCCATTTATTTATATTTAGTAAAATTATATAATTTATATTAATATATACTTTTAAAATTTTTCTTGTAATATATATTTTATATTAATTTATATTTATTAAAATTTTCTTGTAATAATTCCATATTATTTTAACATAAAAATAATCCAAAAAATATATATTAAAACAAGGAAAACATGATAGATTTTTTCTTTTTTCTTGTTATTAAGATAGTCCCACTTACAAATCTTCAGTTGACAAGAAACCTACCATATTTATTGTTGTCTCATGTTTTTTAAAAGGAAAATAACTAATTGCATTTATTCAAAATATTTTCACTAGTCTATTTTGGATTATTACATCACCTATATATAATTCATTTCATTTAGAGTGTTGCAATTTATTTTATTCTATGTGGAACTAGGAGGATAAACAATATATATCTTAAAAATTTGAATCTAATAACCATACTGCAATCGTAATTGTCTATAAAAAAGGATTTTAAAATGAGAGAAAATGCTCTTGTGGTCTTCTTTTTTGCTCAAAAAATAAACTTAAGCCTAAGACATGCAATCAAAGTTGTCCATAACAAAGGGTTTTACAATGAGACAAAATACATTGATGATCTTATTTTCTCTTCACAAAATAAACTTAAGCCTAAAATTGTGAATGCTTTGCATTTCAAGTTATACTATTTATAATAGTTTTAGATTTTTTTTTTAAAAATGAGATAATTTATGTATTTATTATCAAGTATTTAGGAGGCTGCTAGTACCTATTTTAGAGGAAAATGTACCATTCATATTCTTTTCAAAAAAAAAAAAAATTGTTTTTTCAAAACATTGATTGTTCTTTCTATTATTATTTGAGAAATACATAGCTTTTTTAAGTTGATGTGGCCCAGCCTTTCTTCACAAGTGGCGATGAACAATTTTCAAATTAATCTTTAATATGAAAATGTAATTGATTAAAATCTGCCATGTCACTAGCAATAATTGAAAGCGGATAAATGGTAACGTGATACAACGGATTCGATAGTGTTTATTTGGAGTACTTGTGGATTTTTTGAATGTTGTGTTAAATCACCTCCGTAGCTACGAACCTGTCCTGGTGATCTGGCGTAATAATTGCCCTTATCTTGACTTCCATGCCATTCCTTCGCGTTGTGCAACAATACTTCGACTGTGTTTTTTCTCTCGCCAGCTGAGCTAGGAGGAGGAGGTTTCGACCTCCATATATATTTTAGAGTTCCTCGAGGGTTTTACCAATTCTTCTTTGCATCTCTGTGCGAGGAAATTTATTCTTGCTTCTGTCGAACAAATCCTATTCTGTTCCCATTGCGCGGCCTTCTTCAAACAAAAACTTTCGCAAACCCTGCAATGGCAACTCGTTACCTATTTGTATGGTAATTTCTCCGGCGGTAGTTTTCTTGTTATTCCAGTTGGTTTTCATAGCCGAATTTTCTTTCTCGCCTCTGTCGTCTAATTATATGGTTGTTTGTTATCAATTCCTCTCCAGGTTTGGACCATCAAGAACTCCTGTGGCCGCCTTCAGCTAAAAAAAAAACAGGTGCTTAACTCCTTCCTTGTTTTAAACCCTTCTGCTTTTGTTTTAGACATTTAACCGTTCCTGCTCCTTTGTGAGAAGGCTTTGTTGGTTCCAAACTGAGGTGTTCGTCTCTGCTCAGTACTCGACCTCCCTGGTAAGTTCCACTGTGACTTTTCTGTTTAATTTGCACGCCCGTTCTTGATAGTTTGACTGCACATAAGCAAAAATGCCTCAGAGTTTTAATATCGTGCAATTTATGGGTGTTGCAGGCCCTTTCCAGTTTGCAAGCCTGGCTGTTCTTTCCTTCAATGACGAAACCCTATGGGTAGGGTCCATTCCTTCACTGTTTTTCTGTAGCTTTAGGGTTTGTATCTCCATTGTCAATCTCTGGACTGCTATTGGACTTGTCAATGTAATTTGTTAATGGAAACAAACATTCCTTAGGGTTCTCTGTTTCACCGACGTTGTATTTTTTTGGGTTTCGAACTCTCGTTCGATTATATGCTCAATATTATGTCTCTCTTTTGGACAGTTTCTAAATCTGTTGCAGACTCTTCAAGTGGCTATTTCGGAAATTCTAGTAACAAAATTTTGAAATTTGTTTCTGTGTATGCGAACTTAGCTGATATTGTTTGTAAATTCTTGCTGTCTCTGTTTCATCGAGAAGACAACTCCGAGCTTTATGCCTGTGTAAGCTTTTGCATTATCTTCGTAACCTTGTTGATAACATGAAATATTTTCTTTCACCTGGATACAGTGTCTCTTTTAACAACTTAATTATGTTTACATTCTCAAATTAAATTGTTGTGCACATAACTCTAGGGAGATTAAAAAAATCACTTTACAATAGTATGATATAAAACAATAAACTGGCTGAAAGAATTTACTTGTTACAGATGGTTCTCAAATTCTGTTCTGTTTTTTTTGTATTCTCTCTCTGATGGAAATCGGTCCTTACAGTATGTTTCTTTCTGCTATTTATACTACTGTAGGTAATAGTTCTGTTTTTTTTTTCGGTTGAAACTAACAACCGCACTATCTAACTACATTTCCAGATTATAAAAAGAAACTTCTAATTAAGTCTACAGAAACATTTTACTTCCCTAATCCTACTGTTCTCTTCCAGATAACAAATAGTAAAAGAAAACGAATTACAGGTCTAATAACCTGTCCACAAACACATGTAACAGTGAGACAAATAAGCCCGTATTTTGTCTACTTCGAGTTAGATGCTCCTACATCATTAGTTAAAATCATTTTTCACCATTCATACATACATTATGAATAATTGAACTTTACCATATAATACATAGAAAATTTCCTTCCTTTGATAATATAAGAGAGAAAAATGCACAAGTGCACTTGCTTATTCATTATTTTACATGCATATTACCACATGGATAGGATGATTGATCTTATTGCCATGGAAATCGAAATGAGTTAATCACTACCCACTAAATTTTTTTCTTCAAATTATTTCATGAGTTGAATAAGAGTAGTTCTAGGTAAATGTGTGTATGAGAACAAGTCTGAGAAGAAAAAAAATTCTACTAAATTTTAGGCATGAATAAATTTTGATGCCTTCCTTCTCTTTCTCTTGATTTCTATCAAGTAAAAGTTTTCATCTTGCCTGGTGATCCTCAGGCCAAATTATATAGATAGGGTCTTGATATATTAGAAACCATTTAATACATACCATCTTATGATATAGATTCCATTTTAGAGCCAAAAATAGGTTAGGATAAATATTTAGAGTCATTGAAACCATTGGCAAAGATAGAGAAATGTGAAGGAGGATAGGGCATGCTTATATTTCGATTTTCTTCATTTGATGAGATAGGGTTAGATAGGGTTGTTTATAGTCTATTTATATCACCGGAGTAATGGGAAGATATCTATAAAAGCCTATTTATATCTTCTTTCTCAATAGTGTGCATTTTCCTTTCTATTCGTACGCTTGAAAAATAATTATTTATCCTTCTCAAATTTTTTGTTTCTCAAATAATTATTTATCTTTCTCAAATTTTTGGTTTCTTGTTTGGATTCTTATGTGGGTGGTTTATGTTTAAATGCAGATTAAGTTGATTCTGAAATTAAGGTGATAGAAAGCTCATTTCATATTTTTAGAATGAACTATGCTTTTCCATGAGTTTCATTCTTTTAAGATAGATTGAAATATTAAACCATAATCAAATTTGATATATATATATATATATATCCAAATTATATAATCGTTATTTATAAATAATAAAAGTAAATGATAATGCTTTTGATCATTAAAACTCTTTAATATTTTAAATAATGGATAATATATACAATTATAAAGAAAAAACTTTAGTATTCCTACAAATTAGTCTTTAGAAGTTAGTATTTTTACATTTTTTTTTTGTTTTTTAAATTATTAACTTATTGTGGTTGTTTTTCATGTAGGAAAACTATTTAAACATAAATTCCTCCAAAAAAGAATTGTGAATCAACTATAGAATTTTTTTTATGGATATTATAAAACATCAAAGAATTCTAATGTTAAATATATTCCATCTATACCTAATTTGAATGATGATTTTAATGAAGATATGGATGAAGAGTTGGATGTTTATCTAGACATTCATGGCGATGAAAAGGAAGGACAAGATGGTAGATATAGTAGTTTGAGGAAGACTACTTTCTCAGAGCATGGATTTCAAGAAGAGTGGATGATAAAACATCCTTGGCTGTATAGTATCAATGTTGAATATGGAAAGACTCATATGAAGTGAAATATTTGTGAGAAATACAAGGCTCAATGTCTATGCGGTGTTGAATATGGATGAAATACTATTCAATATGATGTTGTGACAACTCATGGAAAATCTATTATTCATAAAAAATCAACTTAGAGAAATTTGTATGCAACTAAAAGGTTGGAAAAGGCCATTACATAACACATAGTGGCTATAAGTGAGGCTAATATGGAAAGGGCCATAACCACCATGAAGTTAGCATATTTTATTACACAAAAGGATATTTCAATTTCTACTTATGAAGATATTTGTCATCTTAAAATGCATCTGCAGACGCCTAATATGCCATCACGAGTGTAGTATTCTTCCTACATAAATAGAAAAACATCTATTGAATTTATTCACTCTATCTCAATTCTCTTGAAGATATGAAATCTATAAGAATGTTATAAATTCCATTTTCCTCTATAATGTTAGATGAGAGTATAGAAAATGTTTGTAACAACACCTTTTTGTATATTTTACATATCTATACTTAAAAGGTTTGGGCCCTCAAATCTCACAATTTATTAAAATGATTATTGTTCCTGATGGAAAAGGAAGGACTATATTTGATACCATCATTAATTCAAAGAAAACAAGGCAGTTGAAAAATGTGAAACCAATAGAACTTTCGAATGATGGTGATTCATCTATGGGTGGATGTGAAAATGGATTTGTCACATTTTTAAAGTATGATCTACCAAATCTTATTGGTACTCATTGCATTGCACATCTTGAATCAATTACAACATCAAATTCTTAAAATAAAAACTAGAGTTTTTGTTGTTGAGAAAATAGTGAACAAGGTATATTGATGGGTTGGAAATTCGGTAAATAGATATAATGAACTCATTTCTTTATTAGAGATGATGGAATTAGAATCCTTTTAGGTTCTTAAAATCCATGGGATTTGATGGCTCTCTAGGAGTCAAGCAGTTGAAAGTCTAGTTACATTAATTCCTACTATTTTGGGCGTGTGGAAGAAAGAAAGAAAGAATTCATGGTATCATAAGGAAATAATTATTTCATTTCTATTTTTTTTTTAATATGCTTACTAATGTTTTGAAGGATTTGAATAATATAAGAAAAAAAATTCATGAAGATAATTTGGATCTCACATCGCCAGGAATATTTGTTGACCATGCATTAGATACTCTTAAAGTATATTTCTGCAGACCAAATTATTTTGCAGAAGGTGTTGTACATCTTACTAAATTTTTGAAAGTCTTCTAGATGGTTTCCTTGAAATTTTTTTACGAAGAGGGGAATACCCATAGACATAATTTTTTATATGTTCCAATCCATGATGAATAATTTCCACAACCAATGGAAGCCTGCATTGATGGCTCCCTTGAGATTTGCATACAACTTACAATAAATTATGTCCAAGCACTGATTGATAGTTTCAATTCAAGATTTCCAGATCTTGACATTCTTAATGCAACAAGGTTGTTTAGTCCTTTTCATTATCCATTAGATCTTTATGTCAGAGAAAATAATGCAAATCAGTGGCTTGAAATATTATTTTCACATTTGCAACATAAAACATGTAATGAAGGTAAAAATGCACCAACATTTGATATTACAACTTGTAAAAGTGAATTATATTAATTTATTGATGTGGTTTATTTGAATGGAGAAAGATTGCTAATGAAAGATGCATATAAATTATTTTCTCAAGAAAAATATTGGCACTCTAGGCATCCAAATATGCTAAAATTATGGCAAGAAATGCTTGTCATAGCAGTGAGAATTGTTACATGTGAGAGATGGCTCTCTAAGAAAAATATGTTCAAAGATATAAGGACAACAAGACTATCAATTAACACACTTGATGCATTGATTTGTATCTCATTAATATGACCTAACGGGACAAAGGTAGAATGGGAAAGACTTTATGATATTGGGCAAGCTACAAAGGAAAGAAGACTTTTTGAATGGTGAGAACTATTAAGTTCTATTTTTTTTACTTTGCACAAATTATATATATATATATATATACTCTACTATATTTATATTTTTTGATATGAAATTCTAATGTTCTTTGTGTATTGATGGAATGTGGAATACAAACATGAATAGTTACATGGACGATCACTGCTACAAGAAGAAATTGAAGATATCATTTGAAAGTTTTTCATGTGATGCTGTTATAGGTTGATGGCACATGAAAAATTCCATCAAGGCTGAAAAATTTCCACATCTTGTGGACTTTTTAGAAAATTAAATAAAATATGTGATGCATTTGGATTGGATCATTTTGGTACTATTTCTCCCTTTATACTTCTCAATATGCATTTAAATGGAATAATATATATTATATTAATTAAATCATAACCTAAACCATATTGATTAATTTACTTTTGAGTTTTTATTGATAACATTCAATAGTTTTACTATGTTGGTTATATTATATATCTCATAAGATCTTTTTAGTCATATCTCAAATATACAAATTCCATGGCATATTCGGGTCAATGAAAATTGATTTCATGTTCCAAATTTTATTGTGAGAGTTCCATGAGATTTCAATCAAAACTTCAAGATTTAACAAGTCATTATGTGTTATGGTCATTTTGGTTTTTTTCATTATGATAATATCTGAAATGATTTAACATAACTATGTTATTGAGGGGTAATTTTTTAATCAAACATTTATTGGTGAATGGTTCATTTATTATGCAAGCATCACTAATGAAGGGAAAAATTTTAAACATAATGTTTCTTTAAGGGAAGCATAATGACCCAAAACGTCAAAAAAATTTGTGTGACGGTTAAGGATAAATCCAAATTCCAATGTTCCCTGCCAAGGTTAACACCTGACAATGGTGGTCTTCAAAAGGTGAAGCCAAGTTTGTAATATTCCTAATTAGAGACAACTAGTTGGAATATTCGATTTTGTATATTTTTGTCATCTGTGGTTTGTAAATACATAAAAAGTGAGTAAATCGGGTCTAACTCACTTAAGTAGAATAAGACATCCGCCTAGTAGCACAACGTTGTGACTCAAGGGGAGTCAAGGGGGCCAAACACCACGTAGAGGAGGGGGTCCTACTTACACTGTAGAAGCTTCTGCACAGATAAGGATGAGTATGTGAAGGAGAGATAGGCTACGTTGGGTTTTGGAGGGAAACCAATGCTATAAAAGATGGAGGAGCCTCCTCATTTGGATCATTTTGGAGTTGATGATTTTTGAGTGAGACATTTGTCTTCTTGAGCACGCTGGCTGTTTAGCCTATCTGCAGCACTATTTACTGCACTGAGTGTCTCCGGTCGGAGATCTCGCCCTTAGCCCTGGGGGACTTTGAGTGCCTGCTCGGGCAAGGTTATTTTTTCAGTATTTTGTGAGTCTTCTTATTGTTTGGGTTTGTTCCAGAGCTGGAGCTTAGAGAGACTACATAGTCACTGGGAGAGAGGACACAGTCCCTTGTGGAGGAGCTTCGGATTGGGGTTTCTACAAGATATTTCGCCGAGATTTTGAGCAGGGGGTTAGCCTTTGCCCCTAGGAGACATTTGGCAGAGTTTGTGGCGGTATTTCAGCTGTTTTCATCTAGCCACTACGTAGAGCTTTGTAGGCCAACATAATTCACTGTGGAGGTTGTCTCTGGTGATTTCCAGGGTTGACCATTCTTGCAATGGTTTTTGGATCTTGTATGGGTTGTTGAGGAGAGGAAATTTGTCGATTTTTTTCTCATTCCTGCAAGGGGATCAGCCCCTAATATCCGGTCCATTCCAGCAGTAACAGCTACACGACATTTTTCTGGTAGCCGGGATGCATTTCATAGAGCAGCCATTTCTTATCTTTTCTGAGAGCTTTTTCTTACTTGCTTTGGGAAAGATCGCCTCTTGTACTTCATTAAATTTCTCAGATTAATAAAATGGCTCAGCATTTTCTCTCTATTTTTTCTGGTTTAGTTGCCGTTGTTGTCGTATTCTATTTCTATTTCTATTATTGTTTTTGAGCGTTCTAGTTCTATACCGCTTGGTGCGTTTATCTTTCACTCTTAGACAGAGTCTGGAAAGGGCCAGGTAGCCTCCAGATCTCATCCTCTTTTTAGAGGTGAAATATCTGATAAATTCCCTCCCAGTCTATCTCTGGTTTGAGTTTTCCGTGTTTTAGAAATATCCCCAAAACGGGATATTACAAATTTTCACATGAGAAAATGTATTCTATTTCAACCACATTCTCTTGAAAATGGCACATGGATCAGCATACAACAACAAGGTGTTGATAATAATGATGGCAAATAAAATACAATGCTTCCTCTCATTGAACTTCACCGATGTTCAAATATGAAAACAAAATTTCAACACAACCTCCAGAAAAAACCAAGACAACCATCAATGCGACGAAAACAATCAATATTTTCACCTATTTTCCATGATCAAGGAACAAATTCCTACTGAAAAACTCAGTAATCCACATAGCTCTATTCTCTTCTCAAGTGATTTTGCTAGTCACACAACTAGCATCACGGATCGTGAATATTTCCTATGCAAATCCATTATTCACAATGCCCTTTGATCACGTGGAAAGAACCATTTGTGGCTCCACGGCTCTCTTCACTCTTTCATACCCTTGAACATGTGGCTTTACATCACCTAATGTAGCATTTCAACCCAACAATGACAACAACCTTGTGTAACATGAATCTTTAAGTGAACCTCTCCTCCACATGGTCCGCGCCTATGAACCAGTCTAAACACTGCATATTAAAAAATAAAATGGACAAACAAAACATGCATAACAACTCACAAACACTCCTGCAATTCTCACAGATGTTCATCAAACATACTACATAAAATTTGTTTCACTCTTGTTGTTACGTGGCCGATGGGGCTCTTATACTAGGAAAGAAAATATAATTACACTAAAAAAATTTGTATGTATTACATTCAAAGCCAAATTATAACCCACTTAAATAATTCTTATGAGATCCAACAGATTCAAAACAAGGAGAATATTTTTGAGAAAATAACCCAAAAAACTCTAGCAACCAACAAACCAATCTTACAAAGTTCGAATTCGAATTCGATTCAATAAGAAAAAAGTTTGATCCATGGGAAGAATTAGTAAGTATACATCTTATAAATATTAAATTTTTCTTTTTTGGGGAAGTAGAAAAGAAAACTCGCAAATTCTCCAATATTACTCCATAGTGCTTAAAATATTATAGACATTTTTATTTTAAAATAATGCACAAATACTGAAAAATAGAATGTATCAAATTTATTATTGTTACATATTAATGTAAAATAATATAATGTAAATTTTGTAATTTACAATACAAAATCTCAAAGATCTAGTTATAAAAAATACGTTTGAAGTGATCTCCGCACATTAAAAAATATCTCTCTCAAGAATTAAATAGATTCATAATAGACTAAAACTATTAGAGTCTAGTTTGAGACCAGTTACTTATATAATATAAATTTATTTAATAATAATATTGACAAACTAATATTTTTTAGTTGTGATCCGTTATAACTAGATTTCTATTTTTTATAATCAGCACCCATGCTCACAATTTTTCAGTGAACAAGTCTTGGTATACAATTTATGTAACTTACTATTTCATAGTGGAAAAGGACCTGTATCTGTATTGTTCAAAAAATGTTTCACGAAAAAGCCATATAATTATCTACTAGATAATGTAGTGCACCATTACTAGAATTATAATGCATTATGGTGATGTACCATTCGTGGATTATGTAATCTACGGCCGAATATCATTCCATAAATAATCTGCATGACATGTATGTTCAATAAATTAGATATCAGTGATACTGCTAAACTTCCACTGAAAGAAAATGGTATTAGACATTATGAAAGACATGACATTCAAATTATTTATAAAAATCACCACAAATAGAACACACCATGAAAAACATTCTTTTAGCACCATAAGTTAGCACCACTTACGTTATATGGTGCTAATAAGGTGTAAATATTTATCTATCATATTAAAAATGAAGTATATCACCATATTTGATGGACAAGTTAGTACAATTCTTACTATATTATATTAAAGTGGAGTAAATCTTTATTTATCTTATTGGAAGTGGAGTATATCAATATATATTTAAAGAGGTGGTGTATGATATATTGGAAATTTCTATAAAGTAGGGCACATAACTTTCTGTTTGCCATGTTGACATGTACAAGTGGATTTATTTATGTGAATTGGAACCATAAACATAAAAAAATTACAGATATTTATTTTATGAATATATAAATTATAACTAAACTCACAAATATTTATTTTATAATATTTATTTGTTTTATTTGTTTGTCATGTTTACATGTAAAACTAAAATTAATTTATGTAATTTTCCACCATAAATAAAACAAATTGAAAGTAATTGTTTTCTAAATATTTTATTTCAATTATATTTCTTTTTATATTATTCCCATGAGAAAATAAATACATAAAACCAGAAAACATAATTATTTATTTTATGAATAATCCAATTGAGATGAATAATTTTTATATTATTTTCGTTTCAAATTAAAATAAGGGTGAATCCATGTGGGTGGGTTACTCATTTTTGGAAGAACTTGTGTTCCAAAGGTTGAAAATGTAGCTTTGTGAGGGTATTTTTTAAGCCCTCCATCAAGATTTCAAAAGGTCCATATAGGGCTAAATAAAACCCTGAATTAAAATACATATATCCATCATGCTATGGAGCTTGATGGAGACACATAGCTTGATATAGCTATAATATGTAAATATTCCATTAAATTTTGCTTCAACTTAATGATAGTGTTTTATGGGTTCATGGCATTGAGAAGACAATAGTATTGCACATGGTATAGTATGGTTTGAATTTTTTTATTACACTTACTATATTTTTTATTATTTCATTACATATTTGTATGCATGTATTTTTAGAATTTGTTATTTTTATTAAATTTATACATTTTATAGAAATTGAGAGGAGAGAGACAGATATGTAGGAAGAGTGAGGGGGATGGACAAAGAGATTGAGGGAAATGGTGTTATAGGGAGGGAGGAATGGAGGGAAGGAGTGCGTGAAAAGAGACAAGAATGGATGGAGCAATAAAGTGGGGAAGGGAGAGTGAAAGAGATATAGAGACAATGTGAGGAACATAAAAATGGAATGGGTGGAGAGAGAGAGAGTTAGGAAGATAAAACAATCTCTCTATGAAAAATACACCTAAACACTAGCACACATCCCAATGAAAGTTGAAATACATATTGATCTAGCGTATTCTCATTGAACATGAACGCCTATCAATATCACATGACTTTCAAGATAGAGGGCAAGGTTAAGTTATGTGGTAGTGTTGATTCTAAATAAAAGCACTAACTATTTAGAGTCCTAGCTTAGTTAGCTAGGCCCTAACCTCTAAGCTTGTTTTCAATGAAGTTAATTACAGAGAAGACATCTAGCTCAATTAAAGGTGGCACATACATTTATGATTACGAATGGTTTAGGTGTTATGAAACACGTTCATGTTGCATTAAAATTAAAATTTCCCTCATTTATATCTCCCCTGAAAAAACTGTTCTTTAAAATTGCTTGAGATTTAAAGAAATAAAAAACACATGCAAGATTTAAATAAACATAAAATACACTCAAAATTTGTGGAAAAATAAATAAACCCCCCTATAACACTAATTCCTCATAACCAAATCACCCTTTGGTCACTTTCCCCCAATCCCCTCCACTTCTCGATTCCTCTATCCTGCACCTAGTTTCCTCATGAAATGGGGCACATAAGTTTCGAGCTTTAATACCATGCTATTAAATTTACTTGTCTCCTTCTTGTATTTTTCATAGGTTGGAATATCCATATAAATTTTCTCAAGAATCACTAATATTTCTTCCATATTCATACACCACATCATCATCCTTCCATTTTACCAGGTTGTCATTCTACACTTTTGTGACCCTTCACTTAGCCATCATTCCTTCATTCACTGAAATATATTATGTGCTAGTGCATTCCCCAAACATGATACCACTGTAATGGTAGTGTGAGATATTAAAATTCAATGGTCATGGCCTTGATAGAGCTATAATTCCTCCCCACAATACCTATTTTATCCTTAATGTCTATTCCTTTTATTAGCCAAAATTTTTATCCTATAGTGTCAAATCATGACTCTATGACTACTACCTTAACAGTTGGGGGAAAGAGATTCCATCTTCAATAATTCTCCTGGAACCTCTTAGTATTTGTGGGAAAGAGATTCCTTAATGACCCTCCATGATCGGCCCTTTCCAATAGTTTTTGGCTTATGAAATGAACCATATCCTTTCCCTCCATATGATTCTTACTGGGATAACATCACCGTAATGTCATGCCCATCAAAACTGTCCATTGGTTTCTATATTTGGCTTGGAAAACACCTACAAGAAAATATTCCTTGAGGGGGATATGACTATATTCACTTCCACATGATTGAATTTTTCTGTTGTATGGCACCATGTTGATGTCACTAGATATTCAATCTTTTAATTTACCTTTCCTTTTGGTTGATGTCACCATCTCATCAGGTCCAACTATTCACACTTGTCGATGGAGGGGGGCAAAAGATTCCTTGAAGGGAATTTTTTATGGAACTTCTTTGATGCCTTTCTCTACTTTAATACCCTAACAAAAAGAAATTTTAAATACTTCATTGGGTCTAAAATCAAGGCCTCCTAACACTTAAATGAGTTTTTTGCTCCTTCGCAAACTCCTTTTCCACATGCTCACCATATTCTTTTCCATACGACACTACTATGTCATTGCATGGCCCCTATTTTGGCTCCATGTTTTGTTTTCTACTTCTTCCATGCATTGTATACTAACATCATCAATTAACATCATCCTTCCCATCAACATGGTATCATCTTATACATCACCATTTATCATTGGTATTTTCCATAAGCTATTGGTAATGATTCTCTGAATAGACTACTCAATGGGTAAACTCCACAATTTTGGAATTAAACTTCAAAATACCGACTAAAACCATTTTCCAATCACCATTTGTCTTAATACCCAAATGTTTTCATACTTTATTGATTTATTTCCATGTTTTCATTGCAACTCATGTGCCACAAAACTACCCCCTACTCCACCATGTTGCACTCCATATCAAAGTATAGTACTAATACTAGGGCCACATATAAACCATATAGCACTACCATGCATCTCCATTCCTTGAACTTGCTCAATTTTTTATCTCTAAAACTAACTAAACCCATCAAGTAATCGCACTAAAATAACAACTACCAAATATCACATTGGAGGAAGGGTAAGATGATACTTATACTTTCTCAACATCCTTAAAGAATACTTTCCTTAAATAAGGGTCAATTGACCCTTTGAGGTGATCCACCTCTTTGATCATACTATTATGGAGGGAAGGTTGGTCGATCCTTCCTCTACATGAATCATGACAAATGTTCCAGATTTAAGGAAGGGACGGTTGACCATTCCTCTTCATCTACATCATTGAGAGTACTATCCTAGAGGATGTATTACATTATTTTTTATGTGATCCACATCCAAAATAATACTCTCTTGGAGAAAGGTTTGGTATACCCTTCCTTGACATAGACCAACACATAAAGACCGTTTTGGAGGAGATATCAACTAACCCTTATACCTTTTATGTCTCCTTGAGATGTTATCTTGGAAGATGGGTTGGCCAACCCTTCCATGTTATCCACCTCATTGAGTTTATTGTCTTAGTTGAAGGGTAATTTGGCCCTTCATCTACATCAATCATGAGTAAAATCCAATATTTGAGCAATAGTTGGATAACCTTTCCTCTTCACCTACATCCTTGAGATTACTATCCCATATGAGAGTAGGACCAATGCTAACCTAGAATATTTCTATAATATTATAATATTTAAGGTCATTAACATGGAGGAATTCTATATGCCAACCCTTCTATTTCAAGGTCATTAGCTTTCCCGTCAACTTGCTTTTCCTCCTTCAGAGTATTATCCTTCAGGAAGGGTCAACCAACCCTCCCTTAAAATATTTTTAAAGGATTATAATATTTTATTTCATTAACATGGTGGAAGTGTTGGTTTACCCTCATAAGTGATCCATATCCTTAGTCATACAATTATAGAGGAATGTTTGATTGATTCTTCCTGTAGATTATGAAAGAGTAAAACAAAATATTTTCAGAAGGGTTAGTCAACAATTTCTCTTTCTTATCTTTTTCAATAAAATACTATCTTGGTGGAAGGGTCAACTGACCCTTCCATGTTTCAGTAGACTGTTCCTTTATGTGAATAATATTACCCTAGAGGAAGTGCTAATCAACCCTTCCTATACATGAATGGTTGCAAACATATCATATTTGATGAAGCCTTCACTACAACGAAAAGAACCTCTAGCAAAGGTTATAAAGGAGGTTTTTAGTGTTATAAAATTGGCCAAAATTATCAAAAAAACATTTGCTACAACATTTTTTTTATGGTTATGGAGGTTTTGGTTAAGCTTTTAATGGAAATTCAACAAAACTAAAAAAACTAGGTGGCCGGAGGTTATTATGGATGTTTTTTTCATCGGTGCGCTACTAAGGATTCAACGCACCGATCCATCTAATCTAGTCGGTGGACCTAGGGCAGTCGAGGGTTCCTGCACTGGGCCATCAAGGTATAAAACCGCACTGGGCCTAGTGTTGGTGATACAACACACGGGGCCATTCTAATTGGCCTTGAGATTTATGCGGTGGCCATAGGTCATCTCAATGCACCGGTACATAGACCTATAGAAACGCACACATGCGCCATATCAGAAAAACACACCAATATTTATAATTTGTATTGGTATTTGTGCGGTGCCCATACCTCGTACAAATGCACTAGTGTGTAGTCTCACATAAAATCACCAGTGCACAGTATTGCACAAACACACCGAGATTTTAATTGGTTTTGGTATTTATGCGGTGCTCATAAGTCATAGAAATGCACCAGTGTGCTGCAACATACAAACACACTAATGTACAATAACTGACACACACCGGTGTTATTTTTGTATTTTTAGAAACATCGACGTGTGACAGTGCAATTATTGTGATTTTTCTAAATTCATTATTCATCAACAGTCAACACATCTTATGACAATATTCATATTAATTAAATTTTTATTAATCCGTTTGAATGTGGTGTTTGGATTAATTTGTTATACCATATCATAATTATTGTGATTTTTTAAGATTCATTATTCATCAAAAGTCAACATATATATACCTTATAACAATATTGATATGAATTAAATTTTTATTAGTGCATTTGAGAACGACAATGGAGAACACAATAGAGTAAATTAAAACATAGTTTATTGTGCGTATATATATACACACACAAAGGGATACCAATAACTATCCCATTTTGTATGAAAAATATTGTCTTATATATATATATATATATATATATATATATATATATATATATATATATATATATATATATATTTATTTATTTATTGTGCTAAATATATATATATATATATATATATATATATATATATATATGAATAAGACAGTCTTTTTCATACAAAATGGGATAGTTATTGGTATCCCTTTGTCTTTCAATTGGGACACTATGTCCATTACATTAAACAAAATGTCTGATTTCATCGACAAATATTTCAAAAAATACAACACCTTGCTTTGATATCCAAACATAGTGATCATCATTCTTCACTTGAACTGTTGTCACTGCTAGAGCTACTTCCATGACTTGGGTTATTTTCAGGAATGTTTTGTTCACAATGTTTATTGTTTTCTTCTTCTTCATCTTCCATCTACAAACATAAAAATAAACTGTAATGGGTGTATATACATTGATGAGAATAATGTAAATTGCAACATTAAATAATATATTACATCAACGTAAATCAAAAATAAATAACGTACCATAGAAACAATTGACTCATAAACTATACACATTATTTCAAAACCATGTACCATGCCATCTTTCAAAATTTCATATGTTGGCTCAGTTCCATACTTTGTTTCCTGTAAGTTTTATACCCCATAACAAATCATATATTTAATATAAAAGATTTTTTTGTTCTATTAATTATAGATGGATCTAAGTAAAACAAGATCAATAGATACTTACAAATTCCATAATTAATTTCTAATATGCCAATATATACTTACAACCCATATTTAACCCAATTTCAATCAATTAGTCTCATGGTTCTTCTTTGTATGTTAGCACCTGTTTGAAGACATTCAATGATGATTTTTGTAAAACAACTTAAAAAATAAAAAAATGAAATCTAGTTCAGTTGTTATAAGGAAGTAACAATTACTCACAAACTTCTATATCAACTCTTTTCTTCCTTGTCGTCCTGTTGTTGAATGGATTTATTTTCTTTTCTTTTCTGCAAGAAAATACTTGAAAATTCATATTTAATGCTAAATTATTTATTTATTGTACCTAATGATCGAAAAATTCAATGATTACATAGTACCATTGAAGAAAGTTGTTATTGAGATGGCTCCTCCTGCAATGCAATTTTGTCCATTTCTTTGACCATCTCCTTGTACACCTTTTGGGCATTCCTAGTGGCATATTTCAAATATCAGCTTGTTCATCTTTTGGTATTTTCATAATCTTCCTGAAAATGTAACATGCCAATAAACTATTTAATTTTTATATTGATATATGAAAATTAAATAAAACAAAAGTGATATTTATAACTAATTCTAGACAAACATTTAAAGGAATATTACTTTTTCATTCCTTTTTTTTTGTACGTTTTTTCTATTAAAAGTCTGACATGTCTCGTTGACCAATTCTCTGGAAGTTGTTCCTGTAGTTGATATAAAATTTGGTTCTTGGAATCATTGTATTGATTTTTGTACTGTAAGTGGAAATAACTTCTATACATTCGTTACCCTAGATCCCTAAAAGTTTTGTAAAAGATTTTCCCCCTTTCGTTAACCTACAACATCACTCCAGATGAGCTAAAGAGAAATTAATTTTCATTTGCATGTTATATTTTTTTTTTCTTTACTTAGAACAACATTCCATTTTTGAATTGTTGGTCTCTATAGAGCATTAAAAAAATGTGAATTAATAGATTGTTTGACACATGTTATCTAATAATTTTAAGTATATTATTAATGAAAATTAAAAAAAGAAACTCATATTGGATCGATAGTATTTTTTACATTCACCTCATTCATCCTTTTGCAAATTTTCCATCAAGATTTTACGTTCTTCTGGTCCTAGATCAGAAATAACATTATCGAGCTTCATCCTTTTGTGGCTCTGCATGATACATAGTAAACAATACATATTAGTTAAACTTACATATAGTTCAAAAATAATATCTTTTGTAAAAAATTTACAAAGAACTTTCCTTTTTTTCTTTTCTTGAAGTCTTATTAGTATTTTTGTTACTTGATCTCTTATCAGTAATTTCTTTATCAATCTGAAACCTGTACCATATTATTCATTAATATATTTATAAATAAATTCTCAAAATTTCAGGTAAAAATGAAATCTCAAGAAATCGATGTGTCTTTAATGATGTACGCACCGACGTCAGTGCATGGGGGTCTCATAAAGACACCACACAAATAGTATAATAGACTGTAAGGTGATCTATGTTAATAAGGAGCACCGATATGTTACATTTTAACCACCACACTGATTAACACAGAGAAAATAATAAAAATCATGCAATGTTAGTTTTTGTAGCATAAACACCCTAGGCAAACAAGGGACCACCATACGATGCTCTCTGTCATCTAGGAGACCTGGTGTAGTGCGTTATATGTTACATGGTGCACTGATTAAGACAATAAAACATTTTTTTGTGAAACAACACATTCGTTGTGCGCCTTAATGAAATAGCTCGTTATCATTTCGCCCCTTGAAACATAGCATACTGGTGCCCTATTTCAGATATGACGCACTAATAATTTTTTCTTATTATTATTACATAGTACTTGTGTGGTGCGCTGAGATAATACAACGTGTTGGTGCTCTAGGTTACTTAGGGCGCACTGATAAAAAAAAAAAAACCTCTTTTTTTTATAAAAATTCATGCAAGGGCCGAGATGGATTGGGATCTGACTATGCAAGTCGTCCCATGGGTTAGATGTTAATCTAAAATGAAAAGCCCTAATTCTGAAATCACAGAAACAGGGAGAAGAAAGGGTAGAAACAAAAAGAATGAAGGGTTAGGATAAAAATGGTTTTTTTTTTGTTTCTGAAAATGAAAAACAAATTGAAATTTTTTTCTTACATCGTAAAAAAACTGGTAAAAAGGTAAAAAAAATAATCAAATTTAATCACGAGATAATTTGAAATTTTATGCTACAAGGTTTGATCGCCAAAGGTTTGGAATTCTGATTGTCTGAATACTTCTGTTCGAACGTATTTTGCTTCTCCACAGTGCTCTCGTGCTCTCTTGCTCCAAGTATGTATCCTGCAAATCTATGGAGGAATGTTTTTACAAAACTTGTGAAATAATTAAAAATGTTTAGTATTTAAATAATTGTTTTATGAAATTATATTTTCGAAAATATTTTTCCGCCCATTTTTCAATTTACCGCTTTTTTTCACTTAAAGAAAATATCTTTGTGTTTTTTTTATTTGCAGTTATTTGTCACCGCTGCGTCACTTAATAGAACTACACTCGTGCGTCCATTGATAACACGACACCGGTGAGCAATAACTAAAACGCACAGTGTGGTTATCTATACATTAGCATCGATTTGCGGTGAAGGCTACGAAATTATTTTTAGCTGTGTACACCAAAATTTAGTGAACTCCAACTATAAAAATTGAGAATTAGAATTTTGTTTATTCTTGATGGAAATACGCAATTAGAATTAGAATTTTTATTATTATTGAGAACTATAATTACAATTAGCATTGAAAATTATAATTGGATAAATTCTTGATGGAAATGACTTTTCTTCCAATGCATTTTGTTTATTGCAGGAGATCCCCACTGATTATGTGGAGGGAATGCAATGTGCGGCATGTAAAGATGCAATGCTATAGGGCCCATGTGGGAAATTGTGGCATGTACTAAAGAATCAACATAATATAGAAGCTAGAAAATAATGTGTTTCCCATCATTGGTGTTGTGTGAAATGGTCGAAATTAGAAATGAGAGGCACCTCACCTCCTCACTACCAAATGCACCAATATGTAACTGACCTCTGGAGACCTAAAAATCTGAAGGAGATAGTATGTTTGTGCTAATGTGTCTCTGGGAGTACACCAACTGAATCCCTACTGAATAGCCAACTGGAACCTCTGAGAATGAGGGAAAATAAACCCCTCTCGTCGATAGCCCTGTAATGAAATATATCTCCTCCTGAGTGGGTGTGTACCACTGGTTAGGACCAACCCAGAAAGCCTATTGGTGGGCATAACACCTTCGAATAAGATTTCTCAAAAACACACCATCGCCCTTTAGAGAAGTAGCCTCCTCATAGAACTTGAGGAGGACTACGTGCCTTACGATCCCCTGGGTAGCTGTTGTAATAGGGCAAGGGTACACATCTCTCTCCCTCTCTCGTGCCTCCCACAGGCGAACCATGTCATACTGCTCCACCTATTATTGTTGTTGTTCCCCCTCTTCTCTCCTCTCACGTCTCTGAATTATTGACATATTCAATACAATTTTTTTATTAAATGAGACACGTATTTAGGAATATACATATATAATTTTTTTTGGAAAAAAAAAATAAAGCGGTCAGTGCACCACAAAAAAAAGTCATGCACCGATTTCGGTGCATCTTTTTTTTGTCGCGCACCAGTGCTGATGCACCCGATGATATTCAACGCACCGGTGATGGTGCACCTGAAAATTTGCAGAGCACTGTTGACTATGTATGGTGTCGGGAGTACGGTGTGCTGACTAAACTCTATGGCCTAGGGCATATAGTTGGGTGAGCACACCGACCTCTTGACATCATTACATAGTCAACGGTGTAGTATTTTACTAGATCGCATCATTGACCCTGTTGAAATACGGAATGTGGTTCGCTGGCAAAAATACCTACCCCGGGGCGAATATTTAAGTCAACGCACTATGTTGCCGCTATTCCACATGGCCAACGGTGCGGCCTGGTAAACGACCGCACCGTACTTTTTTAAAAATTTTAAAATAACATGGTGCGCCTTTCGGTACTACCCCAGAACTAGTGTGGATACCGTTAACATCGGTTGCAGTGAAACCTATAAATTTACAAGCAACACTATTTATCGGTGCGAGCCAAACGACTCGAGCTCACCACGCAACAATATTTTTTTTCTTTTAAATTGATAATTTTAAGGTTATTTCAAAATTCTAATATGATAAAAGGCTTAATTATGGAAAAATGAGAAAAATGCATGTATATTTGGCTGTCGAGGAGGCATATTGGATGTAGAATTTGAAAAGGAAAATTTTCCCACCGTTTTGAAAAATTCAAGCTCGAGATTGGTGGGAAATGCACAACAGCAGTGCATGCAATGGGTGCAATGGAAGCACTGATGTCAAGGTGGCTCAGACAAGGATGAATTTCACCGGTGCTTGAGAGCTTTGGAGCACTGAGAAAAGTGAAAAATGCAGTTTTTTGGCCATAATAATTTTTTATTTAACCTTGTTCCAGTGCACGGGGTTTATTGGCACACCAATGTGGTTGATTAATACCGCACCAGGTGGTTTCAGTTTTGGCGTGGTGTTTTATGATGCACCACTGCGGAATATTTGTAAAGCGCTAGTGCGCTACATTAATAAGATGCACTGGGTGGGTGTGTACGAACCGCACAGTATTTGGTGTGCAAATTTTTTGTGCACACTGGTGCTTTCTCTTGTTGAGCGCACTGGTGCGGTTTAGGATGATAAGCGCACCGAGTGAAAAAATTCCACAAAAACCTCTGCCCACCAACCTCCTCTAGTAACCTCTACTCTAAATGGATGTCTGGGGTATTTTTATAAGGGGTTCCTCAAAAAAATCTGCTAGAGGGTCTTTTCCTTGTAGTTATTGATCATTGCTTCCAATTTATTTTCCTCCTTGAGGATATTGTTATAGATGATAGATTATCTAACCCTTACTTGGAATATTTCTCTCTGGTTATATTATTTGAGCTTTCTATTGTGGAGGAAGGTTCAATCAACTCTTTTAAGTGATCCACCTCGTTATTCATACTATCATGAAGGTAGCATTGACCGATGCTTCTTCTATATGGCATGTGAGGTGAATAAAATATTTTAGGAAGGGTCAACTAACCATTCCTCTTTCTCATATTCACTAATAAAATATTTTCCTAGTGGAAGTGTGAGTCGTCCCTTCCAAGTGTTACACACCCTTGATCACAATTTACCTTTGGGGAATGGTCAATCAATCTTTCATCTACATGAATAACATCCAAAATACCATATTTGAAGGGTTCCTAATCCTTCCACCTGATATACATCCTTGAGAGTATAGCCTTGGAATAATGGTTGTTTGAACCTTCCTCAAATCTGTTTATGTAAATTTGAAAATCATTTATCCTATGGTAATGATGTCAATATAATATCATTCGACATCAATGTAAAGGCAGAGTAATTTAGTAGAATAGGAATATAATAGGGCTAGGTTAATGTTTAATGTTTAGGTGAAATGAATTTTATCTTTTTAGGAATGTATATAGCTTTCCTTCAGCGCATCTAATTTTTGAAGCTAAGTTACATGGAGAGAAACTACTTCAATGTATCTTAAACCACCAAACCAATAATTCTTATTTCCAACAATCAAACAAAAAAATATGTTGACACATTGTTTAAAAAGATATTATTAAAGAATGAGTATTTAACATGATTCTTTAGAAAATTAAAATAAGAGGAAATAAATACCCTCATCAAGATATTTTGGCAAAACCATTCTTCAATCATCATTAGATTGAGTTTTTTTATGTAACTCACAACTATAATTTCAAGGATGGGATTCCAAGGGAAAATTTATATAGACCAACTACTCATAAATCTTGGGGACTCTCTTGGTGATGATATAATTCAACTACCCTAATGCCTTGATTCCACTAAAAATAAGTATTACAGAAAAAATATTGTGAATTTGCATTACTCTAGTTATAATTCAAGACTATTAGGGAATGAAATATATCCTGCTTGCATCTTAAAACATAGGAAATATAGAGTTTTATAGAGGCCATGATAATTTGTTAAAGTATACCATATCTCAAGATATCTTTCTCAGAGTTTGCATCTTTTTACTTCATCCAATTCCACACACAATATAAATATTGTAGTTTAAAAAGAATTTTTAGAGAGGATTTCTAAAATCCTTTGAAACAATATTTTTGTTTCAAAGGAATCCATCTATTCCACTAGTATTTTTATAGAAACCTTTTCCTTTATAGTTGAAATATGTAAACAAGGATTGTTAGTGTTCTAGTCAGTGAGGAAAATGATATAAACCCAATCTAAAGCCCTAAATATTATGGGTTATGCTAAGTCAATCTCTTAGATAGTGGAAGTATAAGTGCATTACACATCTCCTAATGTCCCATACATGTAGGCTTTGAGTTTAGAGGAAAGGAGCATCTATTTTTCAATTCCAATAAGTATTTTGTGGATTAAAATATTCCCCTTTGAATAAACATAGGAATATTGAAATTCATCTCATCCATAATGTTTTAAAATGAAGAAAATTATACCAATCTATATAAGTCAATGTCAAAAACAAAGAAAATGACATTAAAAGAATGATTAAAAATTATGATGGCCACATAAAGCAAAAGGAAATTGCACTTCCACTGTGTGATTTGTATATAGATAATTTCATAATTTCAAATTCCTAATTTTTTGTAGGAATCCCACATTGTGTAATAGTAAAAAGTGAGCCTTATTATGATAAGATATAAAATCATTTATAACTCGAGCATACTATGAAATAAATACTGTTCACAAAAAAAGACGTGATTTAATTTTTTCCTTTTGGTATTGTTTGATAGAGATAATTATCCCATATAATTTTCAAAATTAGAAAATTAGTAATATAAAGTAATTGGTTTTTACGTGTTGGTATTTTTTGATACACAAGATTATCCCATATAATTTTCAAAATTAATAAATTAATAAATGAATATAAAAAATAACACTTAGTAATTGGAGATAAAATTAGTAATGAAGGTAAAAATTACCAATTTAGTGTAAAATCAAACAACAATTGGCAATTTAAGACAAACTTAACAAATGAAGATGAAGTCCCACTACTTCCCTCCATATGTAAAAATTCCAAGAATTTCCCTTCATTCTTTTTTTGGAAACATACATTCACACTCTTCTACCTAATATTCATCTCAATTTTTAATTTGGATCTACCTCGTAATATCCATCAGTTTCGAAGAACCAGAAGAGAAGAGGCCAAAATTGATCATAGATTTTCCTAAACCGCAAGCTCTTGTGGAAATAACCACCAATAGAACAGTTGTTTGTCCAAATGATACATATATCTCAACATTGAAACCTTTTAAATATGTTGGTTTATTTGATCTCTGCCTTGTGGCGTTGGACACTGTTGGAACTATTGCAGATGGACTAACCAGGCGTCTTATGAAACTTATATTAAGCAGTTCGCTAAACTCAATAGGAAAATTTAGTTCCACATTCACCAAAGATTTGGGTCATACTGTCAACATGGTAATAATAATTTCCTTTACACAGAAAAATTTGGCGCAATACCCATCTAGCATATTGCTTAATGTCTCGGTGTTGGGTACTTGTGAAATATACTTGATGCCTATTGTATTTATCAATTGGTGTATTTTTCGCTGCGTTTTTAGGTTTGTATATCATATTTCTCCTCCTTTATCACTTTACAATGTTTATGAGAAGGGTTTTTTATGATATTTATTTCTATGACTAATTATTTTCTTTCATTTTCCTGATCAAAAGCATTCTATTGGGAGAGGACCGACGAAAGGAAAGTGTCCCAGATTCATTTGAAATATTTGACAATTGTACTGCAACGTATACTAGTAATACTATTCTTGTTGTAGTGTTTGCATTCCACCTATATTTTTAGATGCTCCACGTTTGAAGTGTTTCATTGGTAATCATTTCCATTTCTTTATGTTTCTACATGAATTGGCATTAAGCATTAACATGACATGTTCATGGTCTATAATGATGACAAGGTAGGATTTAACAAAATATCTTACAGTGGAAGATAAAAAAAATTGTTGAAAATAATTTTGAAGGCCAGTATCAAAAAAATGCTTTATACTCACCTCCATAACAACTAACAATTGCTAGTTTCACTTGTCTTTTCCAATGTGTTTTCAACTTTCAACAAAGACATTATTAAAAATTTCAAATATATTTGAGCCAACCAGTGAAACTTCAATGTATATAACTGTAGTGGGTAAATATAGTTGTAGATTTCTTTTTTAGTAGTGGAGATGTATTTCAATTTTAAATGAACAATAAAAGTTGAGATATTTAGTGGAAAAGACTATTCTATGCATCAAATTTTAATCCACAAAGAATAGTAATATTGTTTTTTCTAGTGACATGTATTTGCTTGATGAAAATTATTCTTTCTGGATTTTTTTTCTTCAGAATTTTATATTTTTAAAATGAATTAATTACATAAAATTCTTACTTGATGATAAAATATTTACTGCATTATCATCTAAAATTGGATAAATCATTATATTGTTTGAAAAATATAGATATATTTTTAATATTCATTATCATTTTTTGAAAAAAAAATATAAATTTGTAATATTTTGTAGGAATTTACATGGTAAGTTCCTTAGATCAAGCACCAAAGGTCACCGCTCACAAACAAATCACAAATTAGTACACCAGTATTTTACGCGGTTAAAACCCTCAAAGAGGGAAATATTCCATGCCATAAGGCAACGCAACCACTTCATGCAATTTAATAATATAAAAAAGAAAATTTACATAAGTTTTTCTCATAAACGGTTACCAGAAAAATGACCCTCCATGATCTTTAAATAAATATCATGGACCAATCTAGTGTTAAGCCATGGATCAAGTGTTAGTAATACTGAGGAGAGAGTGAACCGTTAGATCAATACATATCGTGACTGTCTCATTATAAGTTACAAATGTACATAGTAAAGAAACACACTTTACCTAACTATACAGTAGAACAAGTTATACTTAACTATTTCCTATGTTTCAGAATATCCTAACATCCCCCCTTAAGAACAACTTGGGATTGGATTGAAGGATTTACAAAGGTGACACAAAAGGACACTACTTCCTATGTGTTGAAATATCCTAACATCTGCCCTTAAGAACAACTTGGGATAGAATTGAAGGATTTACAAAGGTAACACAATAGGAGAAGGAAGGAGGCATTAGAGCCTATCCCCCCTTAATGACAACTTTCCCTAAACTCCAAGCATAGATCAAAGCTTGGTAAACCTCGCTTCTATGAGAGCCTTTGTAAGGATATCGACAATTTGATCATTGGTTGAACATTACTACACTTCAAGAACATGATCACGAATGAGCTTTCTAATGAAGTGTATATGAAGCTCAATATATTTCATATGCTGATGCTAAACTGGATATTTTTATAGATGAATGGCACTCTGATTATCACACCAAAGTGTAGCTGGATGCTGCTGATGAAGACCAAATTCAAATAGGATCTCACGAATACACATCGCTTCCTTGTTGTCTTAAACTACACCACAATACTCTGATTATGCGAAAGAAATATATATGGAACTTTTTTTCTTACAAGATGATCCAGGTGGATATCGGTGACCACCCATCTATTCCATTTGGACCCGCAACATCAATTCTTTCATTTTTTCAGCTTTAGCACAACTTACCAATTTTAGCAAGTTTTCGGGTCCTGCACTCCTGGAGCCGTTTTGGGGACTTAATCATCTAGGTGGATATTGGTGGCCACCCACCACATCCATTTGAACCCCCACCATCAGTAATTTTGGGTTTTAAGTTTCAACACAACATACTATTTATAAGAATTTTTCGGGTCCTGAACTTCCAGAGCCGTTTTGAGGCCCTAAACGATGTTTTTTGGGAAAATAGGGAAAATAATGGGTTGTAGACCAATGTTTCTCACTCAAAAGTTGTACTCCTCAGATATATCTTTCTAACGAGCTACTGAGTGCGTCAAATAGAGATCGGATGCCAAAGTTATGTCCCTGGGAAGTTGAAACACCAACTTACCCAAACGGGACCCACAGTTTTGGTAGTTCATCTCCTAGGGTTAGGTTTTTAGACGTCTCGGGTTTTAAATTGTTTCAAAAAAATAAATAGGCCTTCAAGCCTCATTGTAACACAATTTAGGGAGCTAGTAGCTGAAACATATCTTCTCAGAGATAAGCGCTACCAGGGCCCCATCTCGCTCGTTCCCATCATTTGTTTTGTAACACAGTTCAGGGGCTACTAGCCAACACATCTCTTCTCAGAGATAAGTGTTACCAGTGCCCTAGCTCACTTGTTCCCATATTTTCATTTCTGTAACATAGTGGGGAGGCCTATAGCCGACACATCTCTTCTCAAAGACACACTACCAGCGCCCTCGCTCGCTCATTTCCATTATGTATCATTGTAACACAGTTCAGAGCCATGTAGCCACCAAAAATCTTCTCAGAGATACCCCTACCAGTGCCCTAGCTATTTATTTCAGTCATTTGTTTTATTAATAAAATGAACCATTATTTCGTTGCATCTCTGTATCTATGGCTATATGTGTATTCCGTTGCGTTCCTGCAAAAATCTGGATCAGTGGTATTCGAGCGGTCTGCACTTTCTCTTTTTTTCTTTTCATGTCCCTAACGCAGCCAGGGTATAAGGAGTTCAACCTCGCAACCTTGACGACCCCCCATGGCGGAAGGAAAGAAATATGAGGGAGTAGGAGATCCTATCAAAATATTGCTCGAGGAGGCCCTCGAGAAACATAGGAATGTGATGATGGATAAATTTTCCTAGATCCCTCAAAGGCTGCCCACCGGTGGTACATCTACATCCAGCATGTCTGCCAATAGGTCCGCAACACCGTGGAAAAATCCATCACCAAGTTCAGTAGAATTCCTCCTCCCCGTGGAGGAACTTAACGCAATGGAGACCATTTCTTCCTAAGGAGGGAGGAATGATCCAGGTGGATATCGGTGGCCACCCACCTATTCCATTTGTACCTGCAACATCAATTATTTCATTTTTTCAGCTTGAGCAAAACTTACCATTTTTAGCAGGTTTTTAGGTCCTGCACTCCTGGAGCCATTTTGGGGATTTAATGATCTAGCTGGATATTGGTGGAAACCCACCGCTTCCATTTGAACCCCCACCATCAGTTATTTCATTTTGTAAGTTTCAACAAAACATACTATTTATAGTAGTTTTTCAGATCCTAAACTTCCGGAGCTGTTTTGAGGCCCTAAATGACGCTTTTTGAGTGCATCAAACGGAGATCAGATGCCAAAGTTATGTCCTTGGGAAGTTGAAACACCAACTTACCCAAACAGGGCCCACAGTTTTGGTGCTTTATCTCCTAGGGTTAGGTTTTTGGACATTTCGGGTTTTGCATTGTTTCACAACAATAAATAGGCCTTTGAGCCTCATTGTAACATAGTTCAGGGGGCTAGTAGCTGACACATCTCCTCTCAGAGATAACCACTACCAGTGCCCCAGCTCGCTGGTTCCCATCATTTGTTTTGTAACACAGTTCAGGGGCTAGTAGCCAACACATCTCTTCTCAGAGATAAGCGCTACCAGTGCCCTAGCTCACCTATTCCCATATTTTCATTTTTGTAACACAATGAGGAGGCTTGTAGCCGACACATCTCTTCTAAAAAATATGCTACCATTTCCCTCGCTCCCTCATTTTCATTACGTATCATTGTAACACAGTTCAGAGGCTTGTAGCCGCCACATCTCTTCTCAGAGGTATGCCTACCTATGCCCTAACTGTTTATTTCAATAATTTGTTTTATTAATAAAATGAAACATTATTTCCGCCGCATCTCAGTATTTATGGCTATCTGTGTATTCCGTTGCATTCCTACAAAAATCCGGATCACAAGACCATGAAATAGGTGCAAAACCAAGAGTGAATACATATCTTGCAGTAGATTTTTGACCATCAGGGTCAGCAGACCAATCAGAATAAGTGAAAACAATAAAAAATGGAGATGCTCCTAGACTATAATGAATCTTGAATTGAACTTTACCTCGAATATATCGAATTATTCTTTTAGCTAATTTCTAGTGACTTTCATGAGGTTGGTTCATAAACCTAGCAACAATACCAACGACAAAGGAAAGGTCAAGACATTTATGGGTTAGATACATAATTTTAGCAACAAGTTGATGGTATAAGGTAGCATCAACTTCAGGGGCAAGACAAGTGACTGAAAGCTTGACTCCAGACTGAAATGGAGAAGGTGTTGGCTTATAGTCTTCCATTTGAAAGTGGAGCAAAAGACCACATGAATACTTAGACTGAGAAAGGGTAATACCTTCTTTGGATTGCAAGAATTGAAGACCAAGGAAATAATGCAAGTGTCCTAAGTCTGGCATTTCAAACATTTTTTTGAGGCTTGACTTCACATGGTTTATATGGGTGCGATGACGACTAGTAAGGATAAGATCATCAACATAAAGAACAAAGATGAAGGGCTTATCCACCTTCTTGTTGTAGACAACGTTGTCATAATGACAACTAGAAAAGTCATTATCTAAGAGAAATCTATCTATTTTGGCATACCAAGCTTGAGGATCTTATTTGCGACCATAGAGACTTCCTAATGTGAAAAACAAGGCTAGAGTAATTTTGGTTAAAGCCATGGGGTTGTTCTATGTAGATTTATTCATGCAAATCTCCATCTAAGAAGGAAGATTTAACATCCATTTGATGGAATTCCCATTTAAAGGAGGGAGCAATGGAAATAGCCAGGAAGATATAATTCATTTTGGCAATAGGGGAGAAGCATTTAGTATAGTCAATGGCTTCAACTTGTGAAAACCCTTTAGAAACAAGATGAGCTTTATGTCTATCCACTTTTCCATATGGTCCAAAATTTGTTTTGTAAAACCATTTGCCTCTAATAGGTTTTCTTCCCTTTGGAAGAGGAACAAGATCCCAGGTATCATTTTCCAATAATGAACGATATTCTTCATTCATAGCTTCATCTCAATCTGGATGACTTGAGGTTTCTTCAAAGGTGTCTAGATCGGGATTTTCTGGAAATTGAGCCAATAAGGAAGAGTCTCTTTCGAACTAAGAACATGTATGATTTCGATCTACACGGTGACCTGCAAGAGAACCTATTGCATCCTGAGTAGAGTGGAGCCATCTTGGTAGTTGTGGAGATGAAGGAATATCTTCAAGAGGTGGAGGGGGATTTTCATCCTTGTCGTCATTTTCTGAACTAGAAGGAATGATATCAAAAATAGAAGAGATAGAGAGAGTTGGGACATATGTCAAATCAGCCTCGTAGCGCATAGGTGGCACACCTGTTGAACTAGGCTGGCATGTTGATATATTTTCATCAAAGTTTACATCTCTTCTAATGATTATATTTTTGGATTTTTGTTGAATAAGTCTATATCCTTTGACATCTTCGGAATTTCAAAAAGAAAAGGATTTTTCACTCTTAGGTTCTAAGGATTTATGTTTCACATCTAGAATATGGGCCCAAGCATCACTTCCAAAAATGCGAAAGTGACTTACATCTGGTTTGATTGAGCTCCAGGCTTCCTCTAGAGTTATATTCCTTAAAACCTTAGTAGGAGTGCAATTTACTATGTAATTTTCACAATTGATTGATTATGCCAAAAATTTGAGACTAAGTCCTTTAGATTGAAGCATACAATTAACCATTTCTTTTAAGGTGTGATTCTTCCTTTCTACTACACCATTTTTTTGTGGAGTATATGGAACAATATGTTGCAATTGAATTCCATTCTCAGTACAAAAGTTGATAAATTTGTGTTAACATATTCTCCTCCATTTCCTGATCTTAACATAATAATTTGATGTCCAGATTGTTTTTCAACAAAGGAATTAAAGGAAAAGAACATGTTACAAACTTCACTCTTGAGTTGTAAGAAGTATACCGAAGTGTGTCTGCAAAAATCATCAATGAAAGTTAATAATTGCTTGCAACCGAAGAAAGAAACAACATGAAGTGGACCAGATAAATCACTATGCACAAGATGCAAAGGGGTTGAATCGTGCCAATAGGCACGTTTTCAAAACTATCCTGATGATGTTTTTCAATTACACATATGGAGCAAAAACCATCTCAGCAGGATACCATAGGAAGACATGTCACCATATTTTCTTTACATACAGTTCGAACAAATCGATAGTTTAAGTGACCAAATTGCTCATGCCAAAGTTTGCTTACTTCATCATTATGAGAAACAAAAACAGAGGGAAGACATGATGACCCAAAGTTGTCAAACTTATACAAACTTTTGGAATCATCAGCAATGCGAGTAGCTAAAATATGTCTAGGATATTTGAGGTCCTTGATTACAACATCATGAGGTGAGAATTAAATTGTTTTCTCTTCACCTGAATGAGTTATCTGATAAATGGATAGAAGGTTGAAGGACAAGGTAGGAACACATAATACATCATTAAAATGACCATTATCTAGATGAATGGTTCCATATCCTACAACACTAAGAGATCTATCATTACCAACATAAATATTTTTGGTGTTACAGTCATTTAAAGAAGAAAACATGCCTTTATTTTGTCCATGTGGTAAGAAGCTCTAGAATCAATGAGCCACTCAGGAGAATGAGAAGAAGAAGATACATTTAATGCATAACCACATATTGACGCTTCACAACCACAAGAAGAAAGTGTCATTCGTGAAGATAAGGTTGAAGAGTTATCCAAATTGATGTGGTTCTTCTTTATTGTTGCTTCCAAGGCTTTAATCTTCTTAAAACATTTCGACTCTACATGGCCATCATGATTTCCATATATTTGCAATGTCTATCTATTTTCTTCCCTTTTTTTTTATTTTCCTTATCAGTTTGGTGAGTTTCTTTTTTAGTTTTCCGCTGAAATTCCTTAAGACCCTTGCTTGTATTAGGACCATTATTTTTAGGATACTGGATCTTGGGATTATTTTGATATGGTTTTTGTTGGGCTACTAAGGCTTTCTTAGAAGACTTTCCAGTATTTATAAGGCCAAGGTGTAATATTTTATCTTGTTCTCTTATCAAAGAATCGCAAAAGGCATAAAAAGAGGAGGACTTGTAGGTTGTTCCTTAAAAAATGAGGGCTTCTCTAATGGAATGGAAGGTGGAAGCAAATACAGAGTATGAAGGTCAAAGCTTAGCAAGAATGGAATAGATAAGGCTACCATCTTCCTTTTTGACCTTATAAACTTCTAAAAGAATTCTAAGGGTCTTGAATTTTGACAAAAATTCTTTAATAAAGGAGAAATTATTGGGGTCCAAAGTAAGCAACTAGCTAGTGGGCCCTAATTTCATTTTGAATGCCAAAAACATTATTTATATTTTTCATAGCTGCATCATAGGTGCCAATTTCCTAGATATGAAATCGAAGAACTTGAGCAATGGACATTACTATCAACCCTCATGCTTGATCTTGTTTATTCTCCCATTTAGCAGCTTTATCTCCATCGATATGTTTAGTTTCTTGTCTTCAGGCGATTCTATAAATCCATTTACTTCTAAGTAAGTCTATCATGTAGAATAGCCATTGGAAATAATTGGTGTTGTTAATAATAACAGCACATGCAATTCAATTTTTTTAAGCTGAAGCTTCAAAGGCTGAAACTAACTGATCCAATCGAAAGACCTGGAAAATTTAGGCTGGTTAAAAAAAAATGGCTCAGAAAACAGCTTCCGGATGAAGAAGTTATGCATTTTTGAAAAAAATGTATTGTAGATTCCGAATAATTATGTGAAAAGTTGAAGGATGAAGATGAATATCTACTTTAAAAAAAAATCCCTACCCCCCTCCATTTTTAAACTTAATAAAATAAGCTCACTTTAAAAAAAAACTACTTTATGTGACACACTTTCATAAATAGGTGAGAGCCACTTTTACAATGTTACTTTTACATGCGATTTTTAAATATAACCCTCTTTTTAAAATCAGCAACTTGCCAAAGGGATTTATAAGAAAAAGTAACTTAATTTTTATTTTTCTACAAAAATAAGCTTGAGAGAGAGACTTGAACCCAAGACCTTTATTCTCATAAATTAACTTTACACCAAGTGAGCTAGTAAAAGGATTCTATAATTGTTTGAAAAGACAGAGGGCTTTTTTTTTCTTTCTCTTTGACGTGCGTGCTTTTTTTTGCAATAAAAACAAAAAAATCCATGCACAAAAAAAGGATATGCAAGCCTTACGGCAGAATGTTAGAATTTCTGTTAGTCTTACCAGCAAATATCATTTTTCCCACTATTTCTAATTTCTTGAGATTAGATAGAGACACAGGGAAAGAGCATACGTAGCCAAAAAATATCGTCTTCTTTCTTATTTGCCGAGATCACACACAACGCAGAGCAAAGAGCATACACAAAGAAGAAGATATAAATGCAGCAAATAAAAAAAACTATAAATTGAAATAAACAAAGGGAATCGAAGTAAACAAAACGATTAATAAATATAACTGCAAAAAAGATAGTTTATACCTCCACATCTAAAATGACATAATTTGGGCAATCAGAAACCTTTTCGCATGAAACAAAAGGGGTTACTCACTGTAACATATGCTCCAGACACAAAAGAGTAGTTATCCCAGTGAGAAAGTGGTCAGAAATAGTTGATCTTGAAAACTACAGTTGCATGCAATCAAATCAACTTTGGATTTGGATCAAAAAAGGACACAGCCTTCAAAATGGCTCTGATACCATGTAGGAATTTATAGGGTAAGTTCCTTAGATCAAACACCAAATTTCACCACTCACAAACAATCACAAATTAGTAAACCAGTATATGATGTGGTTAAAACCCTCGAAGAGGGAAATAATCCACGGGCTAAGCCAACGTGGCCACTTCAGGCAATTTATTAATATAAAAAATTAAATTTACATAAGTTTCTATCATAAACGGTTACCAGAAAAATGCCCCTCCATGCTGTTTAAATACAGATCATGGACCGATCTAGTGTTAAGCCATGGATGAAGTGTCGTTAATATCGAGGAGAAAGTCAACTTTCAGATCACTACATATCGTGACTGTCAGAATATAAGTTACAAGTGTACATAGTAAATAAACAAAATTTACCTAACTCTACACTAGACCAAGTCATACTTAACTATTTCCTATGTGTCGGAATATCCTAACATATTCAACTAGATTGATTTTTGATATTCAATCATTTATGTCTTAGGTAACAATTTATAGTTGTGTTGATATTATATTATATGTGTCATAGATAAATGTTCAATATGATGAAAGAGATGATGAAATTGAACTTTGAATCACGCTTCAACCTTATCATATGTTTGGTTAGTTCTCTTGAGTTATTTTTGAAATCAATAGGATACTTTAGTTATGAAATACCATTAAATGCATACACATTTTATGGCTTATTTCAATTCAATTGAAGTTATTGTTTGTGTTTTTCTTCATTTATTTCGTTTATGTATTTTTATTCACAAACTTTGGTTTATAATTTTATTTTTATGATTTTTCCATGCAAGTGGCAACAAAATTTCTGAAAAATATTTAAGGATGAACAATACATATGATTTCAAATGAATTATCAGTTTCATTTTTTTCATATTTCATATTAAAAAAAATTCAAGACACTTGAGAGATTTCATTATATTAATAAATGAAAAGTGATATTTTGATAATCAAAGTTGGAACATATGTATGTATCTTAAGAGTAAGAATAACATAAAATTTACGTAAACATTGTGTTGGTTGGTTAGTTATAATTAATCTGGTTATCATCATTACTTTATTTGATGCATTTTTTTATTAACCTCCTAAGAAAAAAAAAAAAAATTGAACATTTTCTATTATGTTAAATTGTAGTTTCAATAGTTATATATTTTTCTATATTTGAATTATAAATTTCCTAACAAATCAAACTTTTATTTTCTTTCATTAAATTATCTCTTCTTTATATACTTAGATTTTTTTGGTTGTTGTATAGTATACTTAAATTTTATCATATGTAGATATTGATATTACTTATTTGTAATTATTCATTTAATGTGAAAGGTATTCATTTAGTATATTTTTCAATAACTAGAAAGATATATAATAGATTGGAAAAACTAAGATTTTTGAAATATCATGTCATCTTGATGTTTTCACTCAAAAAAAATTCTTTGAGGCTTAGAATTGAAATGATACAACTTAAAAGTTTTATTTATTTATTTTAATTTTCAAAGATTGTAATGATTCATCTACATGATCAATACCATGCTAACCAAAATGATTAGTAGTTATATTATGTATGTAAATTTATTATTCCTATCAACTTTGAATCATATGAATGGTTCAATGGAGACATTGGTCCATTACTTGTAATCGGTACTTGCCATAATTCAATGATCATTGTTCCATGTAGGTAAACACAAACAACTACCATAGTTTTATTGTACATAATCAATTAAAATTTTTGACTGCAATACTTCAATCATGTTAGTACATTTGACATAAATTAAATATATCTATGGTAATTGGATTTAAGCATAATAAAATAGTCAAAATTTTATCTTTGGTACTAAAATCAAACTCTTTGCAGGATCCAAACTCAGTGACAGGTAGCTTCGAAATTATCAAATACAACTTCTTAGCCTATATTTAATCTTTGGAAATATATAACATTTCTAAATAAAGGAGGTTTCTTTTTTTTTTCACCATTTCATATTTTATGGTGCTTTGCACCATAAAATTTTTATTATAATAATATAACTTTTTTTCACCACTTTTTATTTTATGGTGCTTTACATCATATAAAATTTATTATTATAATAATAATTTTGATATTTTTATGATACAATTTTAATTTTTGTAAAATTGGTTTTAGTGCTTTGCATCACAATATCTTGATCCATGTGAGATTGGTTTTTTGTGGTTTGCACCATAAACCATGGAATGCCACATATGCATATAACTTAAAATCTAACAATTTTTACTAACTACACTTTTGCACCACTATTTGGAAAATCAAGATTTCTCAAATCCTTTACAAATAGTGATGCTAATGTCAAGATAAATGACCCTTCTTATTGTAGTTGACACACATACAAAATGATGAATTAGAAAATATTATATACAATAAAGGATTATAAAGATAAATTTACATAATGATAGGTAACCTTTGGGTGCAACAAGAAATGTAAATTTGTTTAGATTACAACAAAATAAAAAAATCAAGAGAATTTAGAATGCAATTTTTAGTTTCATGCTATGTTTAATTTACAACGCAAAAGAAATTTTGTAGAAATGTAGATTGAGATCATTCAATGTATCAAAACACCAAAGCGTTTGGCTGAATTTATCATCCAATTTGATGAAGCCGTCACCGAGGTGCTTAATCTCTAGAAAAGGTAGGTTAATTATTATAGTAAAAGAAATGATGATGATTATAGTTGTAAGAATGGAATCACCTCGGTTTCGATGGTTTTAGACAATTCGACAGTCATGAAATATATTTGTCAGCGTGTCTAAACACTCGGATGTTTTATAGAAAGGAAATGTCACTTAGATGTATTACAGAAAGGAAACAATGTTATCAATATTGCATGGGAGGTGGTAGTCATTAAGATAGAGTGCATGGAACATGGAATAGAGACTAGAGTCATTCTTGTATTAAGTAATCATTCCCCATTTCCTATATGAGTTGATTGTTTATCTTTCTCCCTCTCTTTTTTCTTTTCTTAATAATTCCCCCATTTCCTATATGAGTTGATTGTTTCTATTTCTCCCTGTCTTTTTTTTCTTTTCCATATTTGAATGATATAGATTGGTTTTTATTTCAACTCTCGGTAAAATAAAGGAGGGATTAGAAGAAGGGTTAACTAATGATTTATTGTGCGGACGATCTTAATAATGTTTATATATGCTCTAATTATTAACTAATATTTATCTTCTCGTAAGGTGATCGTAAGGTTATCAAGTCTTTTGATTTCCATTATGGCACTAACATTTGAAAATCCACATGTCTTAGATCTACATCCTATGGATCCTCGACATGTGATTCCTCCTACCCTTCCCACACCACCACTGTATTCCATATTAGTTCCCAACATCGAATTTTCTTCTTCGTATTCCTCATTTTCTTGTTTATTTTTTTGCGTGATTGCATTTTCATTAGATCGGCATTTTCCCCCACTTTCTTAATGGGTTCCCTCCTAAAATTATAGAACTGAAAATTATTTATTATTCTTTCCTCCTAATGATGTGGGATCTCATGTGAATTTTCTTGCAGTTTTTCACATGTTTGTAACATTTAAAAATCTCTCCCGATTTGCCCACTGAGAAACTTGTGAAGGTGGTTGGATTTCGTTCACAGGGAATTACTTCAAGAGGGTGTCCATATTCATGATAATGCTTGCATGGGAAGGGGATCTAATCATAATTAATGGGATGGGCACAGTTATCATCTTAATAGTTGATTTGAATGCTTAATAAGAGGGACGTGGTCAAGTATAGATAGACACGTAATCTTTCATATGAGGGGTATGCACCTAGCTCCCATGTTTATGATTTCATGATAAATGATCCAATGTTGTTTTAAATATCTTCTAATATTTACTGATCCAAAAATTCAAATAGAAATGGATATTTTTGGATCCATATGGGTGTTCTGTTAAAGTATTTTTTATTGGGATTGAATGTCTTCTCCTAGGGTTTTTTTTACAACCCAAAAAAGTTTAAAAATTATGGTCCTTCTTGGAATATGCTATATCTATCTTGCATATTGTTGAAAATGACTCTAAAGAATCCATTTGGTCCTAGTCTAAGCTTTCTATCTCCCTTTAGTGTCGAATACTACTTGATCCAAGATATAAGTGTTTTTTTTTTTAAACTTACAAATTAATGCATGGTCGTTCATGTAGTATATTTTTGCTCTAACTTTTTCTAAGATGATTTAGTATAATGGTGTTTTAGACATTTGAGGGAGAGAAATTCTTATATTATTGGCTTCATTTTCCTGACTGAATTTTTTTTCCTAACTCAACACTACCTTATTTCATTTGGATTTAAGAAGTTATTTAAGACATGCTTAACGCAAATAATATTGTCAAGTATAGAAAGAAATAGGTTAGAATCATTTTGTAAAATTTTGTCGATGTTCTATGCTTGATGTAACTTTATTTTTATCCCCAATATCAAAGAGAAATCATATAAACAAGAAAGTAAAATTATGATAGAACATACGAGTAGATCGACAGAAGACAAGCCAAAAATTACACTTAACTTGATCAGGAAAATACATGTTTTGTGGTGCGTTGCGGTTGTCAACAAGATGGTTCAACCAGAAAAGTCTCAATACGATCAGCGAACCAAAAGTGTCACACAACCCTCTCGGACAATTATATCAGTCAACCCAATGTCAAAAAAATTCAACGTTGTCCCAGTCAATGGTCAACGCAAAACAACAACAGAAAAAATTCAACGAAGCTCGGTCAAAGTCAACGGTCAATCTCGATTTCAGTGCCAAAAAATGCAGACTGCAGAATCAAAATTTTGACCAATATTGGTGTCACTTTGACCAAGCATTGACCAAAGTCAGTGCTAGTCAACTATACGTTGAAAACCCTAGGTCAAAAACATAAAATCCTTTTGATGTGTTTCCCATGTGTGGAGAAGAAGGGACTCCAAGTGATGGTTGAACCAATCAAATGTAGAGAGAGAATGTGTGATGATGTGATGGATGAAATGACCTCCAAAATTGACCTATATATATCCATCAGTGAGGGTATTTGACACATCTGCTGGGGCTTCAAGACTACATTTCAATTCAGGTCGACCTGCACATATTTTGAAGAAATTAAAAATAAATGTTCTGATCATCGGATCAAGATGATATTTAGATCGATCTTGCACCTCTCCGAAAGAGGAATCAAATAAAAATATTGGAGTCTTTATCTGAGAAGAACAACATGGAGTTTGGAAATATTTGTCCAAAATTAACACTGCCTCTCAACTTGGGAGAACTCCATCCACCTGTGCCATCCAAAAATCATGTCTCATCTCGTCGTAACTTGATTTTTTGGCTTCTTTATTTCAGAAAAAAAGTGGGTCAATCACAAAGACATCATTCTCGGTTGAAAAAATCAGCCCAGAGTTCTGAAATCTCTAAAGGACTCAAAAGAGCCACATACCAACCCGAAGTTGGTTTACCTGACCCGAAGTCAGTTGGATGTCCGAAAACTCACTAGAATTGATCCCAAATCAAGTGGTTCGACACGTGCCATCCTAGACATAGAGAGTACGACAACTCTGATATGTCCATCAGTATTTGCTATTGGCTCTGAATTCCTCACCTCACTGGAAAAATGAGAGGTACTTCGCATCAGTCCAGGACTCAATGGGTAGGATACATATGGGGCATAGATCATGAGAGGCAAACCATCTCAACATCATAATGGTGGGGAAGAGGCACTATAAGGATTGACAAGCCTAGCCCCGTGAGTACTTATAGCTTCAAGAAGATATCCCAAAGCCCCGTAGATCTCCTAGAGCTCATCGTGCAACAAGACCCTCAATATACGGTCGTTCCATGATACCAATATTATCATAGAATGTTAGGAACTTGACTTTCCCCAAGCACTTTGTGAGAATGTCTGCGACCTTCTCATCAGTTCCTATATGATCAAGGATTACGATGCCTCACTGTACCATATCCTGGATAAAGTGGTACCTGATATCAATATGTTTGGATCGATCGTGGAACACGGGATTCTCAGACAATGGAATCCTACTCTGGTTACCACAGAGTATCACAGTGGTATCTAGCACATGCATGAACAACTCACTGAAGATATTTTGCAGCCAAACTATTTCATAGCAGGCCATACTTGTTTCAATGTATTAGGCCTCAGTGGTTCTCAAAGCCATTGAGTTTTACTTCCTGCTCAACCATTATATCGAGGAAAACCCAAATGTGAAGCAACATCCATATGTGCCCTTGTGATTCACCACACTTCCAGCCTAATTGGCATCTGTATATCCATGGAGTGTCATGCTCCCAGTAGTGTATCTTAGTGCATGATTTATCATTCCCCAAATATATATCAATATATTCTTGGCACCAACCCAGTGAATGTGATGAGGATCAACCATGTGTTGACTCAAAGTTTTCATTGCAAAACATACTTCCGGAGGGGTGTTCAATAAGAAAATTAGGGAACCTACGAGTTGAAGATACTCTATAGGATTTTTTGGCACAAGCCCAATAGCACTGCCACTCAACTTGTTAAATTTGAGCTCCATCAATGTTGACAGGGACTTACAGTCCACCATTCCAAATCTTTCCAGAAGCTTCACAATATATTTTCCTTGAGAAAGGAAAATCTTGCCAGGTCTCTACGAGACCTCCAAGCCCAAGAAGTAATTCATCAATACTAGGTTCTTCGTATCAAACTCAACAACGAGCTCCATCTTACACTGATGAATGATAGGGTCAGCACCTGTCAGGAAGAGTTCATCCAGATTCAACACCAGATGAGAGCATTTTCTTTATCAACCTTGAACTAAAGGTTCAAATCAACATTACTATGAGTGAAGCCCAACTTCATCAGATAGGTATCTATCCTCTCATACCAAGCTCTGGGTGCTTGCTTCAACCCATGGACGACTTTCTTGTAATATTCCTAATTAGCGACAACTAATTGGAAAATTCAACTTTGTGTAGTTTTGCCGTATATGGTTTGTAGATAAATAAAAAAAGTGAGTAAAGAGGGTCTAACTCACTTTAGTAGAATAAAACATCTGCCTAGTAGCACAACGTTGTGACTTAAGGGGGGTCAAGGGGGGCCACACACCATGTAGAGGATGGGGCCTACATGCACTCTAGAAGCTTCTGCACAGATAAGGATGAGGATGTGGAGGAGAGAGAATGTTACGATGGGTTTTGCAGGGAAACAAATGCTATAAAAAATGGAGGAGCCTCCTCATTTGGATCATTCTGGATTTGTTGATTTTGGAGTGAGACTTTGGTCTTCTTTCGCACACTGGCTGTTTAGCCTGCCTACAGCACTGTTTAGTGCACCGAGTCTCTCCGTACGGAGATCTCACCCTTAGCCGCAGGGGACTTCGAGTGCCTACTCGGGCAAGGTTTTTTTGTGGTATTTTGTGAGTCGTTTCAGTGTTTGGGTTTTTTGCAGAGCTGGAGCTTATACAGACTGCGCAGTCACTGGGAGAGAGGATGCAGTCCTTTGTGGAGGAGATCTGGATTGGGGTTTCTGCAGGTGATTTCACCAAGATTTCAGGCAGAGGGTTAGCCTTTTCCTGTCAAAGGTTTTGGCAGAGTTTCTGGTAGTATTTCAGCTGTTTCCATCCAACTACTACGTTGTTCCTCCGAGGCCAGCATAATTCACTAGGAAGGCAGTTTCTGGTGTTTTCGGGGGTTGACCATTCCTGGAATGGTTTGAAGATCTTGTCCGGGTTGTTGAGGAGAGGAGGTTTGCCGATTTTCAGCTCATTCTGGCAAGGGGATCAGCCCCTAGTTTTCTGTCCATTCCAGCAGTTGCAGCTACACGGCAGTTTCCAGCAGCTAGGAAGCAGTTCCTAGAGTGGCCATTTCTGGTATTCTCTGAGAGTGTTTTCTTACTTGCCTTGTGCAAGTTTAGCCTATTGTATTCCATTAAAATTCTCAGATTAATAAAATGGCTCAGCATTTCTTCTATATGTTTTCTGGATGAATTGCCATAGTTGTCGTTGTTGTCGTGGTTGTCGTATACTCTTTCTATTGTATGTCTATTATTGTTTTTTAGCATTCTAGTTCTATACCACTTGGTGTGTTATCTTTCACTCTTAGACAGAGTCTGGAAAGGGCCAGGGAGTCTTTAGATCTCGTCCTCTTTAGAGGCGAGATATCTGGTAAATGCCCTCCCAGTCTATCTCTGGTTGGAGTTTGTTGTGTTTTTGAGATATCCCTGAAACATGATATTACAGTGGTATCAAAGCATAGTTCTAGCTCAGCCTGTGTTCTATGACATCAAGAAAGAGACCTTACAGAGGTAGGAAGTATAGAGACCATGAGCATAGGTTGGAGGCCACCTACAAAGAGGAATACTGTGCCCAGGTAGAAAACACAGATCAGGAGAGAGAGCGTGAGAAGGACGCAGAGGAGGTAGAGCTTGTAGTATATTTGAAGCAGAAAGCACTGATGGCAGATGACACAGAGGCCAAACAATTTGGAGAGGCACTCCTCAAGTCGGTGCAGGATTTAGCCCGACAGATTGAGGTGATAGGCCAGAGGTTCACAGCTGTGGAGGCTAGGCAGCGTGAGACTCCACGAGTTTTTGAGGTCGGAGAGGGATCAGTTGCATCCCACCATTTTCCGGACCAGGGTGCTGCTCAGCATGATACTCCTTAGACGACAACTTCTTGTGCACCTACCCACTCTACTATGCCCACTTTCTTGGGAGCTAATACAGGGGCAGAAGCCCAGCAGGAGGCAGAGCCCATGCACTTAGATGAGTACTTTGCAGAGTATCAGTCCTACATGAAGGAGTTCAGGGATGCTCTCACATTCATAGATTTTGTGCAGGTCCAGCGGGACAGTAGACCCCACGAACATCATATAGGGCACTGAAATTACCATGATGGAGATTCCCACTATGCCTCTAGTAGATTACATTTTCCTACATTTGATGGATCGTCAAATAGTTCGAAAATTTCTTGGATGGAGAAGTTCGACATCTATTTCTAGCTTAACCAGATGTCAGAGATGTAGGCCATCAAGGTGGCAACATTACATTTCGATGGTGAGGCCCAGGACTGGTGGTTCCATGGGATGGTTACACTCGGGCATTCCACAGTGACAACATATGCTGAGTTTACTAGGAGATTGATAGAGAATTTTGACTGGAGGGATCCGGAACAACATTTTGTGGAGCTGATGAAGCTCAGACAGACAAGGAGCCTAGAGACATACATTGCAGATTTCTTGAGGGTTTCAGTGATGGTGCCAGATATATCCGCGACACGGATGATATATATGTTTGTAGAGGGATTGGCAGAGCCACTTCAAGGTCTAGTCAGATCCACTAGACCAGCTACACTCTAGGATGATATCCGCAAGACTAGAGACTTGCAGGATGCATTACACAGGACGCAGACACCTTACCCCCAGAGACAGGGTACCCAACCCAAGGGGAAGGATGTGAAGGTTCCTCCTCCAAAACGGAATCCAGGATGGGCACAGGTCGATTATGAGACCAGGAGGGAGTTGAGGAAGAAGCAGCTATGCTTCACATGTCAGGAGCCGTGGGCACCAGGGCGTAGGTGTGCTGATGGGAAAGCACACTTCATTGAGGTCTTCTCCGATGACTGCGGGGAAGAGGATGAGGAGGATGATGAGGAGGCATAAGATAGTCAGATGACCCAGGATCAGTTGCCACCACCACCTCCAGGGATAGGGGGTGCAGCCTTTGCACCCACAGGAGGGGCCCTTGCAGCTTTGCGAGGAGTTCCTAAGTATTTGATGTTGCATGTACGTGGGAAAATACGTGGCCAACGAGTTTCAGTCTTGGTTGACAGTGGGGAAACCCACAATATCATTGATGCACAGATGGTTGAACAGAGGGGTATACCGACGGAGATTTTTGACGGGTTTTCAGTTTTGGTCCCAGGAGCCCAGACGATGCAGTGTGCCTAGTATGTTCCAGAGTTAGCAGTGACGATGGGTAATTACACCGTGACCGATCACATTTTTGTGGTCAACATACCAGATACCAATGTGGTACTGGGTTTTCAGTGGCTGATTACGCTACGGAAGGTCACCACGGATTTGGAGGCCTTAGAGATGGAGTGGGATGACAAGAAGACTGGGAAGCATGAGAAGATCCGCAGGATGCATACTTACCCACCTCAGACAGTGTCGGCACGTTAGATGGAGGCAGATTTCTGAAAGGTTAACATAGAGTGGGCGGTTGAGTTACGGGCATCCGAGGCAGAGACCACTGATCGAGCAGTTCATCCAGACATACAGGCCATCCTTGACAGGCATGAGGTAGTGTTTGGGGCTATACCACTAGGTCGGCCACCAGATAGAGGGTTTGAGCATACCATCGAGCTGGAGCAGGGTATCTAGGCAATGATCACTACACCCTATAGGCATCCCAAAGCCTATCGGGATGAGATTGAGCGGGCCATCCAAGATTTGTTGGCTCTTGGACACATCAGACCAAGCACGAGCCCGTTTTCTTCTTCTGTAGTGCTGGTGAAGAAGAAGGACGACACTTTGAGGATGTGCATTGACTACAGGGCCCTGAATAAGAAGACTCTGAAGAATAGGTACCCTATACCCAGGATCGATGAGCTGATGGATGAGCTGAGAGGAGCGAAGTTCTTCTCAAATATTGATTTGAGATCAGGGTACCACCAGGTTCACGTGAGGGAAAAGGACATTCCCAAGACCGCCTTTAGGTGCCATTATGGGCATTTTGAGTTTTTGGTTATGCCTTTTGGGCTGACCAATGCCCCAGGCACCTTTCAGTCATGCATGAACCATATCTTCCGCAGTCATATGAGGAAGTTTGTATTGGTTTTCTTTGATGACATACTCATATACAGCAGGACATGGGAGGAGCATCTCCAGCATATCGAGGTAGTACTACGCATCTTGGAAGAGCAACAATTCTATGCTAAGCTCTCCAAGTGTGAGTTTGGGATGACAGAGATGTTGTATTTGGGTCACATCATTGGAGTGGATGGAGTGAGGTTCCATGAGGAAAATATTAGAGCCATCAGAGATTGGCCGAAGCTGAAGAATGTGACAGAGCTTCGAGGCTTCATTGGGATATGTGCCTATTACAAGAAGTTCGTCAAAGGGTTCTCACAGCTTGCTGCACCCCTTATAGATCTGATAAAGAAAGGGGCATTCAGTTGGACAGATACAGTGCAGAAAGCCTTTGATAGGCTTAAGGAAGTGATGAGTAGCTACCCAGTGCTTGTGTTGCCGGATTTTATGCAGCCATTTGTCTTGGAGTGTGATGCGTCGTGAGAGGAAATCGGCGCAATATTGATGCAAGGGGGACACCTTATAGATTTCGAGAGCCAGAAACTCCTTCCACACGAGAGGTTGTATCCTATTTATGACAAGAATATGTTGGCCATCATGCATGCATTGGCCAAATTCTGGCAGTATCTGGTGGGAAACAGATTCAGGGCGAGGATTGACCACAACAACCTCAAGTTATTTTTGGAGCAGAAGCAGCTACAGGAGAGGCAACAGAAGTGGATCAGTAAGATCCAAGCATATGACTTTGAAATTAGTATGTCAAGGGTAAGAATAACATGGTAGCAGATGCTCTTTCACACAGACTAGCCACATTATCTCTTATGAGCTTGGACGTAGATTGGAGAGCTCGAATTTTAGTTGAGTACTCCAAGGATAGGTTTTTATGTGAGGTGCTAGACGGGGAGGTGGTGGATGATCGGTACAGGCTGGTTTATCAAATCATCTATTACAGGGACAAGATCTTCTTGACTAAGGGATCTTAGCTTAAGAATAAGATACTCCAAGCATCACATGATTCTCCATTGGCAGGCCATCAGGGGTTTACCAAAACCTACAGGGCCATTCGAGAGAGGTTCTCATGGAAGGGCCTCAAGGAGGACGTAATCAAGCACATCATAGAGTGTGATGTTTGTCAGAGGAACAAAGGTGAGATGAGCCATCCTGTAGGGTTGTTGCAACCTCTTCCCATTCCAGAGAGAAAATGGGAGAGCATATCGATGGATTTCATCAGAGGATTTCCCATGGTGCAGGGCAAGGATTGTATCTTTGTTATCGTTGATTGATTGACAAATTATGCGCACTTCTTCACCATATCCTTGTATTACACAGTAGTGCAGGTGGCCGAGCTGTTCTTCTGGGATATTTTCAGGTTGCATGGTCTTCCCAAGACCATCATTAGTGACACGGAAAGCTTCTTCATGGGTGGATTTTGGCAGGAGCTTTTCCAGCTAGTGGGGACAGAGTTGACACCGAGTACCAGTTACCACCCATAGACGGATGGACAGACAGAGATAGTTAACAAGTGGCTGGAGGGCTACTTGCGTAACTATGTTATTGGGAAACAACGAGCATGGTTGAGATGGTTGCATTTGGGGATGTACTGCTACAACTCGACACATCACATTTCTATTGGGATGTCACCATTTTACGCTTTTTATAGGTACCATCCTTTATCATTTGCTGATGTGATGTTCGGTGTGAGTAAGGCTCCTACAGCCATGATGTGGATCCAAGAGAGTCAGGATATCCTCCGAGCTCTCAAGGACAACATGGTTACAACACAGAACCAGCAGAAGTTGTATGCCAACAGAGGTCGGGTGGAGCGAGAGTTTGAGGTAGGGGACTTGGTCTACCTACGCTTACAGCCATACTGACAGTCATTGGTGAAGCAGAAGGGAGCTGAGAAGCTTAAGCCATGTTTCTACAGGCCATAGAGGGTGATACGTAGGATTGGGCAGGTTGCATATGAGTTGGAGCTGCCCCAAGGCAGCAAGATCCACAACATTTTCCATGTATCATGCCTGAAGAAGGCGATGGGACAGCAGGTGACAGTGACAGAGGAGCTACCACCTACAGATGATGAGGGGCACTTGGTATTGCAGCCAGAGGCCATTATTGATACTAGGGAGAGGTGGTTACAGAGCAGGACAGTCCGGGAATTCTTGGTCAGGTGGAATAATTTGCTGGATGAGGATGCCACTAGGGAGAGCGAGAAAATTCTACAACATCCATCACTTCAGTTGCTTGAGGGCAAGCAACATTTTGCCGGGGGGGACTGTAATATTCCTAATTAGCGACAGCTAATTGGAATATTCGACTTTGTATAGTTTTTCCATATATGGTTTGTAGATAAATAAGAAAAGTGAGTAAAGAGGGTCTAACTCACTTTAGTAAAATAAAACATCCTCCTAGCAGCACAACGTTGTGACTCAAGGGGGGTCAAGGGGGGCCACACACCACGTAGAGGAGGGAGACTACATGCACTATAGAAGCTTCTGCATAGATAAGGATGAGGATGTGGAGGAGAGAGAATGTTACGATGGGTTTCAGAGGGAAACCAATGCTATAAAAGATGGAGGAGCCTCCTCATTTGGATCATTCTGGATTTTTTGATTTTGGAGTGAGGCTTTGGTATTCTTTCACATGTTGGGTATTTAGCCTGTTTGCAACACTGTTTAGTGCACCGAGTGTCTCCATGCGGAGATCTCACCCTTAGCTACGGGGGACTTCGAGTGCCTGCTCGGGCAAGGTTTTTTTGTGGTATTTTGTGAGTCGTTTCAGTGTTTGGGTTTGTTGTGGAGCTGGAGCTTATACAGACTGTGCAGTCACTGGGAGAGACGACGCGGTCCCTTGTGGAGGAGCTCCAGATTGGGGTTTCTACAAGTGATTTCGCCAAGATTTCAGGCAGAGGGTCAGCCTTTGCCTGTCGCAGGTTTTGGCGGATTTTCTGGCAGTATTTCAGCTGTTTCCATCCAGCTACTGTGTTGTTCAATGGAGGCCAACGTAATTCACTGGGGATGCAGTTTTTGGTGTTTTCGGGGGTTGACCATTCTTGGAATGGTTTGCGGATATTTTTTGGGTTGTTGAGGAGAGGAGGTTTGCCGATTTTCAGCTCATTCTGGCAAGGGGATCAGCCCCTAGTTTTCTGTCCATTCCAGTAGTTGCAGCTACACAACATTTTCTAGCAGCTAGGACGCAGTTCCTAGAGAGGCCATTTCCAGTTTTCTCTGAGAGTGTTTTCTTACTTTCCTTGTGCAATTTTAGCCCATTGTATTCCATTACATTTCTCAGATTAATAAAATGGCTTAGCATTTCTTCTATATGTTTTCTAGATGAGTTGCCGTAGTTGCCATTATTGTCGTGGTTGTCGTATACTCTTTCTATTGTATTTCTATTATTGTTTTTGAGCATTCTAGTTCTATATCACTTGGTGTGTTATCTTTCACTCTTAGACAGAGCCTGGAAAGGGCCAGGTAGCCTCTGGATCGCGTCCTATTTAGAGGCGACATATTCCGTAAATGCCTTCCCAGTTGATCTCTGATTGGAGTTTGCTGTGTTTTTGAGATATCCCCGAAACAAGATATTACATTTCTTCAACCTACAAACATGGGTGTCCCGATCCTGGACTTTGAACCACAGAGGTTGCTCTACATACACCTCTTCCTTTATCGCACCATGCAGAAATGCAATCTTCACATCCATCTGATGAAGATTCCATCCTTTCGTAGTAGCAAGGGGTATGATAGATCAGATGGTGGTATATCAGGCCACAGGTAAAAATATATCATCATAGCTTACACCTTCCTTTCGGGAGAAGCCACGGGCAATGAATCTTGCCTTGAACTTTTCAGCACTACCATCAGATCCATGCTTGATCTTATAGAACCATTTTGAGATGACAACTGATTTGTCCTCCATTCTAGGAACCACATCCTAGACATCATTCTTCATAATGGACTCATATTCTTTGTTCATAGAGTCCCTCCAGACTTGATGCTTTACAGCTTCCTCAAAATATCCATGCTCAGCTTGTACGATTTTACTCATGGCTTCTAGATACCCTTGGTATCTATTTGACTTCTTGCTTTCATGGAATGTCCCCCTTGGGGCCATATGTCTCTTGGCATCCTTGAGAGTGTCCCTAATCCATGATGGTTTTCTATTCATTGAAGGAGGTGGATAAATAGGGTCGATCAGTCCTTCAACATTAGACATCGCCTCATCCTTTGGTTCTTCTTGATTATCAAGCCTTGCTTCATGATCTTCAAGATCATCTTCGTGAAAGGTAACATCGTGGCATATCTCCACTTCCCTTTGACAAGACACATAGAATCTAGAGGCCTTTGAAGTTTCGTTGTAGCCGACAAACATTCCCTTTTTCCCATAAGCATGCAAGTTGCTCCTCTTCTCCTTTGGTACATGAAATAAGCACGACATCCAAAAACTCCAAGATGTGAGACGTCAGGTTTCTTACCAAAGAAAACCTCTTCAAGAGTTTTGGAGTCCAAAGTGGAATATGAGCATCGGTTTTGTATGTACACAGTAGTGTTCACAGCTTCTCCCCACAAAAACTTCAGAAGGCCTTGTTAACGTAGTATGACATGGGAAGCTTCCACAATGGTCTTGTTATTTCTTTCAGTAGCTCCATTTTTCTCAGGAGTATAGACAGTTTTGGTCTCCCTGTTGATGCCAGCTTCTCTGCAAAATTTATTGAACTCGTTGGTCTCGTATTTAGGTCCATTATCGAGTCTCAATATCTTGATCTTCTTCCATGTTATATTTTCCACCAAGGCTTTGAAGGTACAGAACGACATGAAAGCCTCATCCTTATTTTTCAAGAATTATATCTAGGGCTTGCGAGAGAATTCTTCTATGAAGATCATATAATAAGAGAATCCACCCAAGAATGTCACGGGCAACATACAAGATAGGTCAGAATGTACTAGTTGAAAGACATCAGGTGTCTTTGTGAAACTTGAGGGTAAAAATCCCCTTGTATGATTTCCTTTTGCACAACCCTGACATACACCTTCATGATCATTCGTGAACTTGGGCATCCCCATCACTACCTTCCTTGCTTCGGGAAGGGATTTGTAGTGAAGGTGTCCAAACCTTCGGTGCCATAGTTCAGTCTGTCAGATACTATCACATGTCATTACTCCCAGTGGACTTCCTCCTACCTCGTATAGTGTATCAAATTTAAACCCAATCATGATAGCTTCCTTGAAACTCATCTTCCAGATGTGCACATTCCAATCAAATAATGCCACATTGAAACATTTGTCTTCCATGACTGAAATAGACACAAGGTTCTTCTTCAAATCAGGTACATATAGTACATCTTGCAAGTGTAGGACCTGACCTTGAGAAAAGGGGAGGGTCACAGTCCCTATCCCTTTCACGAGATATATGGAATTATCTCCAACAATAATTTTTAGATTAAAATCCTTCTCAAACATATCAGAAATTGTTTCCTTGAAACTAGTGATTTGCCTTGATGCACCAGTATCTATTAACCAGACATCCATAGTGTCCGATGGAGATGTAACAGAGAGGGAAAATACAAGAATGAATTCATTTCATTTATCTTAAACAACATTAGATAAATCATACTTGTAATTTCTCGATATTTATAAAGGTTTCCCATTTCCACCATAGGGAGCCTTCCTCTTCCCTTTTTACCTATTGTTCCTTTGATTCCCAATCCTTTAGTTGTTATTGTTGTCATCATCATCAGGACAATCCTTCTTGGAAGGGAATTCTCTGGCATAGTGGTCAGTCTTGTGACAAGTGTAACATTTCCCTTTCTTTCCTTGCGCCCCTGCTCTTCCTTTTTTACTTGGAGCACTTTTTTTTTCTTCTTAGCATGAGCAGTGAAGGTGACATTTCCTTAATTTTCATATTCCTTCATCCTTCTCTCTTCTTGTACGCATCTCGATAGTACTTCATCAAAATCAGGTATCACATTGTTATTGAGGATGGTAGTATTAAATAAATGCCATTTAGAGGAGAGACCTCCAAGTGCAGTGAGAACCACTTCTCGATTAGCTATTGTCTCCCCAATGGCCAGAAGATTATTTCTTATTTGGATCAACTTCAAAAAATAAGATTGGACAAATTCATCCATGCCTTTCTTCTGATTCTTGAGTTGGTTCTTCAAGAAAAGTAATTGATTTGCATTGTTGGCCTTGAGAATGTTGACCAAATTATAATACATATCCTTGGATGTTCCCAGCTCAGAGATGTAGGCTACTAGACTCTTATGAATTGAATCCTGGATCATCAACTTTGCTTTAATTTTCCCCTTCTTATACTTTGACTTGGTGGCAGCAGGTGCAGTGGATGGAGGCTCTTGGATTCTACCCTGCACATTTTCCATGACATCTTTGTCTTCCAACTTAAGATCCAAAGTCATCTTCCAAGCATGGAAGTCTTCCTTTCCAGTCAATTTGTCATTAGCTTCAAATCCATTATAGTTTGAGGCACCCATGCTCTTCTTCGGTGATTGCTACAAACTTGGGCTTTGTCTTCACGTCAGCTATGATGCCATGTAAATTTTCGTAGATGTTATATGCTTGATGCAACTTTAATTTTATCCCCAATGTCATACAAAAATCACAGAAAGAATAAAGTAATATGCTGATAAAACATACCAATAGATCGATAGAAGACAAGCGAAAAATTACACTTAACTTGATTAGCAAAATATATGTGTTGTGGTGCGTTACAGTGGTCAACATGATGCTTCAATCAATAAAGATTCAATATGGTCAGCCAACCAAAACTATTACAAAACCCTCTCGCACAACTATATCAGTCAACCTGAAGTCAACAAAATTCAACATTGTCCTAGTCAATGGTCAACGCAAAACAACAGTAGGAAAAAGTCAACATAGCCTAGTCAAAGTCAACAATCAACCTGGATTTCAGTGCCAAAAAATGAAAACTAAAGAAATTGGAATTTTGACCAAGATTGAGGTCAATTTTACCAAGTGTTTACCAAAGTCAATGCTAGTCAACTCTGCACTGAAAACCCTAGGTTGAAAACAAAAAATCCTTTTGCTGCATTTCCCACGTGTGGAGAAGAAGAGACTCCAAGTGATGATCGAACCAATTAGATGTAGAGAGAGAATCTGTGATGATGTGATGGATGAAATGACCTCCAATGTTGACCTATATATATCCATCAATGAGGGTGTGTGACACATTTATTGGGGCTTCAAGACTACATTTCAATTCAAGCCAACCTGCACATATTTTGAATAAATTCAAAATAAATGTTCTGCTCATCAGATCAAGATGATATTTATATCGATATTGAACCTCTCCGAAAGAGGAATCTAATAAAAACATTGGAATCTTCGTCTGCAAGTCACAATATGGAGTTTGGACCTAGTTTTCCAACATTAACACATTTCCTACCACTACATTAATAAAGGAGGGTGGCCCTCCTCCCCACCATTGGGGAGTATGGTTTTAAGGAGGTTGTATACTAAAAAACCCCTAATTAGGGTTATTAGAGCCAAACATAGTGATGTTATAAATACTTCCATTGTATGGAATAAATAATTAATACTCACCTAGATACTATAATTTCTCCAAAAAACTATAAATTGTTGCATTCCTAGTCATGGGAATTACTGCCCCTTCAAGTTGAACTCACTTACATGATGGACCCTTTTTCCTTTCTATCCTTCTTAATTTCCATATTCAGATTATGTAATTAACTGATATCTAAAACATTGGATATTAATATTATTATCCTTTGAAAAGAACAAGATTTTTGTGTGGAGATGAATATCGATATTAAAAATGATCTCATCTATTATTGCTATCATTTAGGAAATATATAAGCACGACCATTTTATTCCTGAAAAATACTATATTTTATGTTAAGAATGGGAGGTGTCATTTTCAGCATGTTTGAAAACTATTATATTATATTGACTTTATCACATGGAAAAATTTGATGTATTGTGATAAAAGGTTATAACGATAGAAACATTCACACAATGCAAGGCTTCACACATAGATAATGTTTTGGGATAATACGCTATGAGTGAGAAATTTTTTTTCCCATGCAATGTGCAAGGTGTATACAACTTTAATTTTGTCCAATAAAAATGAAGTGATCATAGTGAAGAAAAATTTGATGAAGTGAAATGCTTCATATGAAAAAAAATTTTGCATGATTTAATAAAGAGAGATCATCACCAAAGGAAAATTTTTAGGGAAATGTGACATATCACATGAAAAATAACTCTATTTACCTGAAAGAAAGCAAATAAGGAAAAACTTGGTCTCGAAAATATATCATGCATGTGGAAACCCTCGCTCCATGTGATACATTATAGGAATACAAGATTTTCCTTGCAATGCATTAAGAGGAAGAATATATTCAATACATAAATTCATTTCAAGTAAAGAAATATTCAATTTATGTAATGGAAAAGATAATTCAAATGAGTTACATTTAAAAATTTCCCTTTGCCAAAATGAAGTAAATTGTCTAGTGGTGTGATATGTCAAAAATAAAAGTGGTTTCGATGTGACACATCCTACATTACATCCAATGATATTTGAAGTGTAATACATCATAATTAATGAAAATTTGATGCCATTGGAAAATATTTCTTACAATTTTTGGGAGTTTCTTAATGGTCAAAAAGTATTTCTCAAAGGATAAGGAAAACATTAAGGAAAGTTGTTTAGGATCCTAGTGATTTTAAAAGGAAAAATAAGTACGACAAACTTCTTAACAAAATGTTCAATCTCAAGGAAGTAAATACAAAATACTTTCCATGAAGGTCAAGAAACATCCGAATAAAAGGAGGACCCCTTTCTCTTTTTTATTTTATTTGACAATAAGGAAAAAATAATATAAGGGCCTATTGCTAGCTCAACAAAATCCTAGTTTTATTGCATCATTGAAGCACATGCACTACAAGACAAGCGCTAGCCTCAATGTCTAGATGTCCATTTTAGAATTTAAGTCCTATCACCATATTTTTTCAACTCTGGTATCACCACAAGCTCTAGGACCTTCACAGATTAATCATGAACATTACAATGAAGTAGTTGTGAGGTAATAAATGGGTCACACTAAGATCAAGACAAATCAAGAAAAGACTCTCCATAATCATTCCCTATCATCTATTTATCACGAAAGGATAGTGCTACAATATCAAACAAGGTGTTAGCTCTACAATAAAAACCATTGATTCCTCTAGCATCATGCTCCTCTCTAGGTGTCATTTGCATATTTCAATCCCTAGTGTTTAAAATCAGAAAATCTTAGCATCTCGTAAGAGAAATCTATCTAAGAAAATCCAAGATGTGTCTCTCTTATTCATGCATTCTCCTAATGTTTACATCATAAACCTTCGTGTCTCACACCGTGAAAGACTTTTCCAAGACAATTAGAAAGACATGATTAAGTAGAATTATGTTGTATATTAATGAAATCTCTCTCCACCTTTTTTATATAGAGTAGATCAGGCTCGATGTACATAATGTTCATACAAGAAACCAATAAGGTAACCATGAGTGGAGTGATCTACATCACAATGACGTACAAATTTTTTCAAAGGGTTTATCGAACTTCCAAGTTAAAACATCGTCCATGCATGATTCTCCTAGGGCTAAACATCATCCTCTAAGATAGTGCACTCACAAATAGGTTGTTAATCCAAAATTATGTCTTCCACAATTATTTCGAAATGACATCATCCATGGCATTCTTTCTCTACGAATGTGTTTTATGTCCTCTCACGTGCTCAATGTTTTTCCATGTGAACACATGTGTTTACCATGTTAAAATACTACTCATCAACATATATGCTTGGGTGCACAAACAACCTTGACCATCAAGTAAGCTCGTAAACCAAAGTTTCATAACCTCAAGTGTGCAACCTCAGAGGTGTATGTCAAAAGGTCACATAGTCTTAGGAATAAGTGACCTCATCCAAACATCTAGTACTCCTGAATAAATATATTCTCAAATCAAATAAAAAATTCTTAAAATATTTTTATAAAAAAAAGTGTGATTCTCATTATCACAAACTCCAGTAATCAGAAAGACAGACCTCCCTTTTTCTAATAAAAGTCATAAAATAAATGTAAAAGGTCAAAAACAATAATAGCAAGCAAACCAAAGATGATTATCAATTTTGTATTGAGAAACCCAAAAAGAGAGAAACCAACCTCTATGGGGAGATTGATTTATCCATTTTCATATTGAGACATAATACTGATAGCCGATTTGGGTAGGTTGTCTAATGATTAGCATCTACGACTGTGACAGAGATTTATTTTCTAGCCCAAACAACTCATGATAAAGCATTGCCTAAGATATGTTAATTTCAATGTTATTTTTTTGGTTTCACTGATGGTGGAATTGAATATCACTTTAGTTTTTTAATTCATTCGGTTTATAATATTAACAATCAGTAAGGTTGATTGATCACTTACGGTTTATCATAATAATAATCATGTGACTTTAAAATTCCTCTGTGTTTAAAATATTGGGTCGTGTTCTTTACTAAGCTCTTGTACCTTTAATATTGTTCCTTTGGCCTTATTGGTCCCTTAGATTATTAATATTTTTCCCTTAGGTCCATCAATTCCTTCGGTTTCTAATATTAAACCCTTGCTTTATTACTTCTTTTGGTTTATAATATGAATAATACCTTGGGTTGATTATTAGTGTTTATTAATTTCTTTGGTTTTTATATTTTTTTATTAATTTTATTGATCCTTTGACTTTATTAATCACTTGAGTTTATTAATAATTTTTATTTCTAATACCAATTTCTTAGGTAATATTTTTCCCTTGGGTTCACCAATTCCTTTGGTTTATAATATTAAATCCTTGGGTTTATTAGTTCTTTTGGTTTATAATATGAATAATCCCCTGGGTTAATTATTAGTGTTTATTAATTTCTTCAACTTGAGTAATTTTTTATTCATTTTATTGATCCTTCAACTTTATTAATCACTTGAGTTTATTAATAATTTTTGTTTCTAATACTAATTTGCTAGGTTTATAACATTAATAATCCCTTCGGTTTATTGATGTTTTTTTTTTATAATATTAATAGTCCCTTTGCTTTATTGATGTTTTATGTTTATAATATTAATATTTCACTGTATTTGTTGATCCATTCAGTTTATAACATTGATTCTTTAATTTTTCGAATTCTTTCGGTTTGTAATATTATTCCCTTCAGTTTATTAAATCCAAATATTGGGGTTTAAATACTAGTCCTAGAGTTTAATATTAATGCATGGTCCAATGTCACATTATAAAAAATACTCACTCAATATGGAAATAAACCATGGGAAACCATTGTTAATTAGCGTTAGCCATAGTCCATCAATGTCATCCATGGTCAAATGTCACCTCCTGACAAATATTGTCTCAATATGAAAATACCCATGGCCAACCATGGTCATAGTTGGTCCAACGTTGCATTATAACAAAAATGATGTCAACATTTCAATCAAGCATGGTAAACCATGTTTATTCCCCTCAGTTTATAATATTAACAACCATGTGACTTTATCGATCATTTTTCTTTAAAAAATTGATTCCTAAGATTTATTAATCTCATTATTAATCATGTGAGTTTCTCATTCATTTGTATTTAAAATATTTATTCCTAGCCTTTACTAATATTTTTTGTCTTTTATATGGATCCCTTGGCCTTGCTCATCTCTTATGTTTTCAATATTTTTCCCTTGGGTTCCCCAATTCCTTTGGTTTATAATATTAAACCCTTGGTTTTATTAGTTCTTTTGGTTTATAATATTAATAATCCATTGTGTTTATTAATTAGTTTATTTTAAAATATTGATTCTTATGGTTTATTAATTTCTTAGATTTTTTAGTTTAAAATATTTATTCTTAGGGTTTGTTATTCTCTTGTGTTTTTAATATTGTCAATCAATGTCATCCATGGTCAAGTGTCACATTCTGACAAATATTGTCTCAATATAAAAATCACCCATGGCCAACCATGGTCATAGTTGGTCCAACGTCACATCGTGATAACAATTGTGTCAATGTTTAAATAAAGCATGGTAAACCAAGTTTATTCACATCAGTTTATAATATTAATAATCATGTGACTTCATCAATCATTTTTATTTAAAAAATTGATTCCTAAGATTTATTAATCTCTTTATTAATCATGTGAGTTTCTCATTCATTTTTATTTAAAATATTTATTCCTAGCCTTTACTAATCGTTTTTTTGTATATGGATCCCTTGGCCTTGTTGATATCTTATGTTTTTAATATTTTTCCCTTGGGTTCCCCAATTCCTTTGGTTTGTAATATTAAACCCTTGGGTTTATTAGTTCTTTTGCTTTACAATATTCATAATCCATTGTGTTTATTAATTAGTTGATTTTAAAATATTGATTCTTATGGTTTATTAATTTCTTGGTTTATAATACTAATATTTATCCCTTAGGTTTATAACATATTTCCGTTGGGTTTACTAATTTACTGGGTTTATAATATTAAATGTTTGTGTTTATTTGTTCCTTAACTTTATAATTTTAATAATTCTTTTGGTTTATAATATTACATATTTTGGTTTACAACACTAATAATCCATTGAGTTTATTAATCTCTTGAGTTTAAAATATTAATTCTTAGGGTTTATTAATTTCTTAGGTTTTTGAGTTTCAAATATTAATTATTAGGGTTTATTAATCTCTCATGTTTCTAAAATTGATCCGTTGGCCTTATTCGTCCTTTACGTTTTTAGTATTTATCCTTGGGCTCCCCAATTCCTTTGGTTTATAATACTAAACTCTTGGATTTACTAGTTCTTTTGTTTTATAATATTAATAACCCCTTGGGTTTGTTAATCTATTGAGTTTAAAATATTATATCATAGGCTTTTTTAAATCCTTAGGTTTTTGAGTTTAAAATATTAATTATTAGGTTTTATTAATCTATATTTTTTTAATATTTATCCCTTAGGTTTTTAATATTTATCCCTTGCGTTCACCGATTCCTTTGGTTTATAATATTAAACCCTTGGGTTTATTAGTTCTTTTTGTTTATAATGTTAATCAAACCTTAGGTTTATTAATATCTTGAGTTTAAAATATTAATTCCTAGGCTATATTAATTTCTAAGGTTTTTCAATTTAAAATATTAATTCTTAGGGTTTATTAATCTCTATTGTTTTTAATATTGATCCCTTGTCCTTATTGATCCCTTAGGTTTATAATATTTATCCCTTTGGTTCAGTGATTTCTTTGGTTTATAATATTAAACTCTTGGGTTTATTAGTTATTTTGGTTTATAATGTTAATAATCACGTTGGTTTATTAATATCTTAAGTTTAAAATATTGATTCTTATGGTTTATTAATTTATTAAGTTTTTTAGTTTAAAATATCAATTCTTAGGGTTTATTAATCCCTTGTATTTTTAATATTGACCCTTTATGTTTTTAATATTTATCCCTTTTGTTAACCAATTCCTTTGGTTTATAATATTTAAACCTTGCGTTTATTAGTTCTTTCGGTTTGTATTATTATTTATCTCTTGGGTTTATTAATATTTTGAGTTTAAAATATTAATTGTTAGGGTTTATTAATTTCTTAGGTTTTTTGTTTTTAAATATTATTTCATATGATTTATTAATCTCTTGAGTTTAATATATTAATTCTTAGGGTTTATTACTTTCTTAGGTTTTTGGGGTTTTAAGTATTATTTCTGAGGGTTTTTTAATTTCTTCAAATTAAATTATTTATTCTTAGGGTTTTTTTATTTCTTGATTTATAATATTAATACTTATCCTTTGCTTCACCAATTACTTGGGTTTATAATATTAAATCCTTGTGTTTATTAATTATTTTGGTATAAAATATTAATAACCCCTTGAGATATTGGTAAGAGATATAAACTTATTATAATATTAATAAATTATTATTATTATGTTATTTTTGAATATTTTACTATTGAATAATATATATATATATATATATATATATATATATATATATATATATATTAATTTAATATATAGTATGTATATAGTTAATATTATTAATATATTATAAGTAAATATATAAAATATATTGATAATTATAATCATAAATATATAATATTTAATTTGGTGAAATACATGTGGTGAGTCATGGATATAGGTTTATCGGAATATATCAATTACATTGGTGAATGTGGTTGTAAATCTATTTCATATAAGCCTATGGGGTATATCAACCACATTAGTAAATGTGATTGTACTAGTTTATCCATTTTCATATCGAGACACAATAATCATAGCCGGTTTGGAGAGGTTGTCCAATGATTAGCACCTACGACTACGAGAGAGATTTATTTTCTAGCCAAAACAACTAATGATAAAGCATTGCCCAAGACAGCCTCTTTCTCTTTGGGAAGGTCTGCAATTTTTTGCAGACCGGCCCTGACCGGTGGTGGCACATTGAAGTTCCTGATTTGCTCGGTGGCAGCAGATCGGACTTGCCCGGTGGTGGCGCATTGAAGTTCCTGATTTGCTCGGTGGCAGCAGATCGGACTTGCCCGGTGGTGGCACATTGAAGTTCCTGATTTGCTCGGTGGCAGCAGATCGGACTTGCCCGGTGGTGGTGCATTGAAGTTCCTGATTTGCTCGGTGGCAGCAGATCGGACTTGCCCGGTGGTGGCGCATTGAAGTTCCTGATTTGCTCAGTGGCAGCAGATCGGACTTGCCCGGTGGTGGCGCATTGAAGTTCCTGATTTGCTCGGTGGCAGCAGATCGGACTTGCCCGGTGGTGGCGCATTGAAGTGGTCAGGCTCTGGTATGTGGTGATTTTTTTAGTGTGTCCTGCAGTTTTTCAGTTGGGTAGAATTATTCATCAGAGGATCAGAAATTTTATCAGTCCAATATGAATAACAGTATAGAATCGTATCTCCACGAGTCTGGAAAACTCGATGGATCGAATTTCTCCAACTGGAAATTCAAGATACATACTTTACTTGAAAGTGCAAATGCGTGGTCGATCGTTATAGGAAATGAGTTGAGACTAGGAGAAACTGCACAAGAACAAGACTGGGATAAAAGGGAGACCAAAGCAAAGGTCATACTGAAGATGTCCGTCAAGGACAATATTATCCCGCATATTAGAGACTGTAAATCGTCCACTGACATTTGGACGACGATCAAGAACCTATACCAGACGCAGAATACAAACCGTGTCTTGTCACTCAAAGGCAAGCTATTTTCAATGAAGATGGAGGAGAATGAGTCCGCTGCTGGATTCATTGCTAGAGTCAAAGACCTGAAGGACAGATTGGGAGATATCGGAGAGAAAGTTTCTGATTCAGATCTGGTCACGATCACATTGAACAGAATGATAGATGAATATCATATGTTCATCACTGGACTGGCAGCGAGGGAGAAAGCCCTTGCGTTTGAAGAGCTGACAGGGATTCTGCTACAAGAAGAAGAGCGACGACAAAATTTGAAAACACAGAGCAATGATCTTGCTCTGATGGCCAAAAGGCGACAGTATAGAGGGAAGCAGCCACAGCAGCAACAGCAACCACAACAGCAGAAAGGAGCCAACACGTTTCAAAAGAGTCCGTTTAAAGGTATGTCTGCTAATAATTTTCCCCGCAAGAAATGTTTTTACTGTGGAAAACCTGGTCATCAGATTAAAGAATGTTATAAGAGGCAGGCAGACGAAGCAAGAAATAAACAGAGAAAGCACAAAGGATACTTTGTTGAGGAAGATGAGGACCATAGCCACGAACTTCGACTATTTACAGCTGATTGTGCCCTTTCAGCTTCAAAGGGAGATGAGGACGACATATGGTATGTCGACTCTGGTGCATCCTCACATATGACAGGTAAGATGGAATGGTTTGAATTTCTTGAAGAAACTTCATGTGGGTCGAAAATCTATTTAGGAGATGATAGTGGATATGAGATCAAAGGATACGGTCATATTCCGGTAAAGTTACCTAGTGGTGACATTAGACACCTTAAAAATGTATTGTATGTGCCCGGAATTAAGAAAAATTTGATCTCTGTATCTATGATCACTGATCAAGACATGCAAGTTCAATTCTTTAAGACTAACTGTTTCATAAAGGATAGCCAGATGGAAACAGTGGCAACAGGAGTGCGTGTGGGGAGCCTGTACAGACTAGATGTGAAAAGTATGCCACAGCAAGCCATGGTCGCAACTAGATCGATAGAAAATCTCTGGCACCAGAGATTCGGCCATCTTAATCTGCAAGACCTCATCCTACTTCAGAGAAAAGGTATGGTCGATGGACTCCCTATTTTCCATAATGTTCAGTTGGATTGTGATGGATGTGCATTAGGGAAAATGCATAGAGAAGAGTTCCCTTTGCATGTTAATAGAAAGGAAAGAGATATTTTAGAACTGGTGCATTCAGGCATATGCGGACCTATGCAAACTAGGTCACTAGGAGGTGCATATTACTTTCTCTTATTTACAGATGATTGCACTAGGTTCTCATGGATATACTTTTTAAGTAAAAGGAGTCAGACCTTTCAGTATTTTAAAGAGTTTAAATCTATGGTAGAAAACCAGACAGGAAAAAGGATAAAAATTCTCCGCTCAGATCAAGGGGGAGAATACAAGTTGGGAGAATTCATGAATTTCTGCAAGCAGCATGGGATTGTTCAACAGTTCACAGTGCCCCATACTCCTCAGCAGAATGGAGTGGCAGAACGAAAGAACAGAATTCTTGTGGAGTGCGCAAGGAGCATGCTTCAAGGTAAGGGTCTATCAAATGGTTTTTGGGCAGAAGCTATTAACACTGCTGTCTACTTAAAAAATAGGAGTCCTACTAAATGTTTAGGCTTCAAAACCCCTTTTGAAGCATTATTTGGATTCAAACCAGCAGTGAGTCACTTAAGAATATTTGGGTCAAAAGCTTACGCTCATATACCTAAGGAAGATAGGAAGAAGTTAGATCCTAAAGCCCTGAAATGTACCTTTGTTGGATATGGCACTGAGTTCAAAGCATATAAGTTATTTAATCCTGTGACTCATAAGGTGTTTGCAAGCATAGATGTCATATTTCATGAACAGGTTGAAGAAGGAAAGGATGACTGTAATAATGATTGGCACATTCCATTGCTAATGGAAGAAAACAGTGAGGATGATGAAGAACAAGAGCAGAAACAAGAAGAAGAAGTAACAGGTAATGTAATAAATGATGCAAGCCCGGAGAAGGCTGAAATAGACAGATTTGAGGTAAGTCCCCTACCAAGGAGATCAAGTAGGAAGACTCAATTACCATCCAGATTGAAAGACTATGCATTAATGACAAACATTTTAAACATTGTAGAACCTGCAAATTATGAAGAAGCATGTCAATCTGATGCATGGAGGGCTGCAATGCATGAGGAAATTGAATCAATTAATAAAAACCATACTTGGGATTTGGTTGAATTTCCTGAAGGTAAAACCCCCATAGGATGCAAATGGTTGTACAAACCTAAAATAAATGTAGATGGGAGTATAGAAAAACTTAAAGCTAGACTGGTAGCAAAGGGTTACTCACAGCAAGAGGGAATAGATTTCGATGACACCTTTGCTCCTGTAGCCAAATCAAACACCATTAGAATGCTAATTTCCTTAGCAACAAAACATAAATGGCAGCTACACCAGCTAGATGTTAAGTCTGCATTTCTGAATGGTGACTTGAAAGAAGAAATTTATTTAGTTCAGCCTGAAGGTTTTGTGAAAAAGGGGCAGGAACATCTTTTTTGTAAATTGAAAAAGGCACTTTATGGTTTAAAACAAGCACCCAGGTCGTGGTATGAGAAGATTGACTCATTTTTTGTACAACATGGCTTTCATAGGAGCTTGAATGATCCAAATTTGTATACCAAGTTTAATAAACAGAGGCAAATTATTTTGATTTCTTTGTATGTAGATGATATGATCATAACAGGGGATGCTAACAATCTGATCAAAGAAATCAAACGGCAGATGTCACAAGTGTTTGAGATGAAAGATCTCGGAAATCTCCATTACTGTTTGGGATTGGAAGTATGGAGAGATTCTAGACAAACTTTTCTTACTCAAGGGAAGTATGCCAGAAGCTTGCTGGAAAAGTTCAGAATGGAGCAGTGTAGATCAACAGCAACACCATTGCAGCAGAACTTAAAGTTGAGCAGTGATGATGGTACTAAAGAGGTGGATGCCACTATGTATAGACAACTAGTTGGCAGTTTGATATATCTCACTACAACTAGACCAGATTTGGCATACTCTGTTAGTACATTGAGCCAGTTCATGTCAAAACCACTCGAAAGTCACTGGATCGCAGCAAAAAGTGTGTTGAGGTATCTTAGTGGTACTAGTAATTATGGTATTTTGTACACTGACACTTCTGATGTTACTCTAGCAGGTTTTTCAGATTCAGATTGGGCAGGTAACTTGGATGATCGAAGGTCTATCACAGGTTACACTTTCAGCATTGGATCCGGGGTCATAGCATGGAGCAGCAAAAAGCAAAGTACTGTAGCCTTATCTTCATGTGAAGCTGAGTACCAAGCATTGTGTGCAGCCACATGTGAAGCTATCTGGTTGAGAAGACTTCTCAACGATGCAGGAGAAGAACAGAAAGAATCAACTATCATCAAAACTGACAACCAGAGTACCATCAAGCTTGCATACAATCCATTTTTTCATAAAAATACCAAGCACATCGATACTCGGTTCCATTTTGTTCGAGAGAAACTATAGTCAAAAGAGATATTTGTTGAATATTGTAAAACTTGTGACAATATGGCTGATATATTTACTAAGCCTCTTGGGCGTGTAAAGTTTGAATTGTTTAGAAGGATGCTAGGAGTTCAGGATAATCCTTTCTCCATTAAGGGGGGAGTTGAAAATAATTAATATTATTTTATATTAATGGAGAAATGGTTACACAAGTTGTAACGTATCTCCTTAGTTTAGGATTAGTTCCTATAATTTAGGAGTTTGTTTGCAAAACTTCCTAATTCCTAGTGTTGTACTTAATGATGTAATTTCTCATTCATGAATGTAGAGTAAACGCAGAGTGTTCTCTCTCCTTTAGTGCAAGCCTGTGTGCAAGAGACAATTGTGAGCGTAACTCCTTTTTTCAATTAAGTGCAATTTTTATCTTTTATAAAATTTTGTACTTTAAAATATTAATTATTAGGGTGTATTAGTCTCTTGTGTTTTTATTATTGATCTCTTTGCCTTATTGATCCCTTAGATTTTTAATATTTATCCATTGGGTTCACCAATTCCTTTGGTTTATAATATTTAAACCTTGGGTGTATTAGTTATTTTGGTTTGTGTTATTAATAACCTTTTCGGTTTATTAATTTCTTGAGTTTAAAATATTAATTCGACTTTGCTTATTTCTTAGGTTTTTGAGTTTTAAATATTATTTCATATGCTATATTAATCTCTTGACTTTAATATAGTAATTCTTAGGATTTATTACTTTCTTAGGCTTTTTGGTTTTAAATATTCATTCATAGGGGTTTTTACTCTCTTGAGATTAAATTGTTTATTCTAAAGGTTTTTTAATTTCTTGATTTACAATATTAATATTTATCTATTGCTTCACCAAATACATGAGTTTAATGAGATATTGATAAGAGATATACACTTACTATAAATATTAATAAAATATTATTATTATGTTAGTTTTGAATTATATTATACTTTGAGTTAAACTATTAATATATTGAAATTATTTAATAATATATTTTTATTATATATTTTACTATTAAATAATATATATATATATATATATATATATATATATATATATTAATTAGGTTAATATATACATATATATAAAATATTATGAGTAAATATATAATATATATATATTATGATTAAATATATAAAATATATTGGTGAATGTGGTTATAAATCTATTTCATATATATCTATAGACTTAGATCAACTTGACAAATAATAATGCTAGTATTAAAAATAAAAAAAAAATCATATTAATAATAATAAAGTAGTTATCCAATTATTTATTAAGAAAAACACGTCTAGGTTAAGGAATTATCTAGCATGAAATTCCTGAAATGAATGTCCCACAGAATCAGGCGAAATACTGTTAGATAATAAAATATATACACGACAACAGGCTTAATTTAATCAGTAGAGGAAAAACTTAATTTGATTCATTCCTTTGTTACCGTCTGATGATGTTAGACTTGGCTATTTCTGTTTTTGATTTGATTTAGTGGATTTTTGTTAAATATAGATGTATTGGCCGACACCATCGCTCTCTTCAAAATGCACCGTATAGTTCCAGTCTACGTAATAAAAGAAATAATTCTGGGAGTTCATTGAATTTTAAAGCATATCTTTGAAAGAAATAACAATATCACTACGACCTCGCTTCTTGGATTCACTGTCAGCACACCATGTGGCAAATTGTCATAATTGTATATACGTGTGTTGACAAAAAGATTCAGATTCTTCATTAACATGAACTCTTGACAGAATATAGCCGCTTCTCACAATGCCCGCATCTTAGATATATGGAACTTTCACATGACATTCTGACATATGAACATTAAGATAAATCCGGAACCGATGTGGTTGATGCAGGCCGAGATAAATATCGACCACAATTGTAGTATATAAACTCGTTGGAAATTTGGAAAAATTCCGCACTCTCCCTCTTTAACACAGAGAAATAAATATCACTCTACAGAAAACAGAATTTCAACTCTATAACACAAATTTTATTTCATAAAATTGTTTACAAGTTCTTCTCCAATCACAGAGGGATTTACAATTGCTAGACTGCTTCAAATCACACCCAAAACAATGTAAAAACTATTCTCTGCCTCTTAAAATCTGCCGTGAATTTCATCGTCTCGTCTATTTAAAAAACTCACCGTATTTTTCAAAATTAACATACACCGCTCCGTATTTTTTTTCTCGTACCCTCGTCTTTTTTTTTATAAAACAATGCAATCGCTATGTTTACATAAAATAGAACGTCTCCGTTCTATATCTCAACAACTAAAAAAATACAATTATGTTCTATATATTTATAGACAAAATATCTAAATTCAATTAATGTCTTCTGTTGACAAAAATCACAAAATTCTACTGCTTAAAAAAAGCATTTATGGTGCCTTAAATTTCTGTCAGCACCACCAAAAAAAAATTAATGGCAAATTCACTTGGTGGCAAATTTCTGCGGTGGTGGCATTTTGGTGGCGCGTGGGTGGCTGGTGGGCGGAGCCACCTCTCCTGGTGGTTACGGGGGGTATGGTTCTGCTCGTACCCATCAAATGGGTGAGCCCCCGTAATAAACCACAACCACACATTTTGGGTCAACGCCCAATAGACAGGTCAAATGTGGGGGGTACACTTTTGTTAACCGTCGCGTTGTTTTTGCCCCCGCACTTCGTTGATCTGCGCCTACCTGCTCCTGCTTTAACACTGATCGCTCTTCCAACCTGTGTGTCTTTAACCTTTGCCTGATCAATGATGCTTCTACCTGCTGCTCTGTCCGAGCAGTTGGAAATTAGATTCCAACACTCCCCCTTAATTTCAACTGCTAGGTTTTCCTACATACCCAAGCATTTTCTCAAGTGTTCAAAGCTTTTCTGCGCAAGTGGCTTTGTGAGGATATCTGCAAATTAATCCTCTATTCTGCAATGATGCAAAACTATCTCACCATTGTTAACCAATTCCCGTATGAAATGAAACTTGGTGTCAATGTGCTTTGTTCTTTTATGAAAAACAGAATTTTTAGACAATGCAATAGCTGAGCTATTGTCACAAAATATCACTGTCCCTTTTACCTGTTCTTGACATAAGCTTCTCAACATTTTCCTCATCCAAACTGCTTGACACGCTGCTGCTGTAGCTGCCACATATTCTGCTTCTGCTGTAGACAACGCTACAACGGGCTGTTTCTTAGAAGCCCATGAAATGGCTCCTGAACCCATATGAAAAACATAACCGGAAGTGCTCTTCCGATCATCTACACTTCCAGCCCAATCACTGTCCGTGTATCCAACTAAATCTGAACATTCTGAAGTAGTATAAAAAATACCAAACCTCTTAGTACCTTTAACATACCTCAAAATTCTTTTTGCTGCTTGCCAATGTGTATCTTTTGGCTTTTCCATGAACCTGGAAATCAAACTAACAGCATGCATTATGTCCGGCCTAGTTGCAGTCAAATACATGAGGCTGCCAACTATGCTCTTGTATAGACTAGGATCAAAATCCTTACTGCTGTCCTCTCTGCTGAGTTTTAATCCCATCACTGTGGGAGTGATTGCTGCTTTGCATTCCTGCATGTTAAATCTTTCAAGCACCTCATTAACATACTTTGCCTGTGAGATGAAAATCCCACTTTCATCTTGTTCTACTTCTATTCCCAAGAAGTATTTCAACAAACCCATATCAATCATTTCAAATTCTTCCTTCATGACTGTTTTAAAATGTTCAATAAGGCAATCATCATTACCTGTAAAAATAACATCATCAACATACAAGACTACAATCAAGATTTTACCGTCTTTTTCTTTGATGTAGAGGGTGGGTTCTCCCTCACACTTCTCAAATCCATTTTCCAGTAGATATGAATCTATCCTACTGTACCATGCTCTTGGCACTTGCTTCAGCCTATAAAGAGCTTTCTTCAACTTGCATAATTTGTGCTCTTGGCCTTTCTTTTCATAACCGAGAGGTTGATCAATGTAAACCTCTTCCATTAACACTCCATTCAGAAATGCTGACTTCACGTCCATTTGGTAAACTTTCCATTTGTTTTGTGCTGCTATGGACAACACTGCTCTCACGGTTTCCATTCTTGCAACCGGTGCGAAAGTCTCCTCATAATCTATGCCATGCTTCTGCTTATACCCTTTGACGACAAGCCTTGCCTTGTGTCTCTCTATCTTGCCTTCAGCATTACTCTTGGTCTTGTAGACCCATTTAACACCAATTACATCTTTACCTTTTGGGAGTTCAACCAAATCCCAAGTTTTGTTCCTCTCTATGGCATTTATTTCCTCATCCATAGCTTCTATCCATTTCTCATCCTTGATAGCTTCTTCGAAATGAACAAGATCATCAACATGACAATATAAAGCAAACAAAGAATTGATACCTTCATTAGCTATATCTTGTTCAGAAATATCTTTCAAACTTCTGAATTTCTTACCTCTTTCAGTAGGTGTACAAGTACTTGAAGAAGCACTTGAATTTCCTCCTTGTGGTGTGCTTGGAGAAGCACTTTCATTTCTCCTCAAGGGTGTACTTTGCTGCTCTCTTGTTGGTGTTGCCGTTTGGGGATGTATTTCAGCCAACTCATCATCATTTTCATCATGAGATAAACAGTGTTTAACATTCACTGTTTTCTCTATGCTTCCATCCCAAGCTTCCTCTTCAATGAACTGAACGTCCCTGCTCACAAGAAACTTCTTGTTGGATGGGTTATATAACCTGTAGGCCTTGGATTCCTCACTGTATCCAATGAAAATACATTTCTCCCCCTTGCTGTCCAACTTCTTCCTTAGCTGATCCGGAATGTGTGCATAAGCCACACATCCAAAAACCTTCATGTGTGTGACACTTTGCTTTGCGCCACTCCATGCCTCTTCCGGCACTTTGTTCATAACCACTTTTGTAGGGCACCTGTTCAAAATATACGCTGCACAATGTACAGCTTCAGCCCAATAATCATTAGGCAAATGCTTTGCCTTAAGCATACTCCTCGCCATGTCCATTATGGTTCGGTTCTTCCTTTCGGCTACTCCATTTTGCTGCGGTGTATATCTAGTTGTAAACTGTTTATGTATTCCATTTTCTCTACAAAAACGAGATCGGATATTGAGATATACTCACCTCTCCATTCCCCGATAAGTCAGTTTGAGAGTTTCCGCTGGATTTCTTAGCTGCTGCTATCCTCGGAAACACACTCTCATGCACTACTTGATACAAAAAGAAAAGAGCCTTGGCATCTTTCTTCTTATTGTTCTTCAGTGACTCCCTTTCTGCCTGAGTTAAAAGAAGAAACTCTACTTCATTTGCTGGCTCTTCAAAGCCATCCTCAACTAATTCCCATAACTCTTGGGAGACAAATAAAGCCCTCATAGTTATTGACCAGTAGTCATAATTTTTTCCATTGAATTGTGGGAGATGGATATTTCCCAAACTCATACCTGTGCTGGAGCCAGCCATTCTGCACTCCTAATTATGATCTCAAAAACACTTGACTGTGTGTTTAAATTTAACTAACTGTTATGCAACAGTAACACAAAACTATATAGAGAAATACCTTTGGATTCTTTTGGTTGAGTCTTCACACTGCTGGAGAGGCTGTTGCAACAAAGAACTCCTTTCCTTCAGCTTATTTGACCTTCAAATAGCCTGGATTGGCTCTAATACCATGTTGGAGATTTTAAAATTCCATAACTCTCCCTCTTTAACACAGAGAAACAAATTTCACTCTACAAAAAAATAGAATTTCAACTCTATAACACAAATTTTATTTCATAAAATTGTTTACAAGTTCTTCCTCACTGTAGAGGGATTTACAATTGTGACTGCTGCTATCACAGTGCACACTTAAGACCTCTGTCTCAATTAAAAAAAACTTTCTGTCTCTCTCTGTAAAAAAAACTGCTGTGAATTTCTCATTCACTGTCTCTGTTTTTTTAATCAAAATCAACTCACTGTTTTTTTTTAAAATATACACTGTTGTGTGTAATTTTAATTCAGCTGTGTCTTTTTAAAAAAAACATACAAAGCACTGCTGTGCGTATTACATAAAAATGGGACTACTCTGTGTAAAAAAAAATTACATTACATCTCTGTTGTATATTTATAAACAAAATATCTAAAAAACAATTAATGTCATTTGTTGACAAAATTTCCAAAATTCACCGCTTAAAAAAATATTTATGGTGCCTTAAATTTCTGTCAGCACTGATAAAAAAAAATTGATGGCAAATTTGATTCATGGCAGCGGTGGCAAAATTTTTCGGTGGTGGTGGATTCGGTGGCACGTCGGTGGCTGGTGGGAGGAGCCACCACAGGCTGGTGGTTGCGGGGGGTATGGTTCTCGTCTGGGGCCTTTACTGTGAGGTGAGTCCCGTAATAAACTTTTCAACTACACATTTGGTCAACACCTAATCAAGTAAGTCAATGTGGGGTACACTTCATAACCGTCACATTGCCGCTTCGCACTATCATCCGCTTACCTCGTCTCAACATCGATCACTCTTCCAACTCCGTGCGCTTTAACCTTTGCTCGATCACTGATAAAGCTATCATGTTTCCTGTCTGATGTGAGGGACGCTGCAGACAGGAACTCTTTACCAAAATTTTTTTTAAATAAAAAATCAATGATAAAGAAACTTAATAATGTGAAACTTTCTGGGCCACAAGAATCCCCATAGATATGCATATTAAGATAAACCCTAAGTTGAGCTGGGTATGTATTGGGTCAAACAATTATCAGCTATTGTCCTTAAATCCAGCATGATATCCCAACAATAAAAAAGATCAGGGCTCAGATAGAGTACACGAGAGATGATGAAAGCCCACATGAACTTATAAAGAAGATGGTCAAATCTCGACGGAAGGCTTCTTGCGGATAAAACAACGATCGTGATCATCGACACCAAGGCTTGACCCTGCCATCCGCAACCCGCTGTGTGTTTCAAAGAACTCAATGGCAATGTCACATCGTGAAGGCATTTAATTAAATTTTACATTGAGTTCGCCTATGACTTCGAATCTTACGAATTATTTGGAAATTTCGTAGTGTATACACATGCGTATAATGATAAGGACTCTTAATAACATCAAAAATTCATCAAAATTCTTTTACATGATCATGAAAAGAAATATATAATTCGGATCAAACCTTATAGAAAGAAATTGTTTGAAACAGTATATAGATCGGATCAATTCTTTAATTGCGAGTTGAAGAATTTACAGCTCCCTACATCCGGCATGATATTCAATGACAGTCCTGGCGGACAAAATTTCAAATATAACATATAATCTGATAAATAAGATTGCGAAGGACGGTTTTGGCTGCATATCATCGATTGTTCTCCAAGAACGTTGATGAGGTAAGTGCTTCCATGGCCATTATGAAAAAAAAAAGAATATGAGAGAACCCTCACTATTATCATAGGAGCGAGCATCAGTGAGACGCTTAAAGCCAACACCAACTTATTAACACGGCCACATCTCCTAAAGTCGACTAGGGTTATCACCAATAAAAGGATGCCGATGAATGAACAGAAAGCATTACGCTTACTACTACGTATGCCCAACCGACCCTTCAAGGACTCCATGGGAATATTCCATCGCGTGAATGCATTTTTGTTTCTCCGCTTTTCCTTAGGCCTCTCGCTTTAAAATCCGTAAGTGTCAGGTCTTATTCTTAGGGAGATTGAATTTAAGTGAATTTAATAACTACGTGTCCTGCGGAATGATAAATTTTACATTGAAAAGTTTAAGCTACATTCAAAATATTTAATGTACTGATAACTGATAAAGTATTATAATACCTGCAAAAGGCATGCATCTTAAGTATAGGGTAAATCTGAAGCATTATATTCCTATCCACACATTCGATTCTGAGCGAAGAAAATTTGTGTATAATGATCAAACAGATTTTATTACATACCTTCTAGAGGAGATGATCGAGGAAAAAGCAGAGCAAGTGAAAATTATGTTTGGGCACCGAGAGCCGATACCGTAGTGGACATCTAGCTTTTAGCGAGACTTCATTTATGAATATAATGTCCCCAACATCCAAATTTCTAAGACAAAACTTATCTTAACCTATTTAACGATTATATTTTTTGATATCTTTGTAGAGGAAGGTGGACCAGTTCCCATATCCGATGCCACCTACTTCTTGGACCTAAATGTAACTTCCACAGGCCATAACTTTAATCCTAAATTCCATTTCATTGCGGAATTGAAAACTTAAAATTTCCAAAGTATTATTTGCTTTTTTAAATTTATATATATTTAAATTTTAAATATTTATAAATTTACAAATACCTGTGATAAAAAGGAGAGGCCGATAGGAGTATCATTTGTTAATTATTAATTTTAAGTAATTGTAGTTTTTGAGATGAAGGAGATTTTGTCAATGTAACAGTGAAGTCAGTTCCTGTTTTGCCATCTTATCTGTTTTAAATCAAAAAAGTTGTACAAGAAAATAGCAATTGATAACTTAAATTTAAGTTAATTTTTTTGTATTTTTTTCTTAAGTTTATAATATGTAACTACATTAGAATTGTTTAACAAAAACATTCTCCAATGTCATTAGAACCGCATGGTGGAATATTAAATACTAAATTGATTACATTATATTTTAAAGTAATCTAACTAATAGATGAGATGATATTTTAATTTACAAAAATTGAATGTCTCAAGGATCCATTTATACATAGAGTGGTTCTAAACTTATAATAGTTAAGAATGCATGCCTTCTTGTAAAAGGTTAAAAGTTCAAATTCAAAAAGGTAGAAAATAGACATCTAGGAATCAAATCACTAGGCAAAGACTTCGAATTCATATTTAAGTATAGCTTCCTTCATAAATCATACATTGCAATAAAAAATAAGCTTTATCATAGCTATATAGCAACAACATGTGGGATTCAACTAATATAATTATCCCAACTTGCAAAAGACTAATTGAAATTTAGTTAGAGTGTAATGGTAAAAAACCCAACTTGGAGAAAGATTCATGGAAATTCAATTACAATATAATAGAAAAATGTGAAGTAAATCTGGTTAAAATAAATATATGAATTAAAGATTTATTCATTACTTTATAGTTTAAATATTACTTTATATATTAAATATTAATTAAATATGTGAACTTACTATTTTTTTTTACACAAGTCTTACTAGTGACATGTGAGTTCAAATTGGGCAACTTAGAAGTTTATGGTTACTTTCTATAAAGAAAAATAATCTTTTTGGAAAGATCTCTAATTCTATTAAAAAAAATAAGTTACTAGGGAAAATTCCTAAAAATTTAAGAAAATATGTGAACTTTCTATTTTTTTTTACATACATGTCTCACTAATAACATGTGTCATTACCAAAATGAATTGATTGACAAAAAAAATCAAGTGTATTTGCAAACAACCATGTATATAGGGTACATGAATTGCAAATATTATATATGTATATATAAATCGAGATTAAAAAAATCCCAAATAATACATGAAATTTGAGGAGATTAAGACAAATGGAGACATTTATATATAGATAGTGCGGTTATCAATTTTCCGAATCCTTCACACTAGAAATCACTATATGATATAAGCAGTCCTGATTAAATTCTTATCATAATCTTGGTGGCGAATGAAAAAAGAAAGGCAACATTTAAAAAAAAATCATATTTATATAAATCTTTGAAAAGGTAAATAATTTACCTACCTCTCTCTTTATAAATGTCAGGAAAAATCCAAAATTTGCCTATTGGATTTTGGGATTTTTTCTAAAATTTATATAATATGAAAAAATAAAAGCAACATTTAAAAAAAAAGCATATTCATATTAATCTTCGAAAAAATGAAAAAAATTACGTAACTTCCTCTTTATGATACAGGTCCAGAGGGTACTTCACATGGACTTCCTATTTTTCATAGGTCACGTTGACTTCTAATAATCCAGGAAGTCCATCTTCACAAGGTACGAATTCTAATGGAAAAGATAACACATTGAAGGCCGATCGCAACGTGCATTAGATTTTGAAAAAAACGATTGGAATTTAAACAAAAATACAAAGCTATAATGGAAAACTTAATTTACTCTCGTGCCACTAATTTCCCAGTTCCCACGCCTTATAAAAGGTTCATTCTGTTTCAGCTTATTCTTCTTCTTTTTTGGACCCCTTCTTCTCGTGATGCTCGTGGAAGGCAAACCCTCCTGCTCCAACGGCAACAGCTGCAGCAATCTCCTCTTCAATCTTGTGCCTGTGCGCGTGCTCTAGATCCTTCTTTGCTTCATGCTTCTCGTACTACATAAGAATAATTTGATATCAATATGTCTGTTCATTCAGAGTTTTACATACTAAAATACAGATGAACTAATATTATCTTTAAATCTAGAACAATAAAACATTACTTTAATATCGAAATCTGACTTGATCCCTCTCCTCTGAATTAATATGGCTTTATTCTATGACAAATTCTCAGAATGCTGAAATTCCAACATAATTATTATATTCCAAAATAAAAATCAGATCCAAAGTAAAAGATTATTTTAATATGACTACTGCAAATGCTCAGCCACACTCACCCCCACTTTAGAAAAATGCTATTGTCTAATAGATGTAAAACAAATCTACACCAATACACTTACAAGAATTCCGTATCTCTCGTCCCGGAGTAGGGAGACCCAGAAATCAGACAGAGTAATGATCACAATACATCTACAGGGGCAAGATTACGTCTAATGATGATCCCCATGAACATTCCAAATACAGAGAGGCATCTAGCCCATGCATCGGAACGAAGTATACACAGCACGACATATACAAAAATCCGGTATGTAAAAACAACCGAATCTCAGAGAAAACAAAAATAATAAGAAAAAACACTAGTCAGGAGAGCTAGTGATCCGATAATCATAATCCAGTTATACCATTACCGAGAGCATCCAAAGATGGTCAAATACTAAAAAATAAAACCATTGCTAGAGGATAATAGTCTGGCACTCTTGTTCCTGATAAAAACCAAGCCAGTGAGAAAATAAAAACAAAGGCTTGCTCGCTTGTTCATGATCCCACGAATTGCTGCTGACTTGTATGACCAGGATCAGATTTAATTCATTAATTTTCCAAGACCGAATCTATCCCATTCATATTTGAACACATTAACCATTTGCCCGGTATATAATACTTCCAGAATAAGCATACGCTTTTAAGACCAGCAAGATACTCCGTCCTAATTGACTCTGCGTGAAAGGAGCATAAAAAGCTTATTTACCATGATGGAGTCACCCAAGAATGGATCCGAAGGAAAAGATCGATGTTGCACGTGCAAAATCCAAAATACTCCCAATTCACCCAAATGCTCCTCGCGCTTATGCTTCTTCTCCTCCTTCAGTGCTTTCTCGTGCTCCAATTCACTAGAGTTAACATTCTCCAAAGCATAAACATCTGCAGTCTGTGTCACCTGCTCATTACCATATATCGTCTCAGAGGAAACAACCTCCCAGGCAGCAGAATTTCTTCGAATAAGGTCGTATCCTCCACATATGGTATATATCGAATATGAAGAGCTACGTGAATTAGAAAATAAAGCATATTACCAATAATGCATAAATCATATTACCCAAATTAGAAATGGAAACTCAGTGTCATTTTTGGTAAAAAGTTATCATGTTCCTATGCCTTTTTTTAACTTTATATATATATGATGAAGGTATATTTCTTTTTCAAAAAAATGAGTTATGAGGGAAAATTCCTAAAAATTTAGAGAAATATGTGAACTTGCTATGATGAAGGTATATTTCTTTGTTTTTTTGAATGGTTATCTTTTATGATTTTTATGATAAAGCTATAGTATTATTTTATTTTTGGAAGTATTATATTTTATGATTTTATGATTTTTTTTCACACGTCTTACTAGTGACATGTGTCATTATCAAAATTAATTGGTTGACGAAAAAGCACCCCAGATGAATTCATAAAAGATAAATTCCTATCGCCTAATATCACTCATTTATTTATATAAAATAAAATCGTTAGTTAGCTTAAGTGATTGAGTAATTATGAATTTTTAATTAAAAAAAAAAAAAATCATTTTCATAAAAAAATATTATTAAGGTTTATTATATTAAGTTGTAATGTTATAATCAATAAATTTACTTAAAACTAAAAATTGAAAAATATTAAATATTTTTTTCAAAATATACATAGTTACTAATTTTATTTTACATTATGTTTTTGTTCTTCCTTGAAGAACATCTAAAAACAAGCAAAGTAGTGAATCTGAAAAAAAAGCATGCAAGTTACATGAGTCACTTTGAAAGGATGACTACTTTTATATTGTTGTTTTATGTTTAACCAAATTTATAAGAAGAATTTATTAGGGAATTTTTTAATTTTTTATAATTGTTTTATATATATATTTATATATTATATTAATGTATATGTTACTTTTGTATCTATATGATATGGGATTGATTTCTATAATTATAAACTTTTAGTAGATACATATGTCTTTTTCGCAAGTATATGTGAATTAAAGGTATTTGAACACCAACCAGCTTATATATAATACTTTATTTATAACCATCTCCTATTGAGTCGGCCACAAAATTTTAATATACAAAATATTATTATTGTAATTAATTTTATAAATTAATTAAATAACTAAGCAATTTATAATTAATATTAGTATATTAAGATATGAAAAAATAATTAGGTTTTTTTTAAATTAAATGAATCATTGTTTTTATTTGGAGAGGTGCTAAGAAAGTGACAATATAATGAACGTATTGTAACACAACTCTCAATACTTTAAGAAAACGTTATTGTTATTACTGGTATATTATTTATTTATTTATTAACTTAATGACTCTTGCTTTGGAAAAGGAATAATGAAGTTTTGTGGTGAAAGATGATTAACGGAAGGAAATTAATTTCAATAAAAAAAAATTTTCTAAGAAACCTCTAAACACTTGGGAAAGTTATGGGTTTCTCTCTTCCCTCGAAAAGATGGAAGAAAAACCTTCATCTCAGTGGGAAAAGGATCCAAGGAGAGAGAGAGAAACTGGAACTCAAACCTTGTATATTATTGTCAAGGTGGGCAGAGACGCTGCGAGACAAAGGTATTCTAGAGTTGGGCTTAAAACTACTGGAACCCTTGAAAAATCCTCGAGGGTTGACCTCTGAACTAGGCTTGGGTGGTATTGATGTTGAGAACTTCCTAAATTCAGTCTGAGTTCGTAAAAATTTCTAGAAGGGAAGAGGCTCGGGGAAGACACTAGACGTCTCACAGTTGTGTGGTGAGAACTTCCGGATAAAATTCTTCTAACAACAAATATTAAGACAAATAAGTAATTTATAACTTTTTTATTTACTTTTTAATGAATGATAAATCCTTTGTTGCCTTGTGAAATTAGAATTCTTTACGAAATTAAAATTTTGTTACCAATATGTGAAGGGTTTTCCTAGTTCTAAAAAAGAGGCATTTCGTAAATATGTAAGAGTAAACCCATAAAATAAATATATATCTTGACCTGCAATTATTTGATAATAGTTAAGGGCTTAAGGCCGAAGTAGGTCAATCATATCGAGTCTAAATGCATGATTGTTTGAGAGACAGAAGTGTAGAAGAAAATACTAGGTAGTGGTGGCCATCTTACAATGCCAAATCAAATGAAGAAAAGCAAACCTAGACGTTCTGTAGAGTAACAATCTACTTTTGGCTTGCGACTGAAAGAAAGAAAGATTATGTGGTTAAAGCCCAACCTTAAAATAGTCTCTATGAAATTGAGAGATTTTGGATCAAATAGAGAGGAACTTCTGAGGTTCGGTAATGCGAGACAAGAGACCTAACCTCCATCTCGCTTCTTCTGGTATAAGAAAACACACGAATAGTAATGAAACAAAAATAATAATTTAATACGAGTAAGGTCGCTTACAAGAAAAGGAATCTTAATCAAATCACTAAGAAAACCTTTCCAACCATGCATAGTATACAAAGAAGAGAATAAATCCGATTAAATTGTTATTTAGAACCAAAAATCTCATACAGAGACTTGATTAATCATGGGCCTTCAGTGGAGAGCTGACAAAGTAAAAAATTAAGACAAAATTTAATAATGACAAATACATAGGATATAAGCCATTCGTTCACCTTTATTTGCTTGGAAATAATATAAATTTACACGAACTCTCAGCTTCATCTTACGAAATTAAAAAAAAAAAGTAAAACTCAGAAAGTAACCCATTCATAACTCAGGGAAAATGTAAATTACTGAAAACTAAACTACTTAAAAATTACAATAGAAGATAGTTGTTCCATTTGAAACATTGTGTTTTTAATTTAATACAACAATATACAAAATGGAAGCCTAAAGTTAACAATTTGGTATCTTTGTCCCGAGAGAAAAGAATTGGGAATTTCGGCTGGAAGTTGAAACCCGAAAAATATACGAGGTTCTAATGAAAAATAAAAGACCATAATAGTAATTGATAAGGGAGAAGAAGTAATAAGAGGGTCTTCATATGGTGTAAGATTGAACGAGATATTCTCTGTAAGAGAGTGAGAGGTCTCATACTAGTTTTGGGCAGTGTAGAAAACCTAGAAATGGGGGAGAAGACCTATGAGTCAATTGGACACAACCATATCCAAACCCTTTAGAAAATGGATGGTTTATGTAAAAAAACCTATCTTTCAATACATAAGGCATTGCTGTTAAAAAGAGTTCTCAACTGGTGTCAAGTAAAGTCACAAACGTAGAAGAGTTGAGTATCTATTATGTTTTTGTTGAGCCCACATTGTTCATTTGGACCTGTAACATAAATGTCCATAGAAAAATTACCAGACTTGTCTTTCTTAAAACAATACATTCAGAGTGTTCCTTTTGTAGGATATATTTCGAGGGATTAATACCTGAAAAAAATACTTTTGGACTCTCGCTCTTCCTCTTGTGACTAGATGAGCATTTGTGACACCGAGAAAGTACGTACAAGGAAAACATGTTTGGAATGAGTCAAGATGAACTGTGGAAAATCCAAAGGAAAAATATAACAAGGATCTCATCGAATTGGTGTAAAGGGTAATCAATTGAAAGTGGGAATCAACCCCACAGTTAAAACGCTCCTTGACCATGAAACCAGTTGGAGAGAGCTTGAAACCCTAACATGAAGAGACTGAATAACTGTTTTATTTGGAGTTGGGGAGGGAGTTAGTTCCTCAGCCAGAAGCTAGTAATTCTTGACCGTCAGACCAAAATTAAATAGATGAATGGTGGATATGGTCCCAACCGTCTAGGATAAGTCGATCGTTATAGAATTTGGTGCATAAAAATTTACTTGGTCATGTGTGTTATACATCAAACTTTTGGAGGGGTGAATTATTAAATTCTGCACCATGGGTTTTAGCCTTTTTGCACGGGTTCACATCCGACTTATTAATGACCATGCTTAGGGGGCTTAACCAAAGAAACTAAATGTTAAGGTAGTGACATAATTCATTGTTATTATGACTTATCATATAACCTTATTATAGTGCATATATGTAGCAAGAGATATTTTTTGTTATAACATGCATGGTGGTTAGTTAAGAATTGTTTGTTTTGTTTCAGGTGTTATACCTATTACAAATGGTATCAAAGCCAAATTTAAACACTATGGTTATATGAAAGCTAAGAGTAACCATTATTTTAATGTACACAGAGTCAAAGAAAAAATGCGAAGATGAACAAGATTATCGACAAGACCAAAAGAACCTTATATGGGAAGTAATTCTGAGATGTAGGTGCAGTTCGGAGAAGAGTCTTGTCAAGATAATGCAACATTCTTGGAGACAATTCAATAGTTGCATTGAGAAATGACTAACTTAAGAGATGATAATGAAAGGTTGAAGCAAGAACAAGTTAGAATCTTGAAGAGCTTGTCAGATCGACATAATTAATGAGAGCCAAACCAAAGTTTTTGTAATTGGAACAGAAGTGAATCGTTTTGCCAAAGGGAGGATAATGAGGAATTTGTAGGAGGATGTAATGATGGGGATGGTATGTATGATACTATTTCTAATAAAGGGAACAAGGGATGTAAAGTAAAACTCCAAGGAGAGTGAAAAAAGATAAAACCTCTGAAACTTGATGGTGAATTTATGGAGCCAGTCAAGCCTTGGATAATTAACATGAATAAGTATTTTCAAATCTATGAATATGATAATAATTTATAATACAGATTTGAAATTTATCAATTGCAAGGTAAAACCACCCTGTGGTGGTTGGAAATCAATAAGCTTCCAGAAATTGAAGAACAAGAGGTCACCTAGAATGACTTTCAGAGACATTTTAAGGATAAATACTTGACTGAATCCTTTTACGATGAAAAGGTGAAAGAGTTTCATGATTTAGGACTTCACCCATTAAATATGAATGAGTTTGTGACCAAGTTTACATTGTTACTATGATATGTTCCATACATTCTCGAGGCGAAGGCTAAAGTGCAACATTTTATCAATAGTTTACCTACCTTCATGATGGATAAGATGTCATTTAATAATCTAAAAATAATGGATGACGTTACACATAAGGCCCAGATTTGTTATTAGCATATGAAGGAGAGGGATGTAGGTGGTAATAATGGATTGAAAAAGAAGGTATTTAAGGGTTTCATGAAAAATATAAGTGTAAAAGTTGTTGGTTAGAAAAATGTGTACCTAAGGCAACCCAATAAGTTTCCAACAAGGAATCAACAAAAATTTGGAGCACAAAGTTAGACTAGAAAACCAAAAGTAGTAAGTAAAATACAAGCCACCCAATAAAAAACCGCATATTTGAAATGTTGTGGATGTGTGGAGCCTCATTATTACAAGAACTGCACACATCACGTATGCACATAACAAGCTCCCAACATACAAGAAGCCTCTACAGTTGGCGAGGTGGAAAAAAAATATACCCATAATTAATGAAACCATGGTTGATAATCAAGCTTATATCAACCTACAATGATAGAATGTGAGGGTACAATTGCTAATCATTTTGCTTCTATTTTAATTGATCGAGGTGCAAGTTTGAGTTATGTTAGACCGAAAATTGTGGAATTGTTTCATTTCAAAATGATTAAATTTTAGAGCCCTTGGTTAGTGAAACTGACCACAGGTTCCAAAGTAAGAGTTACTACCAAAACTAAAAAGTGTTCCATTGAAATGACACAACAATAAATTAATGTGAACTTAAGAATGCTACCCTTAGGATCCTATGATGTGCTAATTGGAATAGATTGGTTAGAAAAGAATTAGTCCTTGGTGAATTCAAGGATACTACTGATTACTTCCTTAGTGGGGAAGGTGTTAGACAATAGATTCAGGGCATTAAGAAAGCCATTAAAATCTGACCTATTATTTCTAACAAGTTAAGAAAATCTATATGTAATGGATGTCAAATTTATGCTATGCAAGTGGGTTATACAAACTCTAAGGATAAGATAAATTTGTTTGAAAAAATTTCAGTCATTCAAGAATTTATTGGTGTATTCCTAGAAGAGATACATATGCTCCCATCAAAGAGATATATTGATTTTACCATAGAATTAATTTCAGGAGAAACCCTTGTATCAAGGAATCCCTACTGTATGAGTAAACATGAATTAACAAAACTTAAAATATAATTCCAAAATCTCCTTGAAAAAGGCTACATTTCCCCAAGTGTGTCACCTTGGAGATCCTGTCTCTTTTTTGTAAGAAAAAACGGTGGTATTTTGCGGTTATGTATTGACTACACATAGCTCAACAAGCGGACCATAAAAAACAAATACCCTCTACCAAAGATTGATGATATGTTTGATCAAGTTAGAGAAGCCATTGTTTTCTCGAAAATTTATCTACGATCAGGATACCATCAAATATGAATTAAGGGTGACGATATTTGCAAGACAACCTTTCGAGCTTGTTATGGCCATTATAAGTTCTTGGTGCTCCACTTTGGGCTAACGAATTACCCTGCAACATTCATGAGTTTAATGAATGTTATATTTAAACCTTACCTAAATTTTTTTTTGTTGATATTCATTTATGATATTCTAATATAATCAAAGAACCTAGAAGAGCATGAAAAACATTCAAGAATAGTACTGAAAAATTTACACAATAGCCAATTATATATTAAATATAGTAAATGCAATTTTTACAAGGACTAGATCAAGTATTTTGGAAACATCATCTCCTCAAAAGGTGTAGATGTGGACCCCTAGAAGATCAAGAATATCATGGAATGATTTTTCCCAAAATATGTTGTAGACATTTGGTCCTTCATGGGGTTAGCTAGATATTACCATCGCCTTCTTGAAGAGTTTTAACGAATTTCCTCCCCTATAACTTCCTTGCAAAACAAAGCAAAGGGTTTTAAGTGGACCCCACAATATCAAAAAAAATTTGAACATTTAAAATACATGTTAAAAATAACACCTATTTTGGAGGTGTCAAATCCAGAAAAGGAGTTTACTATTTTCATTGATGCTTGCAAGGAAGGTGTTGGACAGTTGTTGATGAAAGGAGTTAGAGTCATATCATACAAATCCCATAAATTGAAATATCATGAAAAAAAAAATATTCTTATGACTTGGAATTGACCGTAGTAATCCATGCCTTAAAGGTATGATGAAATTATTTATTGGGAAAACATTCCTCCTAATGACTGATCAAAAAAACTTAACGAGTTTCTTTAATAAGCCTAACTCGAATGCTCACCAAGCTAGGTGGACAACTTTTTTGAGTGAGTTCTATTTTGACATAAGGCACCTCAAAGGAAAATAGAATCGGGTCAATGATGCACTATGAAGAAACTAAATTTTATGCACGGTAAGAATTATAGCCAAGAAAATTGGAATTTTTCTGACATAATTAAGGATGTTTCCCATAGAAACTCTAAATATAATTTCCTATAGAATCAAACTAGCCAGACATAAAACCTTCTGGAATAATCTAAATATGGCTTAAATCATGATAATTTACTAACTTTTAAAGGTCTAATATATGTTCCTAATTTGATATCCATAAAGAAGACCAGGTTAGATGAATTTCATAGAAATTCGTATGCTTACAACCCTAGATATCAAAAGTTGTTTTCTAGATTAAAAAAAACATTATTTTTGGCCAGGCATGAGAAAAAACATACTGAGTTTTTGTCTAAGTTCTTGGAGTGCCAGGAAGTCAAGGGGGAACACCAACACCCTCTTGGGTTTCTCCATCAACTACATATCCTTGAATGGAAATGGGTTATGATTACCTTATATTTTGTCACAGGGTTTCCTAAATATAAAAATATCTACAATTATATCATGGTATTGGTTGATAAATTGAGTAAAACAAGCCATTTTATACCAGTTAAATCTACATAAAAATAATTAAACTTTATGATATATTTATGAAAGAAATATTATGGTTACATGGTATAGGCAAGGTGATGATTTATGATAGAAACGTAAAATTTACATCACCCTTTTTGAAAGACATTTTTACAATATTGGGCACACAAATTTAGTTTAGCACCACATACCACCTCAAAATGGATGGGAAGACTGAGAAGGAAAATCAAGTGTTGGAAGACATGATAAGAATGTTTGTGGTGTAATAGCCATGTAACTGGGATTCGTATCTCTACTTAGTTAAATTCACATGCAATAATTGCTACCATGAATCACTCAGGATGAGTCCATTCAAAGTACTATATGGGAGGAAATGAAAAATCCTGATTGACTGGAAAATCCCCGAAGAAAAAATAGTGTTGGGACCTAATATGCTAGCTCACATGGAACATATACTAAAGAAAGTTCACCAAAATTTAAAAGTATCTCATGCTAGGAATGAATTTTATGCAGAAAAGATATAGCCTACAGGAATTCAAGATAGGAGGTCATGTGTACTTATGAGTTAAGCCTTATAAAAGCACCTTTAAATGGGGTGGATGTGCTAAATTAGCACCTTGATATTACATAAATTTTAAGATCCTGGAAAGGATCAAACCGGTGGCATACAAACTTTCATTTCCGAGTTAGATATAGGTCAATAATGTATTTCATGTTTCCTTAGTGGAGAAATATGTGTATGATCCAAGGAATATGATTGTCTGGAAAAATGTGCATGTAAAATTTAATCTTGTGACTGATTTCATATATATATATAGCATGTGCTAATGGAAAGTTTTGAGCATGTATCTTTCAAATCGGAAATAGAGTTCCTCTTATAGCCTCTGCAGATTCTCAAGAATAGAGAGATAATGCTATGGAGGAACGCTATCACCCACATTAAAGTGTAGTGGAAGTAATTTATCCCAGAAGAGTCCACCTGGGAGGATGAGGACTTTATGTGCGAGGCTTAGCTTGATTTATTTTAGTAGATTGAGTTGAAAACTGATGATGGTGTTTCTCAGAAGGGAGGGGAGATGTAACCCCATGTGAATACTTTACTAAATTTTTTGTTGTTAATATTATATTTTTTATTTATTTACCATATAAAATGAATGACTCATGGCTTGGAAAAGGCGTAATTAATTTTTCTGGTGAAAGACAATCAATGGAAGGAAATTAATTTCAAGAAAGGCTTTTTTTCAGAAACCTTGAGACAATTGGGACAGTTATTGGTTTCTCTCTTCCCTATATAGGAGGCAAGAAAAACCTCCATCTCAGTGGGAGAGGGATCCAAGGATAGCAAGGGAGAAAAAAGTTGGAACGAAAACCTTATACATGGTTGTGAAGGTGGACAAGATGCTGTGAGACCATGGTGTTCTTGAGCTAGGCTTAGAGAGAGTGGAATCATTGGAAGAAACCCTAAGGGTTGAATCCTGAACTAGACCTAGGTGGTATTGATGTTCTGAACTGCTAAATTAAGGCTTAGCTCCTAAATTTTCTAGAATGGAAGAAGCTTAGGGGAGAGACTGGATGCGATCTCAAGTCTCATGGTGGGGTGGCGAGATATTCCTGGTAAACTTATTATGAAAACAAATATTAAGACAAATAAGAAATTTTTAATTTTTTTTATTTAATTGTTAATGAATGATAAATCTTGTGTTGCCTTCTGAAATTATAATTCTTTTTGAAATTGAAATTTTGTTACCAATATCGAAAGGGTTTTCCTATTTCTAGAAAAGAAGCATTTTGTAAATATGTAAGAGTCAACCTATAAAAAGAATTATATCTTCACTTGGAATTATTTGTTAATATTTAAGGGCTTAAGGCCAGAGTAGTTTGATCATATTGAGTCTAAATGAATGATCGTTTGAGAGACAAAAGTTTAGAAGAAAATACTCGGTAAAGGTGGAAAGCTAACAATGCCAAATAAGGTGCAGAAAAACAAAGGACCATGTAGTCGAGGTTATAAAGGAGGTTTTTAGTGTTATAAAATTGGCCAAAATTTTCAAAAAAAAAAAATTGAAACAACATCATTTTTTGGTAATGGAGGTTTTCATGGAGCTGCTAATGGAACTTCAACACAACTAAAAAAATTGGGTGACCAAAAGTTTTTACAAATTTTTTTCTTATCAGTATGCACATCATGTTTTAACACACCAGTGTGTTGTAAACTGTACACACTGGTGTTGTAAACATACCAAGCACTGGGATGGAAATTTTTTTTTGAAGCTCCTGGGCATTTACATATGCAATGTCCTGGTGTGTGTCACCCAAAAATACACACTAGGCTAATAGAAGGTGCATTCACCGGTGTTATTAGGATTTTAGTTGTAAAGCATAGAGGCATTTAATGAAAATAGTATCGGTGTATTAAAAATACAAATGCACTTGGTGTATGCACCTCCTATCCACCCAGTGCTGTATCGATTGTGTACACTCCCCGAGCCGTTAAGATGTAAAGACACACTTGCTCTTTAATGACAAACCATATTGGTGCATGCAACACATATCTACCGGTGCGTGTTTTTTGGTGACACACATCGAGTGTTTTAATTGGTATTGGTATTTGGTATAGTGCTCATAGGTCGTATCAACACACTAGTGCATAGTATCATACACATGCACCGATGTTAATTTTCTATATTTTAGAGAAAATGACTTGTGAAAGTGTAATTATTGTGATCTTTTCAAATTCATTATTGATAAAAAGTCGACACATATTAATCCAATATTCATATCAATTAATTTTTTTATTAGTGCATTTGAATGTGATGTTTGGATGAATTTTTTATATCATTAGATTTTTGCATCTCTTCATTATAATATTTAATCATCCATATATTTAATTAGTGATGTATCATTTCACACAGATAATGGAGAATGTAATAGAACATATATATATATATATAAGAGACTCTTTGTCATACAAAATGAGGCAGTTATTGGTAACCCTTTGTCTTTCGATTGGGACACTGTGTCCATTATATTAAACAAAATGTCTAATTTCACACACAAATATTTCAAAAAAATACAACATCGTGCTTTGATATCCAAATATATTGATCATCATTCTTCGCTAGAACCGATGTCACTGCTCGAGCTACTTCCATGACTTGGGTTATTTGGAGGAATATTTTTTTTCATTGTGTTGATTGTTTTCTTCTTCTTCAAGTTCCATCTACAAACATAAAATTAAAGTGTAATGAGTGTATCTACATTGGTGATAGTAATGAAAATTTCAATATTAAATAATATACATCAATTTAAATCGAAAAGAAATGTACCATAGAAAGAATTGACTCATGAATATACACATTCTTTGAGAACAAAATTTCATGTGTTATTTCAACAATTCTTATGTTGGCACAATTCCATACATTGTTTTCCCTGCAAGTTTTATACCCCACAAAAAAATCGTAGATTTAATATAAAAGCTCCTTTTGTTATATTAATTATAAACGAAGCTAAGTAAAACAAGATATATACTTACAAATTCGACAATAAGATTTACGAGAACTCAATCTCAACTACTAATAAAGAGAATGGAAAAAAAATCATTAGCGAATATTACAAAAGCAATTTCCAAAGAAAAGATAGAGGTAGCATTTAAAGGTTATATCTTTGATCATGGTTAGTCTAGAACACAAGCTACAAATTTTTTTAAGAACATGGAGTTTTATTAGCTCAATAAAGCCTTTTATTAACCTAATAGTATCGAGAGATTAATACCAGGGATATCATGTGCCATTTTTGACGTAATGGAATGAAAATTTGACAATCTTTAAAAATACCTTTACAATATTGTTTTTATTGTGCATATCTATGCACAAAATGGGATTAGAAACTAGGACAAGAATAAAACCCTATTTAATGGATGAAAAAAATTCCATTAAGATGAAGTAGTAACTAGATGTCAATGTTTAAGGACATGGTTTACTAGATTAATTCCTAATGCTAAGGGTGAAGGAAAAGAGAATGAAAGAATCACTTAAAAACTATTTTATTTAGTTATATTTTAACCTTGAATAGAACAATCATCATATACATAAGCTTTTTATCTTTCATTTTCTTTTATAAGACCTGTGTGAAAGAAAATCCATTATTTTTAAACTTGTAGTGGAACTAACATGGTTGATTGTAATGTTTGTTGTGCCATATTAACACAATTAGTACCATCCTACTTAAAAGAAATTGTACCAATAAACCCATTATGATTTTAATGTTTGTTGTGCCATATTGACACAATTAGTACCATGCTACTAAAAAAAGTTGTACCAATAAACCAATTGTGAGAGTGAATTTATGTATGTTTGTGCATATTAATATAGTTCAAGAATTGAAATTTTAAATTTTTATGTAAATAGATTCAAAATATAAGTTTCTACCAATGAACAAACTAGCTTTACATTTTCCTAACATTGAATAAATGTAGAAACAAATAAACATTACATTTAAAAATTAGAAAAGTATAAGTAATATCCATATTAAAAATTTAAAAAAATAAATTAAAAAAAGTTAAAAATATGCACATACATCTTTATAATATTAAATAACATAAAAAAATTTCTTTTAACTTCAACCTATATAAAAAAATTATGTGAAAATAATCATTATTTTTTTAATATAAATAATTTAATTAATAACATAAAGTTAAAGTGATTCATCTCAGCGGGAATAGTCGAAAGGATGCTTTAGTGGGCTTAGTGGTTGGGAGAATTAATTTTTGCCGAAATTAAAGGTTTGCATTCGGCTAGACATTCACTCTGCTTGAGATCTTTAGAGATTCGTTAAATATTGTCAAATGGTTCAATAAGGAATTGATATTCCAAAGTTATCTATTAATTCCTATCCTAGAAGAAATTTGGTCTTTAAAAAATTATTTTAGTTACATATCTATCTGTCACATTTACAACGAGAGGAACGGTGCAACAAACAGGCTTACATCAATTTCTTGGCAGTTGGAAGATAAGCTGAAATAAATGTCGGGGGTTGTTGGAGATGGGCCAAGCCCCTTTTCTATGATTATGTGTAAATATAGTAGGGCCTCTCTATTTTCTATTGATATTTGCAAGCGAGGTTACAAAAATTATAGTTCAATTGATGACCTCAACTCTGCCCAGAAGGAAACCGAGTGCGTTGGCCATCTCGGTGCATGAAAAGCATACCAAAATTAAAAAAAATTTCTTCGATATAAAGCCCTCATGGGCTATTTGTTCAAAAGCATACCTATCTACATTCTAGTAATAAAAAACTAAGTACATTCAAAAATTTCAAATTTCATAAAACAACGAAACAAGGAACCTCTATCCATACGAAGAGAAGACGGGAGCTCGGTCTTTAACATTGGACCCCAGGCATGTCCACTCGTCTGGAGTCAGCTGGGCTGCTTTTCCATCCCTGCCTACCCTGTCATCAAGTACGGCCATCACATTGTTGTATGCAGTACAGGGGTGATCTTAATATAATAAAGGCTGGTTACTGTATATCCTATAACATGTGCATAATGCGGGATTCTAACTTTGTAGAATCAAGTCGAGTCCGAGCAGGGGGGAAAACTCTACATAGCCTTCGCAAGAAGGAATTTAACGATCTAGTAGGTATGAATAGTCGATGGAATAACGTGAGTCGGCCTTGGGTGTTTCTGGGTCGGATATGAAGTCTAAAATCTCTTCCTCTACTTCAATTTCTTCGAGTGTTTGTTTGAATATCTCTCTCCCATCCCCGAATCTCCGACGGACCTAGGAAGAATTACCTAAAACATAGTTTCTGCTAGAGTTTCTAGAATTTCTTGATTGGATTTTCTCCCTCTTTTCTTTGGCTAAGGCTCTATTTGGATTTGGTTGTTTCCCTTTTGTAGACACGGCGGTGGAGCGACGCTTCCCCATTATGCGGTGACACCTAATAAAAAACGAGGAACGAGGCGGGGGGAAAAAGGTGAAGGCGTTAATTATTGCATGAAATCCCTTAGTTTCATCCCCACTGAGCAATAGAGTTATTGCTGCTCATAACGTTTAACAACAAAAAGACGAGTGTTGTAAGCGGGGCGGACGACCGATGTTGTTCCGCAATAGCGAAGCTTGCGCAATCTCGGTTTTCAATTCATTATAGGGGGTGCCGACCTCGTGGTGGACATCGAGAGCACAAAACTTATGGAAAAAAAATAGAATAGATAGTGGTGAGGGAGATCTGTTGAGGGGCTGCGCCTCTGTGCCAAACTCCGACCCTTACCGCAAGGAAACCCCCCACCATTTGGAAGGCGTCGGCCATGGTAAAATTAGCGGTATTCCCAATACGAGCATCTATTGTGATTCTTATCTTAAGGATGTCAAACAAACTACGAGGTGCACACCTGACGGGGGTAAAATGACCATGTCCCTAGGACTAACAACAATAATACCGCTACACTTATTGATGGCAAGAAAATTGCGAGGGGTTGTGCCCAACTGGCGAAGCTGTACATTACTCTGTCGGCTTAAGGGTGGCTATCAATTTGCGGGGGTTGCGGAAGCGAGGCCTTATCCCGGCTGAGAATGGGGATAGCGAGAATTGAAGACATTTATAGAAAGAAAGAACACCATATTATACAAATTACGGGTGGAAACACGAGCATCATCAACCATGAGAAAGAGAATAAGGTTATAAACATACCCACAGTCGGTCGAGTACTTGGTTGAAGGACCATCACCCCTGCTTCCTCCTCTGCTTGCCTCCGAGTGGCTTGCATGAAAGAAGTATTGCAACAATGCGTGAAGGGAGGGAGAAAGCCAACTTACCTTAACAAAATGTTTACGCACGGCTCGATAGCCCGGGATGTCTTACATGCATATTCTTTAAAGATCACTCGTCGACTTCGTGCCGAGTGCTATGATTCCAATGCACCATCATTAGACTTGGTTGCTTGGAAAGAGGACAACCGCCGGCGCTCCACATCATTGTACAGGTGGTTAGACGTGTACACCCACGATCTGGGGTTCTACGATTATGTTTTTAACTTATGGAGAGACCGTGGATTTCATTTGTTTCCATTGAATCTATTATCGCACTTGTTGTTACTCTTGTATTTTATTTTTTCCTAAAATTATCTATATTACGGACTTAACATATATTTTTTTGGCCGGTCATGGGATCTATTTGAGCTAGTTTCCTCATAATAGGGAGCTCGGGTTACGTTGACCGACGTTTATCTTCTTTGGTCTTGACCGTGGGGTGTTTCCCTCTTTAGAGGAGGCCCCGTTCATGGTTGGGAAAAAAGAAAAAAGACTGAATTCTCCTTGTGAGCAAGCTTACAACGAGAGATAAACATCTCTACAATTTTTTTGAGATTTTGGTTGTGTCATAAACAAATATATATATCTGGTTTTAGTGTTTTACGTGTGAGGCACAAACAGATAAAATGCATTTTCATATACTCTGTAAACTTTTTTATACATTATAGAAAGTTTTGACTTTTTTCCTTGGAAAAACCATTAAATTAAATAATCAAATTTCTTTATTAAATTTTTTTTATCACCTTATACAACATACATATATATATATATATATATATATATATATATATATATATATATATACTAATTTATGACGATTTATTCCTTATATACAATGCCCCACAAATATCCATGTGAATCCATCAAGTATTACAAGGTATAAATTATTTACTTGTGTTACATGGATTATGTTTTTTCAACATCCCTCTAAATCATAGTAATCATTATTGTGTTTCTCACCCCCCTTTCTATGTCATAAAACTATTAATTCAATTAATATTAAGACAACCAATACAATTATATAATTATTTCTTTAATTAATATAATAATATTAATTATAAATGATCTAATTATATAATTAAATAATAAAATTAACGATAATAATATATTATATATTTAAATTTATAAAAAAATATAAAACAAATATACAAAATATTATGAAATAAAAAAATTTCGCGTATCAAATCTTTTTTACACGATTGATAAAAACCTAAAACAATGAAACAATAATACCTACTCTTTCCAAGTGACCATGGAACTTATGTCTTTTTAGATTCTCTTCAAGAAAGGGTGCAAACATAAAAAAAACATTGTTGGATGGAAACGAGTTTCCATTCATTTATGTTTATGTTAATCGATGTTTTTGTATTAATATATACCAAGTCTATTATTGAAAAAAGAGCACTCTATAATGTTATTCTTGTAATGACGGTGTGTTTATAATAACATATTGTGCAATTATCATTTAAATTTTTTTCCTATTGTCGACGATTACGTGGAAAAAAGTTACATTGGGGAGGTTAAAAATATAAACATATAGAGTGTTTAATTTAGATAGACACAATGTTTTCTTGATTTTTTTTATGTGAAAAGTATGTGATTTATTTATAAAATATATTAATGAATGGTAGAAGTTTTATATTGATAAAAATATAGGTGACAAAAAGTTCAAGTAATAAAAATAATGAAAACACATACGAGAAAATAAAAAAAAGGGCAAGTTCTTTGTAAATTATGTACAAACATTATTATTTTTTGAAATATGTGTAAGTTTGACTAACATGTATTTTTTTAGTGTGTTCATGCAGAGCCACAAAATGATGAAGCTAGATAATATCCTTTCCGATCTAAGGCTAGAAGAGCATAAATGCTTGATGAAAAAAATTGCAAAGGAATGAATCGAGTGAATGAAAAAATTACTATCGATCCAATCTCGAGTTTACTTATTGAATTTTCATTAATAATATACTTAAAAATATTATATAACATGTTTCAAAAAAATAAATTAATTCATAGATGTTTAATGCTCTACGGGGACCGAAATGAAGGAAATTAATGTTGTTCTAAGAAAAGAAAAAAATTTAGAACATGAAAATGAAAATGAATTACTCCTTAGCTCATCTCGAGTTGTGTTGGAGGTTAATGAAAGCGAGAAACACTTTTACGAAAATTTGAGGGATCTCTTGGAATGAATGTGTAGACGTTCTTTCCACTTATAATACAAAACCAATCCAATGTCTCCAAGAACCAAATTTTATTGAAATTACGAAGAGTTTGGAGAGAAGGGTTCAATGAGACATGTCATACTTTTAATAGAAAAAAACATACAATGACAAAAAAAAGAAGCATTGAAAAAGTAATATTTGTTTAAATGTTTTTCTAGAATTATATGTATATATTATTACAAAGCAATCATTTGTGAATATCACTTTTGTTATATTTAGTTTTTTATATATCAATATAAAAAATTAAATAGTTTATTTTCATGATATTATTTTAGGAATATTATGAAAGTCTTAAAAGGATGAACAATCTCATATAAGAAATATGCGATTAGGAATGTCCAAAAAGGTATAAAAGAAGATGGTCAAAGAAATTGACATAATTGCATCGCACAAGGAGCCATCACAAGAATAACGTGCTTCAAATGTAATATGTAATCATTCATTTTTTCGATTAGGTACAATAAATAAATAATTTTTGCATTAGATATTAATTTTCAAGTATTTTCTTGTAGAAATGAAAATAAAATGGGACACATTCAGCACATAAAAAAAGGACAACGGGGAAAGAAAAAAAGTTGATATCTAAATTCGTGAGTAATTATTACTTCTTTATAACAACTTAACTAGATTTCATTTTTTATATTTTTAAGTTATGTTACACCAATCATCATTGAATGTATTGAAATAGGTGTTAGCATACAAAGAGGAACCATCATAAAAATGGATTGACATTGGGTTAAATATAAGTTGTCAATATATGTTGGTACATCAGAACTATCCTCACATCATCTTTTTATGTCCACATCATTTCTTGATAAGCCTATTTGTTTCAAGGGTTCTTGTTAGAGGTTGTGTTTCCTATGAAACTGCTACCCCCTTACTGCTTTCAACGACAAAGGTTTTACTTCTAAAATGCATGTCTAGAGGCTTAGACATAAAAAAAAACGATGTGGCGACATAATTGGAAAGGAAAAAAAATAGCTCGATAGTTGGGTCAGATAAGAAATCAATCGACCAGTCTATCTTCTTTTCGAATAAGGTGGTTTTGATTGGGCTTTGGAGTAATTGCAGAGACCAAATAGAAATGGTAATTACAAAGGAAAGCCGGGGAAGCATCAAGTGACACTTAGACGTTATAATGTTGAAGAAAATGTTAATAGAGGTATAAGTCACCATAGAATTGAATACGATCCAACCCAAAGAGATGGGGTTTAATGGAATACAAATCTATTTCTAAGAAACTAATGTCCAATGATAAAGCTAAAAAAGTAAAATGAAGTAATTACTACATCCACATATAAAATTAATTAAAATATAGTTAAATATATATTTTTTATCATTCCATTGATAACAACTATGTTAATCATAAAAAACCAAAGGAAGCTAGTGATAAAATTATAGAAAGGAAAACTTGATAAAATTATAGAAAGGGAAACTTGAGATACCAACTTGCCAAGTTTGACTCTTGACTGATTTATTCCTTAAATTAAAGCCTTCACCTTTATTTTGTTTCTAGTTTTTCTCTAAATCTATAACGTTAATAGTCGTAGAAGTATGCTTAGGTTTAAATTATTGTTGAATTGTATTATCCATTATTACAATGAAAATCATCAATGTACGTCCATAACAAATGAATTAATAAATAGATGGACTATAACATATTATTTTTCAATTGTTATGGGATATTATTAACCGCATAATCCACCAAAATTTTAGTAATATTTGAGACATGTTAAAAACTTCATGGAGTCCACCCTCACTTACGTTAATACATCAAGGTCATTTAGAAAAACTCCATCTAAATGGGATAATTAAAATGTCTAGAAAAATAAAATATTTTATATGTTATCTATTTAGAGTGAATATAATGTTAAATGTTAATGATATTTATATATTTTATGTTATATGTAAATAAATTTGTTTTTTTTAAGAGATGTAGATGATAATAATAGACAAGCACCAATATAATCATTATGTTTATGTATATGGTATATCCACAAAGAAGATGTATCTTACTACATAATAGTCAGTTGATTGTGTTACGAATATGTTAATCTTTTATACTTCCTCCTTTACATGTATTATACAAAAGGATAAAAAGCATCCCATATCTTCGATAGTTGTTAGCGAAAATTTAAAAAAAGGTCTCAAATATACCATGACCATTATGCAATGTTCTTTCTAAATGATATGAATACTCCCAGTTAACTTAATTTTCTATTGGTTGTGGATGTTTCTTACTAATATAATGGTTTATTTATTAAGAAAATTATGATAGTTTTTCAAATTGCAACTACACTGAGGCAATATCGCATAACAATAGTTAATTGAGCATCCTAGTTGTGGTGTAACAATAACTACTTGTTCTTGTATATATGTGTAGAATAATAACACTTTATTTTCAATTTTTGATGAAATTATCTACTAATTTATATATTTAATTCATATGTAATAATTTTATGGAAACAATTAACTATTTTTTTCATTTTATTTTTTTTATAATCCTCAAATCTATGAATAATATCAAATATAATCAGCTGTGATTTCATATTTTTGAGTCATTCCAACATTTTTATTTGAGATTATAACTAAAGAACACGGAGTTTCTATATGGGTTCCATATCAACAACCAATAAATCCATATCGCTTCTAGGGAACTATATAATATGGAAATATATATATATAATATGTATTTTATTTTTTCTCATGGAAATTTAAAATAACATGATAATAACTAAGTAATATTTTATTTTTTCCATGAAAAATTTCAAAATAGAACAATGGTATTATTTTTTGGGATCTTGTTGTTTATCTCTCTAATATTTCATTCTATCATGTATTATTAATAATTTTCAAATATGCACGTAGATCAATTGGATTAAGAGAATATAATGTGAACAAGCTACTTCTCAACACCAATGCATAGATGTGAAGCCACCCATTTAATTTGTAACACCCCTAGTTTATGTTTTTCTTTCAAAGCTAGACATTTGAACTTTAATCCTAAGGGGAGTGGACCCCAAATGGATAAGTATTTTTTGTGGATGTAATTAAATATTTCCTTATGGAAATTAAATAAAAATAATCTTTGTACGAGATTTACCAAATGAGATTGTGAGATCACTTGCTAAATCCATGAGGATGGATAGAGGCAAATATTTCCCCAAAAATATTTCAAAAAATCCTTGAAAGAATTTATTTCCAAATTATATTTTGAGGAAAATACGGTTTCCCCAATGATGTGGAGAGTAGTTGGGAAGAGGTAAAAAGTCGTGAAAGGCGAGAAAGCAACTTTAAAATTCCCTAAATAGGGAAGCCTAGGCAAACGGAAGAAAAGCATCACTGATATTACAGGGGCCTTGAGAATTAGAAAGCAGAGGCTTTGGGGAGAAAAAGCTTAAATAAGCTATTCATGAACATATTAGAGGTTGATGCTGGAATGGAAGTGATCTCGGCTCGGGGGTGAGTTACGGGAGATAGAGGGACTCTAAGGTTGGGAGGATTGGTCGATTGCAAAAGTGGTATGTTTAACATGAACTAATGTTTATAGCATCGGTTATTGTTTAATATGATTAATGGTCATAAATGCTAAGTAGATTAATATTTTTGAAATTATGATTCCCTACATTTAACGAAGTGCGCTAGAAGAAAATTATCCTCTCGGATCTTTACATTTGTAGGAATTATATCCACTAGGGAAAGAATTCGGCGGAGTCTCTAAACCGGTATTGGTCTAAATATGAGAATACATCTTTTCCCAAAGATGACTTACATTTTAAATTTAATCTGCTTCTACATTTTTAACTAAATGTTGTGTATAGAAACGGGGAGGAAAAGTATCCTTACATGCATTATAGATGATTGAAGCTAGACATAAGTCACCTCTATTTAATATAAGAAGTGACATAATTGAATGGGAAGAAAATGAGTATAACAATTGGTACCAATGCAATGAACCCGTAACTAAAGTATGCAAAAATTTAATCAAATGACGGTACCATGAATAGGTGCTACAAGTATGTCTATATGTTTACCAACATAATTAAACTAACTCCAAATCTAAGTACATATACGCATAAATATAGAAGTAATCCTACATGTATGTCTATAGATTTAACCTCTATAACAAGACTAGAAGAGAGAGAAGCATAGACTTTCTCCACGAGATAGATATGTGTATACATACTGAGGATTCAGAGCTAGATAGAGTTTTTTTAAACCTGTAAACATTTACGGAATGAGAAGAAACTATAAGAAATCTGTAGAATGAACAACCTTCCTATCCATTGGAACAAAAATAATTAAAATGAAAATTTATGAAATGGCATGCAACACTGTATAAAATATGAAGAAAAATATATATATATACGGTGTAGAGGGTAGTATGCTTGACCTCGGTAGAATAGTACGGGGAAGTCCAAATGAAGGAGTATAGAGAGAGCCTCTGGCTGGGGAGATATACCCCCTTACGAAAACATAAACACGATGGAAATCGAAAATTTTCATGCAGCTTGGAAGTGTTGGAACCTTGACGGCTCTTGCAATAGAGACATGTATATTCACTTATATAATGTAACGAGAAACGAACGGGGAAAATAAGACCGGTAAATCTATAATTTCCATTAATCAAATTTAAGTGAATCATTGCGAAGAAACAAATTTATGAAGTTAGTGAGAACATGAGACAAAAACGTGGCAACCATTAGAATATCGTATCGATCTGTCATTAAGAACATAGATGAATCACATGTATATATGTATATTACCTTTGGAAACAAACATTAGAAGCGAGCTATTATGGTTCATTTTAACACCACAAAAAATAATTAATTCGGGAACTATATCGACCCGGATTAAATCGGTTTAATAGTCCTTGTCTGCGATAAAAAATTATAGCATTATTCGGGACAATAAAAAATTGAACTATCTAAACAAAGTGTGCAATAAAGCACGAAAGATTACGAGTCATACTCCTACTCGAGAACACGGCGATACAGGGCACGAAAATCAAGGTCGAGCGAATTCAAGTTAAATGAAATTACAAATTCACCAAAATCACGACTTGAAATCTTGACGAGATTCGAACTTACTTGCACAAAATAAGGGCAACATGAGAAATGCGTGCTAACGATGCGATACGAAGGTACCTCGAAAAACAATGTATACAAACAGGAGTATAACGATAAAGAGAGTTACCTTGGAAGAGTCGAATACCTCGGTGACAAAAAACGACCTGCAAGAAGGATACACAAATAGTGTCAACAAAACGACTCGACGAACGGAAGTTCCACGGAATGAAACCCCGCATAGGGTGAGATATACAAATCGATCACTGCGTACATGGAGTAGCGTGTTCTTGCTAGAGGGAGACACTTAGAGCTAGAGTAACTCGGCTCAAATAAAACACGTAGAGGCCACAAAATACAAAGAAAAAAATTCTTGCCAACACGGAGATTTAATATTAAAACAGAAATCTCACAAAGGGAAGGATAAATGAAATGTAGGAGGTATTAGTAGGATCGGACACGAAATAGCCAAATGACAATCAACATAGGGTTGATTTAAACGTAGGGCGAGATGGATTTTATAAGCCGTAATACCATAAACAGAGCGTAGAATGGCTGGTAGGGAAAATGCCTAAATTTACATGCACGAGGAACCGTGAGACGAAGAATTTCCTTCACGAAGCCAGGTAGAGCACGATGTTTTCGCCTAAGCTCGATGGCGAGAATATGGACGGTCGATCCAAAAATGGTGAAAAGGCGAAAGAAAAAAATCCATTCAATAACTTAGAGATTAATATGATCCATTCAAGCAAAGCGAGAAAAACCCTAGTAGGCTTGGACAATCTCCACCATCCAAGAAGTGTCATTCAATTGAGAGAATACATGCGGATCGATTGGGGAAAAACCGAAAACCATCACATAGCCGTTCTAAACACAAATGTACATTTATTGATATCGATTTCCACGGTACTCTCAAATCGTATTATAGGATCGATACTATTAAGCTGAGCTGACATACGATGCAACAACGATAAGGCTAACATGCAAACCCTTGCATGTAAATGTGACAAACCTCTGAGTCGAAGAAATGACAGAAAAGTTTAAATCCTCACAACCATAAATTCTAATCGGCGTGGAGAGCTCGACCAATTAAGCAAATGCCAACCCTATTAAACCAAATTTTCCAACGTAGCAAAGTATGTACGACATTTTTTAAGGTCGTTTATCTTCCGGGAAGATCTTCACGGTGGAAGATACGAGAAAGATCTACGGATGATAATTCTACAATTTCACTACAGCCATAAGGATGAATTAAACCCATATAAATGATAACCAACGAGATGAGATAAATTGAATTAAATTGAGCAAAACTTGGAGTAAGTCATTGTCAAACCATATTTTCATAACGTGAAAAATGGTAAGAGAAATTAATAAACCAACGCATCACATAAAACATTACGCAATCCATAAGTGCATGACAATGAAATCCATGGCGTTCGTATGATGAATTCTATCAATTAGAATGTGGTTAAAAGTTAAAGGGCATAGATAGAATTTTCTATGGCCTACAATAACACTAACCATTATGTGAATACAAAGTACATATATGAATATGTTCTATGGGTAAGGGTGGCCATTTAAACCATAGGTATGTAGAATATATATATCAAGATACACATATGAGTGCAATACGAGATAGGAAAACTATATTCAACGAAATTTCGTAAAGGCGTATTGACTAGGAGAACAGAATGAGACTTCATGGGATGGGAAAGGAGAGCGTTACAAATGGTATCGAGGCTCATGTTACATAAAAGCTGGGCTATTGTTATGTGCTCCTTTGTATAAATTATTTATTGTTGATTTGACGATCTGTATTGTTTAGTGTATAGTACGTGGTGCTTAAACGAGACAATTCCAATGGTGGAAGTGATGAAATTTATGTTCATCATGTCGGGAAGATAATAAACAGATCCAAACGCTTCGATGATGGCTATGTTGCGAGTTTGCAATGAGAAATGGCTGAGCTAAGAAGCCGAGAATGATGATTGTCATTAGCCGGTGAGGAAGCGGGAAAGAAAGCTCATCGGGAAGAATTAACTTAAACGAACGACCAAGAGGGTGACGGTTTCGAAAGAGGAAGAATGATGATTCGAGGACGATGATCTTTGTTAGGCATCGAGTATAAAACGAGAAGAAGGAATTACGAGAGAATTACGAAAGATCAAACCTCCCTCCTATGATGGGGAGAAGGAGGAAGATCTTTGAAGCTTGGTTGTTGAACATGATTAAGTATTTCCCGAGGTCTATGAATATGAAAGCATTATGAAGGCGAGATTAGTGGTGCTACCGGCTACAAAGGGTAAGGCTACCTTGTGGTGGGGGAGAGCCGAAAATGGTCCATGCCATTGACGAAAATATAGTGACTTGGGAAGATTTCCAAGTTAAACTTAAAAACCCGCTATTTGAATTAATGTTATTATGATGATAAAGCAAAGGAATTCCATGAAATTAGATTGGGACAACTCACTGATTGATGAGTTTTTCACCCAGTTTACAAATTTGTTAAGGTATGTTTCTTACATTCATGAGGAGAAGCCAAAGGTGCAACAATTTCTGAGCTTGTTTGCTTGCTATGTACAAGAAAATAGAATTTGATAACCCAAAAACTATGGACGAGAAAGCTGTGAGGAAGCTAGATTGTGCTAACGGTATAAAAGGAAAAGGTGAGCATGGGAAAAAATTTGGGTAAACAAGGGTGAGTTCAAAGGAAAGAAACAAAAACCAGCTTATTTGAAGAACTTTGGCGAGGGATCATCGGCGGAAGAGATTTAACAAACCAAAAGGAAAGCCAAAGCTTTGCTCGAGTCTACGAGTTAGTTCCAAACAACTAGATGGAGAAAATAAGAAAGAAGGTGCGATAGAAAGAAGGTGCGATTAAAATGAGAGAGCCTTTAAAATGTTTGGGATGTGGAGAACCTCATCTCTTGAGGGATTGTCCCCACTAGAAATATTCGAGATGATTATGAGAGATCAAGAAGCTACCACGAGTGAATGACATAGCAAGAAATATACCCACCATTAGTGCGAGTCTTGGAGAATCAACAAGCGAGAACACGAAGCTACCATGGTTGAAATGGAAGGTAATATTGATGACCAATGCATCCTTTCGTTTTAATTGATACAAGTGATTCTTTGAGTTACATTAGTCCACAAGTGGTAGAAAAATGCAATCTCAAAACTAAAAAAATTCAACGATCTTGGTTGGTCTAGTTAGCCATTGGCACCAAAAGAAAAGTAACTCATAAGTTACCCCTGAGCAAAAATTAAATTAAATGATTTTGAGATAGAAGTGAATTTAAACATTCTACCCTTAGGCTCATATGATTTCTTGATCAGGAATGGGATTTGTTGGAAAAGAGAAAGGCCATGATGAATTGTTAGGATAAACTACTGCATTGCATAGATGAAGAGGGAAACCTTTTATTCTCAAGGAAAACCAAAACCCATCTCTGTAAGACAAATATCGAAGCAACTGCAACTAAAAAATAGCTGCTAGGAAAGGATATCAAGCATATGCAATACACGTTGAGGAAATAGAACGAAACCTGAGAAAACTTTCTTTCAAGAATAAATTGCTAGTGGTGAGAGAGTTTAAGGAAATTTTTCCCGGATGAGATTCCTCATCTTCCCCCAAAAGAGAGATTGACTTTTCAATCGACACGGTGCCTAGAACAGCACACGTTTCTCGGCCCCTTATCGAATGAGCCCCCTTGAACTCATGGAGCTAAAAATGCAATTGCAGGGAATTGTTGAATAAAGGGTTACATCGAGACCAAGTGTGTCTCCTTGGGGAGCATCGGTGTTGTTTGTGAAGAAAAAGGATGGAACCTTTGGAATGTGGATTGACTATGGTCGAAATTTGAATAAGTTGAAAATTAAAAATAGATACCCTTTGCCTCGAATTGATGATCTTTTTGATCGGGTAAGAGGAGCTTCGATATTTTCTAAGATTGATGTAAGGGTAGTTATCACCAACTCGGGAATTAAGGAGGAGGACATTATCAAAACAACTTTTCGAACCGGGTATGGTCACTATGAATTTGTATTCCTACCTTTCGGTTTGAAAAATTCCCTACCACCTTTATGTGCTTAATGAACAGTTTTTTAAACAAGTATTTGGATAAATTTGTACTAGTGTTCATGGACGATATTTTAGTTTATTCAAAAAAATGAGGAGGGAGCACAAATAACACTTGAGGATATCTTTGTTGTAAACTACGAAAGAAAAACCCGAGTTGTATGCCAAATTCGGCAAATGTGAATTCTATAAGGACAAGATCCAATACTTGGGACATATTATTTGCGAACAAAGGGTTGGGTGTTGACCCTGAAAAGATAAAGTCTATTAAAGAATGAGCATTTGTGCCAACTAATGTTTTAACGGTGAGATCATTCATGGGGATTGCGGGTTATTATCAGTGAGTTGTGGAGATATTTTTACTGCCATAGCATATCCCATAACTTCACTAAAAGAAAGGGTGTCAAATTTGAGTGGACTAAAAAATGCCAAAACAATTTTGAACAATTAAAAATTAAAACTCACTACAACCCCTATCTTGAATATTGCGGATCTAGATAAAGAATTTGTTGTATGTACGAGATGCACGTAGAGAGGGGTTGGGAGGAGTCCTTTGCGGGAAAAATTCGGTTATTGCATATGAGTCTAGGGGCGAAGATACATGAACAGAACTATAGTGCATATGATTTGGAGTTGGGCTGCATGTTATTCATGCCTTGAAGATGTGGTGACACTATCTTCTTGGAAATAAATTTACATTGATGACGAATCATATTAGTCTTAAATATTTCCCAAAGCGATTTGAATGCTCAACAAAGCCCGGATGGCTATCCTTTACGAGTGAATTTGATATGGACATAAAACATATCGGAGGGAAAGAAAACAAAATTTGCTGATGCCTTGAGCGAAATGCTTGCCCACACATAAACAACATTGGAAGTAGTGTAAATTTGGAGTTAGAAGATCTAGTGAAATAGGTATGAGACCGGGATCAAATTATCGGAACCCTCTGGTGAAAATACTAAAGAAGGAAATGGCTGAATACACTCAAAACCATAAAGGATTAATCTGCTACAAAAAAAGATTATATAATCCCAATGTAGAGTCTTGGAAAAGAGAGATCCTAGATGAATATCACAAACATCCATATGCGGGGCATCCTGGATATCATAAAATGTTAAACGACTTTGAAAAAGAAGTTGTTTTGGCCCGGGGAATGAAAAGAGATGTGGCAGAATACTTAGCTAGATGCATGGAGTGTCAACTAGTTAAAGTTGAACATCAACATCTGCTTGGTCTTCTAAATCCTTTGTCGATTACGGAATGGAAATGGGATACCATCTCTATGGATTTCATAACGGGATTACCCAAAACCAAGTACCCGGCACTTGACTCGTTATGGTAGTAGTAGACACTTTAACAAAATTTGCACACTTTATACAGCAAAGTCTACTTTTGGAACAACCCAAATAGTACATGTGTTCCTAAAAGAGATAGTAAGTATACATGGGGTCCCAAAGATGATTGTTTCGGACATAGATGCTAAGTTCACAACAACTTTTGGAAAGGTCTATTTGGAGGTATGGGCACTAAGTTGAATTTTAGTGCGCTTATCACCCTCGGACAGACGGTCAAACGAGAGAGAACAAATCAGATTTTGGAATATATCTTTGGAGAATGTATGTGATCGATAGGCCATCAAAATGGGAAGACTACTTGCATTTAGCTGAATTTACCTATAATAACAGCTATCAATCCTCCATCAGATGATTTTGTTTGAAGCCCTCTATGGAAGAAAATTTCGTACTCCTTTGAGCTGGATCCAACTTTGAGGATAAACTAATGTTGGGACTAGATGCCTTACAAAGAGATGGAAAGAATTGTTAAACAAATACAAAGAAACATCAAGACAACACGGGATCGCCGAGAAAAACTATGCGTGATAAGAAGAAGGTACATTGAGAATTTAAAGTGGGGGAACATGTGTATCGGCGTATTAAACCCAAAAAAGAGCACACTTTATCTTGGAAGTTGTGCAGCAGGGCTCCTAGATATTGTGGTCCTTTTGAAGCGTTAGAAAGGGTGAGGACCGAGTGGTTTACAAGGTGGCCCTTCCGCCCCATGTTAGAGTTCATGATGTGTTTCATGTTTCATTATTAAAAATATATGTACATGATGCTTCTCACATAGTTGATTGGAATGTGATACGGGTGGAACGAGAAGGGGAGTTCCTTCGGAACCACCTCAAATATTGGAGCGGAAGAAATTGGGATTGAGGAATCGAACGATAGAAAAATTAAAGGTGCGGTGGGCAAAACACTTTGCGCTAAAAGAAGCTACACTGAGAAAGAGAATATGAAATGATGGAAAAATATCCATTTTTGTTTGAAAAAAAATGAACTCTAGTAGTTAGATATTAACAGGGACGGTGTTTTTTCTTTGAAGGTAGAATATGTAACACCGCTAGTTTATGTTTTTCTTTCAAAGCTATACATTTGAACTTTAATCCTAAGGGAGTGGACCCCAAATGGATAAGTATTTTTGTGTATGTAATTAAATATTTCATTATGGAAATTAAATAAAAAATAATTACGTATAGATTGACCAAATGAGAATTGTGAGATCACTTGCTAAATCCATGAGGATGGATAGAGGCAAATATTTCCCCAAAAAATCTTTCAAAAATCCTTGAAAGAATTTATTTCCAAATTATATTTTTGAGGAAAATCTAGTTTCCCCAATGAGGTGGAGAGTAGTTGGGAAAGAGATAAAAAGTTGTGAAAAGACGGAAAGAAGCTTTAAAAGTCCTAAATAGGGAAGCCTAGGCAAACGGGGAAGAAAAGCGTCATGATATTTTGGACCTTGAGAATTAGAAACGAGCTTTGGGGAGAAAAAGATTAAATAAGCTATTCTGAAAAGATTAGAGGTTGATGCGGAATGGAAGTGATCTTAGATCGGGGTGAGTTACGGAGATAGAGGGACTCTAAGGTTGGGAGGATTGGTCAATTGCGGGAAGTGGTATGTTTAACATGCACTAATGTTTACAACATCGGTTATTGTTTAATATCATTAATGGTCATAAATGCTAAGTAGATTAATATTTTTTGAAATTATGATTCCCTACATTTAACGAAGTACGTGAAGAAAATTATCCTCTCGGCTACGTACGGTTGTAGGAATTATATCCCTAGTAAAGAATTCACAGAGTCTCTAAACGTATTGGTCTAAATGCGAGAATACATCTTTTCCCAAAGATGACTTACATTTAACTTTAATGCCGCACGCATTTTTAAAAGAAATGCGTATAGAAAGCGAGGAGGCAAAGTATCCTTACATGCATTATAGATGATTGAAGCTAGACATAAGTTACCTCTATTTAATATAAACGGTGACATAATTGAATGGGAAGAAAATGAGTATAACAATTGGTACCAATGCAATGAACCGTAGCTAAAGTATGCGGGAATTTAATCAAATGATAGTACCATGAATAGGTGCTACAATTATGTCTATATGTTTACCAACGAATTAAACGAACTCCAAATCTAAGTACGGATACGTCAGAAATATAGAAGTAATCCTGCATGTATGTCTATAGATTTAACCTCTATAACAAGACTAGAAAGAGAGAGAGAAGCATAGACTTTCTCCATAGCTAGATATGTGTAGACATACAAGGATTGAGCTAGATAGATTTTGTTAAACATGTAAACTTTTTACGGGACTAAGAAGAAACTATAAAAGGCTGGAGAATGAACAACCTTCCTATCCATTGGAACAAAAATAATTAAAATGAAAATTTATGAAATGGCATGCAACCTATATAAAATATGAAGAAATATATATAAATATATATATATATATATATATATATATATATATATATATATATCGAGTGTAGAGGTTAGTATGCTTGACCTCAATGAATAGTAAGGGAACTCCAAATGAAGGAGTATAGAGTGCCTCCTGCTGGGGAGATATACCCCTTATGAAAACATAAGCACAGTGGAAATCAAAAAATTTTCATGCCGTTTGGAAGTGTTGGAGAGCTTGACAACTCTTTCAATAGAGACATGTATATTCACTTATATAATGTAATGAGAAACGGTACGGAAAATAAGACCGGTAAATCTATAAGTTCCCTTAATCAAATTTAAGTGGATCATTGCGAAGAAACAAATTTATGAAGTTAGTGAGAACATGAGACGAAACAGTGGCAACCATTAGAATATCGTATCGATCTGTCATCAAGAACGAGAGACGAATCACATGTATATATATATATATATATATTACCTTTGGAAACAAATTTTAGAGCGAGCTATTATGGTTCATTTTAACACCACGAGAAAATAATTAATTAGAGAATTATATCAACCGGATTAAATGGGTTTAATAGTCCTTGTCTACGACAAAAATTATAGCATTATTGAGGACAATAAAAAATTGAACTATCTAAACAAAGTGTGCAAAAGGCACGAGAGAGATGCGGTCATACTCCTACTCGGAAACGACGATCGACACGAAAATCAAGGTCGAATGAATTCATGTTAAATGAAGGAGTATAGAGAGAGCCTCTTGTTGGGGAGATATACCCCTTATGAAAACATAAACCTGGTGGAAGTTGAAAATTTTCATGCTAGCAGGAAGTGTTGGAAGCTTGACGGCTCTTGCAAATAGAGACATGTGTATTCACTTATATAATGTAATGAGAAACGAACGGGAAAGTAAGACTAGTAAATCTATAAGTTCCCTTAGTCAAATTTAAGTGGATCATTGCGAAGAAACAAATTTATGAAGTTAGTGAGAACATGAGATAGAAAAGCGTGACAACCATTAGAATATCGTATCGATCTGTCATCATGAACAAAGATGAATCACATGTATATATATATTACCTTTGGAAACAAATTTTAAGAGGCGAGCTATTATGGTTCATTTTAACACCACGAGAAAATAATTAATTCAGGAATTATATCGACCGGATTAAATGGGTTTAACGAGTCCTTGTCTCGACAACAGAAAATTATAGCATTATTAGGACAATAAAAAGAAATTGAGCTGTCTAAACAAAGTGTGCAAAAGGCACGAGAGTGCGGTCATACTCCTATTCAAAACGCAGCGTCACAGGCCTAAAAATCCAAGGTCGAGCGAATTCAAGTTAAATGAAATTACAAATTCACCAAAATCTTGAGCTCGAACTCTTGACGAGATTCGAACTTACACACAAAATAAGGGCAACGTGAGAAATAGTGCTAACGATGCGATACGAAGGTACCTCGAAAAACAATGTATACAAGCTAGAGTATAACGATAAAGAGAGTTACCTTGGAAAGAGTCAAATACAGGGTGACAAAAACGACCTGCTAGAAGGATACAAAAATAGTGTCAACAAAGACGACTCGGTGACAGGGAAGTTCCACTGGAACAAAATCCTGCATAGGGTGAGATATATAAATGGATTTCCTACGTAACTAGAGTAGCGTGTTCTCACTAGAAGGGAGGCGCTTAGAGCGGAGTAACTCGGCTCAAATAAAAACGCGTAGGGACCCCACGAGAAGACAGAGAAAAATTCACGCCAACCGAGAGATTTAATATTAAAGCGAGAAATCTCACAAAGGGAAGGATAAAAGAAATGTATGAGGTATTAGTAGGATCGGACACGAAATAGCTCGAACGACAATCAACATGGTGTTGATTTAGAGGTGGCGAGATGGATTTTCTAAGTTGCAGATACCATAAACCAAGCATAGAATGGCGGTAAGGCAAATGCCTAAATTTACATACGAAGAGCGTGAGTCGAAAGAACTACCTTCGCCGAAGCCGGGTAGAGCACAATGTTTCGCCTAAGCTCGACGAAGCGAGAATATGGACATAGGAGTTGATCCAAAATGGTGAAAGGTGAAAGAAAAATCCATTCAATAACTTTGGAATTAATACGATCCATTCAAGAAAAAGCGAGAAAAAACCTAGCAGGCTTGGACAATCTCCACGCGTCAAGTGTCATTCAATTGAGAGAATACGCGCGGATCGATTGAGAAAAAACCGAAAACCATCACATAGCCATTCTAAACACAAATGTACATTTATTGATATCGATTTCACGAGTACTCTCAAAGTCGTATTATAGGATCAATACTATTGGCGAGCGACATACGATTGCAGCAACGATAAGGCTAACACGCAAACCCTTGCGTGTAAATGTGACAAACATTGGTCGAGAAATGACAAGAAAATTTTAAATCCTCACAACCATAAATTCTAATCGATGTAGAGAGCTCGAAAAATTAACAAATGCCAACCCCATTAAATCAAATTTTCCAATGTAGAAGTATGTACGACGTCCTTAAGGTCATTTATCTTCCAGGGAATATCTTCACGAGTGGAAGGTATGTGAAAGATATATGTATGATAATTATACAATTTCACTAAGGCCGTAAGGGTTGAGATTAAACCCATATAAACAATAACTAACGAGATGAGATAAATCGAATTAAATTGAAGCGAGAACTTGGAGTAAGTCGTTTTCAAACCATAGTTTCATAACGTGGGAAATGGTAAGAGAAATTAATAAAGCAATGCATCACATGAAAAATTACGCAATTCATAAGTGCATGACAATGAAATCCATGGCATTCGTATGATTAATTCTATCAATTAGAATGTGGTTAAAAGTTAAAGGGCATATATAGAATTTTCTATGGCCTACAATAACACTAAGCATTATGTGAATACAAAGTACATATATGAATATGTTCTATGGGTAGAGGTGGCCATTTAAACCATAGGTATGTAGAATATATATATCAAGATACACATATGAGTGCAATACGGGATAGGAAAACTATATTCAAGAATTTAAGTAAAGAAACTGTGTGTAACTAGGAGAACGGGAGAATGAGACTTCACATCATGGACATGACTCCAAGCAAGAAAGTCATTACGAGGTGCGGATGACAAAGCAAATAGGATGTTTCCTCTCAAGCTCGGGAGCAAAACTTTGGAGGAAGGAAGAAATTTAGCAGTTTGTAACACAAGAGGTCTTTCAAGAAGAAAGTGAAAGATGAAGGGTTGGTTATGGCACTTGAGATTTGGACATCTCAACTTTCGGAGGCCCTAAACTTGTTGCATAGAAAGGGAATGGTAAAAGGGATTACCATTGATTGAGAAACCGAACAACCTTTTGTGAAAGGTTGCATCTTGGGAAAACAACACGGAGAAAGCTTTCCGGCAGGGGAAGAGTATAAGGGCAAAGACACCCTTAGAAATTGTCCATTCAGATTTGTGTGGACCAATGCAAAATGCCATCTTTAGCGTGCAAATAAATATGTCTTGACATTCATAGATGATTACACCCAGAAAGACATGGGTGTATTTGTTGAAACATAAGAGTGAAGTGTTTGAGATAGTTACGCCACTTCAAAAATCTTCTTGAGAAGTAGAGTGGGCACTATATCAAAGTGCTCAGAAACATGACAGAGGTGGAGAATACATCTCCAAAGAGTTCCTACGATTTTATGTAGAGAGAATGGCATACATAAAGTAAATTTACCACAAGGTACACACCTCGACAAAACAATGTTGCGGAAAGGAAGAATAGGACTATCATGGATATGGTCGGGAAGTATCTTGAAGGAAAAAAACATTTGCCAAATGATGTATTGGGGCTGAAGTTGTGAATTGTGCGAGCTTTACATCTTGAATAGATGCCCAACCAAAGTATGTAATGAACAAAAGTTTCCGAGAAGAAGCATGGAGTGGCATAAAAGCGACATGTCACCCACATGAGAGTTTTTTGGATGTGTGGCATATGCACATGTCCCTGAATCAACTGAGAAAGAAATTGGACGATAAGGGGGAGAAATGTATCTTTTATTGGATACAACGATGAGTCCAAAAGCATACAAAACTCTATAATCCATCCACCAAGAAAGCTGATAATAAGCGAGAGATGTGTAGTTTATTGAAGAATGAAGCTTGGGATGGAAGCTTAGAGAAAATGGTGAATGTGAAGACATGTGTGTCTCACGAAGAAAAAGAGGAAGGGACAACTGCAAATAATCCCTCCATGGTGGGCTCCTCCTCCACCACACGCAAGTACAACAAACCACACCACAAGTTTGGAAATAGAATAACCTTGAGAAATCAAGGAAGTGCTTCTTCAAGCACACCACGGGGATCGAAACTCCATCGACTTTCGAGTGGAACTCCAAGTACACCAAAGAAGACCGAGATTCGAGAAATCTGAGTGAGATTTATGAACAAGGAGAGGTAAACGATAATGCTTGGTTTGAATTCTTTATTTTCTTTGTATTGTCATGATGATGACCCAATTCATTTGAGGAAGTTTGTAAAGAGGAAAAATGGATTGAAGCAATGAATGAAGAAATTGGTGCAATAGAAAAGAGTAATACATGGGAGTTAGTGGACCTCCCTAAAGGTAGAGAAGTCATTGGAGTAAAGTGGGTCTATAAGACCAAGAGCAATGCTTTGAAGGAAAGATTGAAAGGCACAAAGCCAAGACTTGTTGTTAAAGGCTACAAGCGGCAACAAGGAAGAGATTATGAAGAAACCTTTGCATCGGTTGCAAGGATGGAAACCGATGAGAACAATGTTGTCCATAGCATCACAACACAAATGGAAGGTTTATCAAATGGATGTGAAATATGCATTTCCTGAATGGAGTGTTGAAAGAAGAGGTATATGTTTGAACAACCTCTAGGTTATGAGATTGAAGGCCAAGAGCACAAAGTATGCAAGCTGAAGAAAGGCTCTTTATGTGGTGAAGCAAGCACCAAGAGCATGGTACAATGAGAAATATATGCTTACTCGATTGAAAATGGATTTGAGAAATGTGATGGGTGAACCCACACTCTACATAAAAGAAAATGACGGTAAGATTCTTATTGTTGTTTTATATGTAGATGATTTAATCTTTAGCGGCAATGATGTTTCTCTCATTGCTCGATTTTAAAACGAGTCATGAAAGAGTGAATTTGAAATGAGCGATTTGGGTCTTTTGAGATATTTTCTTGGAATTGAAGTAGAGCAAAATGAAAATGGGATTTTTATTTCCCAAGCAAAATATGTTGAGGAAGTGTTGAAAAGATTTCAACATACAGAAACGACAAAGGCAACTGTAACTCCAACTCTCATGGGGTTAAAATTAAGCAAAGAAGACAACGGAAAGGATTTTAATCCGACATTGTACAAGAGCATAGTTGGCGGCCTCATGTATTTGACTGCAACTAGAGTTTGGATATTATGCACGCTTGTAAGTTTAATCTCCAGATTTATGGAAAAGGCCCGAAAGAGACTCATTGGAAAGCAACCAAGAGAATTCTCGGGTATGTGAATGGAACAAAGAGGGTATGGTATTTTCCTACTCCTCATTCGAAAATTTTAAAGTTAATCGGTTACACTAATAATGATTGGGATGGAAGTGTAGATGATATGAAGAGCACATCTAGATATGTGTTTTATTTGGGATCGGGAGCCCGTTTCATGGGCTTCAAGAAATAGGCAATTGTGGCTTTATCAACAACAGAGGCAAAATATGTGGCAGCAGCAGTAGCAACATGCCAAGCGGTATGGATGAGAGGAATGCTCGAGAGATTTATGTCATGAGTAGGACAAAGGAACAACAATTTTTCTGCGATAACATCTGGTGATATCTTTATCAAATAATTTTCTTCTATAAGAGAACAAATCATAGTGATGCTAAATTTCTTTTTATAAGAAGAGCTGGTTAATAATGGCGAAATTGTTTCTGCAACACTACTGGGGATAGAGAGGAACAATTTGCTAATATTTTAAAAAACCCATTAACGTAGAAGAGTATTTAATTATTTCAGAAAATGCACAGGGTATGCAAGAAAAACCCAACACTTGTAACTAAGGGGAGTGTTGGAATATTAATTCCAACTTTCGTATGCACGATAATGCGGGGACGGTGAAGTTATTCCTGGAAGGGATAGAAATACGCGTAGGGTTAAGTCTAGAATTAAATTGTTTGAAGGTCAGTCGATAGAAAAGGCGGTGCGTTTGTTATCGACACTCATCACCTGCATTGACGCTTTACAAAGCGCATTCATCGTACGAGTCGGCGATGTTACGAAAGGGAGACAACAAAGCGCACAGGAGAAGCGGTTCGAGAGGTCTTCCATTGTGAGCCATGAAGGGTGAACACAACCCCCGGAGGGAGGTGATGTCACTCACCTTTGGTCCCACCTCCTCTTCAATCAAAGCGAGTTCCGGTAGGTAAAGAAAACCCATGGGAAGCTCCTCCAAACAGCCGATGGAAAATACATAAAGGGATAAGGTTTTAAACCTTGGCATTAAAGTTTTGATTTAAGTTTTTAAATCATTCAGCATGAAGTTTAATTTATATTTTAACTATGGTTATATATATTATATATATGAGATATTTATGAGATATATATATTGTAGTATTCTTTTATATATATATATATATATATATATATGTATACATACATATATATATATGCACATATATGTATGCATATATATATATATATATATATGCATGAACATTATAGTGAGAGCATTGTTAGTGTTGTGTATTTGTTACTCTTTTCTCGAAGGTTGCAAAACATAGAAAAGAACAGAGAGATAGAAGAAGGAAATTCATGAAGTGTTGTGTGTCAACAGCAGTGAAGTTTCCACTCAGAACTTCATTATGAAGAATTTTATTTTGTAACAGTAGTTTGATTAATGAAATAGAAGTCTCTATTTCATCTCTGCTGTCTATGCAATTTATTCTTAATTTTATCTACTGTGTTGTGGAAGAGGAATTGTTTTTATTTCTCTATATGTGTTAAGGAATTCTCCAAAAATTCCAACAACACATAGCCAAAAAAATATGAAGCTCGAGTGTTATTGACGATACTATGTACACAAAGCCTTCGAGCGTTATTGATGATAGCTCGTGTACATAAATTAGGTTAATGTGTGCAATTTTATTTTTGTGATACTGTGTGTACACCCGTATATCTATTTCTTGTTTGCGGCTTCTTCTAGCATTGCTAGATCCACTCGCTACTTCTAGCAGGTCAAATTCTTTCATGGTTTCTTCGAAATATTCTTTGGAGTGGCTACCTCTTATAAGTAGATTTCCAAGTAGATGATGTTTGGATCTATGCTCATTCTTGTCTTTAGAAAAAAGCAGTTTTTGCCCATGGAGCAGATCCATCGGTCAGAACAAATATCCACCTCGGCATCGCGAGACCCTAACATCTTTAGGATTTGTTGAGGAAAAATAAGGCACGAGAGGCAATGTTTGAAGAAATGTAGTCACGATTAGCTTCTACTCTGAATTTGGTAGAGGAGCAATTAAATGACTATTTGGGAAATCTAATGAATTTCAAGCTAAGGATAATTGCATGGATGGATTCGATTTGGGATATGATGTAAACTTGGGCATCACCAAGTATATTGATTTGATTTTATGCTACAATGGAATTTGAAAGTAGGTACTCGAAAATTGAGCTTTCCTAGAATTGTTGGAATTACTCTCAACCACCGCCATGAATATACGGTGGCATAGCCCACAATTTCATTGAATTTTACGTGCAGGGGAAGGACAAGCCTCGAGTCTTCAAAATCTCAAGACATTCACACAAAAATAAAACAGATTACCAGAGCCATACACTGCTGCATTTTATTTCTTACTGTCGCGTTTACTTGCCGTTGCCTGCAACTTCGCACATGCAACATTTTTTGTTTTAACGCTTAAGCCTTTAAGCCAAACTTAAACTTCCGCTTGATGCAATATTGGAGGGACCCACACTTACCTCCACCAGTATTACCCAAACCATGCAAACCTTCGATATTTCACATTATCGGCTTGTGCATCTTCCACCATTTATTCCTCATATATCACGGCCAGTATTTAAGTTTTAACACTCAGGGCATTTGCAGAAACTAATTTTACGCCCCGATGCGATACGACGAGACCCACCATATACCTTTATCAAATCCAAATGATTTGTATTTCCTAGTTCTACCTTACCTTTTGTAATTCGCACTTACCATAGCTTTAGCGGCATCGCACTGAACCGCAAGATTTTTTCATTTAAGTTTTAAAGCTTCCGCAAAGTTATTTTATTTCGTTTGTGATGCAATCAAAAAAGAGGGCACGTGTCAAGCTCGGGAGGATGGTGCATATCGGCTCCATAAAGCTCGGGAGTTAATGGATAAGTGCCCAAGAGTTAAAATTTTTTATTTTGCAATGCGATATGTGCCACGTCACATCGCACATGTTCGCAATGTTTTGAGTTTACTGGGTAGCGCATATGGTAAATTCTAAGATCGTCGATATACGTCTGCGATGGAAGCGGCGAGGCGATATGGTTTGAAAAGAAGAACTAATAAAATTTTAAGTCCGCCATTTTGTGTGTTGAGACGTTGTTTCATGTGCAAACAACAAAAAAAGAGTATAAGGACGATCTTATTGTTATCGATCTGCATTGAATTATTTTGAATACTCGAGGCTCTAGCCAATTTTGTATAAAACCTATTTAATTTCATGTTTTTTTCAAAAGAAGGAATAAATTGAATTTTTAGTGAATATTTGAATAAATTTGAAAGAGTTCCTCTCTGTGTAAACTTTTATGCAGTATATGTGTTTGATTTGTTATTTCTACAATATTTAGAATTTTTTTGTGTTGTGGGGGAATGAATCCCTCTTTGTTTTGTTTATTCAAGATATTCCAACATGGTATCGAGAGGAGGTTTAGGCTCTTAGTGAAGGAAATATTCTTTACTAGAGAAAGGCTGAAAGGTGAAGCGATTCTCCGAGCGGTGAGAAGGTTTTTGTTTACAAAGTCGAGATGGCGATAACGAGGCACTGAAACCTGACTAATGCCCAACTACCATAGTTCAATGGGAAGAATTATGATTATTAGGCTATTATAATGAAGAATTTGTTCTCCTCGCAAGATGTTGGAGTCTTTGTGTAGAAAATGGTTTCCAAGAACCAATAGATGCTGGTAGCATATAATACGTGACACAAGCACAAAGATGTTGTTGAGAAAGAGAAATAAGAAGAAGGGCTCCGAAAGCCCTCTTCTATATTTTCCGAGTAGTACGTGAGAGTATTTTACAAAGGATTGCATCAGCAACAAAGTCTAAGGCAGGCATGGGATACCCTCCAAACAACTCTGCAAGTTATGGAAAGAGGTAGAAGACAACAAAACTTCAAAAATCTTTGAGGAAGAGATTTTGAAACTCTTTGTATGAAAGAATATGATAACATAGAATCATTATTCACACATGTGATTGGGTTGGTTACCCAAATCGGGGTCTCATGGAGAGACACTTGATATAAAGGATAATGAGTGAAATATTACGAAGAAGTCTACCATCAAGGTTTGATGCCATAGTAGTGGCCATAGAAGAGACAAAGGATCTCTCACAATTTTCCTTTAGATGAGTTTCATGCATTAATGAGTGTCTCATGAGCATAGATTGAATAGGAGATCCTCATTTCGAGCATGCATTCAAGACACAAATTTCTTTCGTTCAAGGTAGAGGTCGAGGAAGATCAAACTATCGAGGAAGAGGAAGAAGCCGACCCTACAAACACAATTGGAAGAGAAGCAATAGAAAGTCCAAGCCAGGGCTCATGCAAAATCAAGCACAGAGGACGAGAGGATGATGAAAATCTCAAGTCCAATGTAATTATTGAAAAAAGTATGGTCAGTATGCAAATGAATGTAGAAATAAGAAAAATGCAATGGGTAGTAAACCTAGTGTAAATTTTACAAAATAAAATGAAAACCAAGGAAGAGTGCTTTTAACTATGTAATGTAACACAAGAAAAACAAGAAGATGTATGGTTCTTATATTTAGGTTGTAGTAACCATATGATTGGAAACATAACAATGTTTTGCTATATAGATGAAAGTGTAAAATATGAAGTGATAACGGGAATAGTAAATGAGTCTATGTCAAGAAAAGGAAGAGTAAACATACCAACAAATAAGGGAGAGACAGAAGTTCATGCAGATGTCTATTATGTCCTTGGAATGAAATGTAACATTTCTAAGCATTGGATAACTCATGCACAAAGGGCTACATGATGTGTTTTTAAAATGATGTGTGTACAATCATGGATATACCTCCAAGTAGGCAGAGGTCATTACAAAAGTGAATATGACAAAGTAATAGAATGTGTCCTCTCAAAATCATATCGGAGACTTGAAGGAAGGAGGTGATGTAGCGTGTACTGTCACACAATAAATCTTTTGAGAAGAAGTGAAAGATGAGACTTGGTTATGGCATTTGGAGATTTGGACATATCAATTTTGGAGGTTTAAATTTGTTGCATAGAAAAGGGATGGTAAAGGGATTTACTATTATAGAGAAATAATACAGCTTATTGGAAGGCTTCATCTTGGGCAAACAACGGACAATTATTTCCAATAGGAAAGAGGATAAGGAAAAGGCACCTTTGGATATTGTCCACTCCTATGTGTGTGGACCAATGCAAATGCTATCATTCTGCAGACAGTCAAATATGTTTTTACATTTACTAGATAATCACACAAGGAAGTCATGGGTTTATTTTCTAAAACAGAAAAGAGTGAAGTGTTTTAACAATTCTACCCATTTCAAAGCTCTTGTTGAAAAGCAAAGTGGACACTACATAAAAGTGTTGAAGCGACGAAGGAGGGAGAGTATATATCCAAAGACTTACTATTATCACGTAGGGAGCATGGGTTTCACAAGAAGGTGTGGTAGAAAGAAAGAATAGGACCATCATGGACATGGTAATAATAATTTTGAAGGAAAAGAATTTGCCCAAATGAGTATTGGGAAGAAGATGTCAATTGTGCAACTTATATTTTAAATAGACGTCAACCAAATATGTTATGAAGAGAGTTCGGAAGAATCATGGAGTGGAACAAAGCAATTTTTCACTCACATGAGGGTGTTTGGATGTGTGACATATGCTCATGTCTCAGATCGGTTAAGGAAGAAATTTAGAGAAAGGGGAGAAGTGTATATTTTTTGGACACGTGATGAATCCAAGGCTTTAAAGCTCTATAATCCATCAACCATGAAAGTAATAATGAGTAGAGATGTTCAGTTAAAGAATATGAAGCTTGGGATGGAAGTTTAGGCGACATTGTAAATGAGAAGACATGTATGTTTCATGATGAGAAAGAGGAAGGGATTTCCAAAAAGAAAGCTACTCGTATTCGTTTTCCTCCGCCCTAACAGAGCCTCAACAAGAACATCACAAAGCGAAGCAATGAGAGCAGGCTTTGAGAAAGCCAATAGAAGTGGTTCTCCAAAGGGATCAACAACGACACCTCCAAAGCTCAGGTGCAACTCCTGGTACGTGTTAACATGACAAGAAGATGAAAGATTCAGAAATTAAAGTGAGAATTATATGAGCAAAGAAAGAAAATTGATAATAATGCTGATTCTGAATTCTTTATTTTTCTTTACTCACGTCATGTTGATGACCCAATCCATTTTGAAGATGCATTAAAATAAGAAAATTAGATTGGAGAAGTAATGAATGAAGAGATAAGAGCAACATAAAAGAATGATGCATGGGAGTTAGTGGACCTCGGAACTAGAGGAGAAGAGATTATTGGAGTGAAATGTGTCTATAATACCAAGAGAAACTTAGAAGGAAAGATAGAGAAAGGCACAAAAGAAATACTTTTTGTCAAAAGGCTGCATGGCGGCAACAAGGGCGAGACTATGAGGAAACCTTTTGCACTGATTTGCGAGGATGGAGATAGTGTGTGAGCGAGTGTTGTCAATAACAACACATGGAGATTTTTATCAAATGGACGTGGAAATCAGCATTCTTGAATGGAGTGTTGAAAGAGGAAGTGTATGTTGAACAAACTCCTGGCTAGGAAATGAGAAGGCCAAGAACATAAGGTGTGTAAGTTCCAAAGAAAACTCTCTTTATGGGCTGAAGCGAGCACCAAGAGTATGGTACAACGGGATTGTGTTGGAAATGTTGTCATTGATGGAAAAGACGGCCAAAAGAGAGGGAGAAGAGCGGCGGCGAGAGGAGGCTGCAGTAGAGGACGGATGACGGTAGGCGAAAGAGTAATAAATATGCCTAAATTTAATAACGAGATTTGGAGAGACAGAGTAATGAATATACACGATGTTCGGATATGGTCCTGGTTGAATTGATGGCAATGAGAGTGTTAATCTTGGTGTAAAGAATAAATTTATTCCTTGGACTCTATTTGGCTCATGAAGAATTTCAAAGCAAACCCTATACATAGAGGACATTTGGAAATCGGTTTTGAGAGTCGCATCTATAGGGAATAGGCTTTGAATTTCCGGTAGATAAATGTATGAAGCGATGCGAAGATGAATTTCCCTACTGTTTGTCGAGTAGCAGAAATCGACCTCATGTACGATATTGGAGCTTGAATGCGTCCGAGAAGCTGTAATTGAGTCTAAAGTGTGTTGTGTATAAATTGAAGGAATTAATGGTTGCGAGAGAGATATGATGGTTTTGAATGTAGAAAAGATTATAGTTGCTATGGGCCAGTGTAGTGTCTGATGATTAGTTTGCGGAATCAAGAACTTGAATGTGTAGTTAGAAGCGGAGGCTGTGACGCGAGGATACCCTGAACATGCAATGGAAGGTTGATATATTATATATCATTGCGGGAATTGAGAGACAAAATGGCATGAGTGTTTGCGTCGAGGTCGGAAGAAGCTGACAACTAGTGTAAAGAATTCGTGTTAAAAGACACAAATGAAATCGAGAACAAAGCATTAAAATTAGCAATGGGCTTGTAATAAAAAGCAAAACATTGAAGTGGGATTCATAAATAATAAAGGCGGAGCGGAACCTGGAAGGTAAGAAGCGAGCGTGGGCGGAGTGAACGCGATGGCGAGAGTTTCCGGTTTTGATCGCACCACCTTCATCGGATGCAAGCGATAATTAGAAAATCGAGGCGTGATTCCACACGGCTGGGCCGTATACGCACGTCCCTGAGCGATTTTCGAAAACCACTCTCATCGCGCATTATTGCTCGTGCATCTAAACGAGCGGTATCCATCGGATCACGGGGGTAAGGCGACATGCTCTCTGTGAGTCGGATGGGGATGGAGGAGTTAAGCGTTGGGACCCGGCTCCATCCACGTGAACTCGGAGGAATTAACTCTCGTGTTGTTTGGTTGCGCGATAATTCATTAAAGCATGTTGGATCACACCAAAAACGAAGCGACATCAGCACAATTGTTGGATGGGCGTGATGGTTTACAAGAGGTCCAGAAAGGTTATATGGATATATATTATTCTTTGGAGGTTTTAATATAATTGAGCGACGCGTTAATGTTTGTAACAAATGAAGTGGGGAATATATATTATGAGGAAACCATGAGCATGTACGAGTATATTTATGTTAACATACATAGAATGTTGATGCGTTGTTTTAAGCCAAAGTCAAAGGATACTATGCAACATTTCGAAACAACTTTGGGTAGAAAAATGTATAATATATTGGTATATTACATTTATAGAAATGATGTGAGCCAATATTACATTTGTTACGAATCAAGCATATAGGGTGCGAAGGCCCAAAAAGTTGGAGATGCATAGCTTATACACATGAGAAAAAATTGGGACTAAACTTGGAAACTGAGTTATACATGCATGTAGGTGCACACAATTACGATGCACGAGAGGTATACGGAGACGAGTTGCATGAAAGCGACAGAGAAAGGACAAAACTAGCAGGCCAAGAGTCTGAGTGGCGTTTATATATTGAAAGCTTAGAAATGTAAATGTTCAATGTTTGTGATGCAAAGGAAAGTATCCAAAGGAAATACAAAAATCCCGCTGTAACATTGGAAATTTGTACATATTGTTATATTTTTAATGAGTTGGACAAAGATATGAGAAGACAAAAGCCAAAGAGTCATGAATGTTCACTCGAAATTCCTTGTGAAATACAAACGAGTCATGTGAGGAACTCTATCTATAATATCAACTTGATATGCATAAGAGAGGTTAGAGAGAAAGTAAGGATGGAGAATGCGAGTATAGAAGATTGAAATGCGAGAAGATAAGGAAGAGAGGAGCGAGAAAGATATGCTACGGAGACGAGCTGATACTTGAAGTAAATCCAGCAAACATTCATTTAGATAAACTAAGGAAGTTGGAGCTTCCATCGAGTTGAAAGCTTGATAGGCGTCGTTAATAGCGGCGGGGTAGAGCCTCCTGTAGGTTGGTGCCCTACTGAAAAGCTTGGTGAGTGAGAGGTAGTTCGAAGCTTGCCTTTGCATCACAACAATAATAAGATGTGGTTTTCTCTCCTTTCGAGGGTTTCCACTTACAAGCTGCTATCTCTACGTGTGTTGCTTATATGTTGATATGATCCGATCAATGCGATTTTAATCTCTCTCACAATAATGTTGATTTCACATTAAATTAATGCCTATAGCTGCTACATTGTAAGATTGTTCACATATTAAGGCACGTAAATAAAGTACGATAAAAAAAATTCTTAATTGTCGAAAAAGCTTGTGTCGCCGAGTTAACTCTCGGTTTAACGGAGATTCAACAATTGAGTATCGGAGCTTCGAGGTTCCTTTGTACCTGTTCAACAAGCGAAAAGGAGATCCTAGGTTCCTCGGGATGGCTAGTAAAGAAGGATGATCAACCAATAAAGCCCCTACACGGGTGAAAATTATGCTTTACGGAAAATTAGAATGAGGACATACATAATGTCTCTAGGAATAGAAGTTTGACTTTGTTGTGGAATTAGGATATGCCCCAAAGGAAACTCACCCAGAGAAAGAAACCAAACAAGATTTTGTAGCTAACGTAAAAAGCAGTGAGATTCCATCTTAAATGGATTGTGTGAAAGCATATTTTTATAAAAGTAATGCACAAAGACAGCGCAAGAGATGTGTGGAATACTGCTAGAGAACATCCATGAGGGAGACAAGAGAGGTAAAGACTGCGAGACTTCAAGTCTATAGAGCCCGAGTTTGAGAACCTGCAAAATGAATGATGATGAAGACATTGCTAGCTTCTTTGTAAGGGTTGAAGAAATAGTAAATAACATGAAAGGCTCACAGGTGAAACCATAAAAAAAGTTGTAATTGTACAAAATATTCTAAGATCTCTTCCACCTCGTTTTTACCCCAAGGTGTACGCAATAAGAAGAAACAGGCGAGTTGGGAAAGCCTCGAGCCATGAACCGGCTACTAGGAAATATAACAACATATGGGATGAGACTCCCACGGAAGAAGCCAAGTACGAGGGAGGCGACTTTTAAAATAGAAAAGAAGAAAGAAGAAGGAAGACATATGATCTTGCTCAAATGAAGAAAGAGGCTAAATTTGTCGAAAGTCGGATAGAGGCTCGGAGGTAAATACAAAGGAAAAATTCCTTTCAAATTCTTTAAGCGTGGAAAGATTTGGACACTATGCTTCTAAGTGTTCCCACAAGAAAGTAAAGAAATCGAGGCTCGATAATCGGGGAAAAATACATCGAAAAGAGCGCGAAGAAGGAAAATAAATTTAGTAGAAAATCCTTCTATGCTCAACAAGGCGATCGGTGTATCCGAAAGACTACGATGAACCCTCAAGTGAAGAAGGAACCTGCGAATTTTTATTGATGGCCATAGAAGAAATTGAAGGACTCTGCTAGAAGATGAAGAAGAAGAAGGTGAAGTTGACCTTGAGGGGGAGCTAAGAAGTGCCCCTGAGGAGATTGATAGACTCAACCTGAAGTCCGGAAAACAAAAGGAAATTCTCCTCAAGTATGTATGAGAAGAACAAAATTCACAAATCCTCCTGCGGCTAAAGATAGAGCTTGAAGAAGCCAAGAAAATAGAAGACATGTTACTTAAGCAAGGAAGTCAGAAGGATAAAAACTCGAACATGAGAAGTTGGAAGAGAAGAACTAGTATGTCTCAAGAAGAAATTAGAAAATGCTCGAAAAGGAAAGTGGCATTTAAAAATTCTTCTCAAACAGCAAGCTCTAACAAGTTGAAAGAGATTCTAGATGCTCAAAGATATCCTATGATAAAAGCTGGAATAGGATATGAGAAGGAGAGTCGAGTAAAAACAAAGAAAAAGAAAACATAGAAATTATTTTTGTAAAAGAAAAAGAAGGTTGTTGAAAGCTTGACTCAAATAATTCCCACAAAAGAAGAAACATGTAAGGAGGGAGATAGAATCCGAGAAGAAACCTCCAAGTAACAAAGAATGAAAGAAACACTCGGACAACGAGAAAAATAATCATATACTTCGATGATGATGACAAGATTTGGAGAGCCATCGAAGACTCTTTCCTCCTATGAAAGGTGCCACGCTTACATGTGTCATCATGACTTGGACACATTTGCTGCATGCTTGCTCATGCAAGGAGGAGTAATTCAAACCACAGCAAAAGATGCAAACGGTGAAGAGACTATCTCAAGCAAACAAATGGAGAAGACAATCTTACATTGGGTATGCGAAATAGTTTCTATGGTTATTGTTTTTATTGTAAGGAATTTGGCCATAAAATAATTGAGTTTAGAAAATATGGACAAATATTGATGGATCAATACCCCAAGGAGGTTTATGAATCAAATAATTTTTTCACATATTCACAATTCTGCAAAAATAATGATCAAATGCGTGTATGCAACAGCAAGTGGACATATGCCTTCCAAATGTCTATGAGGAGAGGGATGTGATTTATCATCTCACAAAAGATACCAAACAAAAGGATGCTTCCAGGTGGATAAAGAAAGTGAATAAATGTGACTTGGCTCTAATTGCTAAAGATGCTGAAAAGCCCGGATTGTATTTGGACGTGGTGGTACGCTTTCAAAACACATATGGCTTGGAGACAAAGAGTAAGTTTATAACTCTTGATGAAAATAAATATGGCAATCTTACTTTTTGGCGATGATCCATCGGGGAAAAATAAAAAGGAGAAAAGCCTCGGTCGGCCCTAGACAATGGTAGAGGAAACACCCAAGATGTACTATTTGTAGATGGGATGAAAGCAAATTTCTTTGAGTATCATTCAAATTTGTGATAAATGTTGTGAAGTTCTCTTTAGAGCACGAAGATTGTGATGTCGGATCAAGCACCACGTGGTAAGATTCTTCTCAAAGGAGTTCAAACAAAGAGCAATGTTTACATTGTGAAAGAGGAAAGATGAGGCATGTCATCTTAGCAAACTTGAGGAGTCATGGTTATGGCACAAAAGGTTAGGACATCTCAAATTTGATCACATCATCGGACTAAGAAAGAAAGAAAGGCTATCGAGGAGACATGTCGAGAAATAAAAATGCCTTCTAATACTATATGAAAATGTGTCGATTGATGCAAAGCAGGACACCGCACGTCATTTAAAAGCGAAAGATGAGGTTATCAACAAGCAAACCCCTCGCAGCTTGTGCACATGGACTGTGTGGACGCCCAAGAACTAAAAATCCAAGTGGAGAATCCTACTTCCATGCGATAATTGATGACTTCTCCCCGAGGAATGACATGGGTGGCATTCCTCGAGAATCAAATCGGAAGCTACTGGAAAAAATTTAAGATATTCAAAGCATTAAGCGAGAGAAAATCCAGAAAACGGGATGCAAAATGAAAATGCATCACAAATTGGAGACCGAAGGAGAGTGAATTCACTGATTATGACTTTCTTGGCTATGCAATGAACACGGCATAAAGCAACGATTTACTATTGGGAGGGACACCTCGGACGAGGAATGGAGTAAACGAGAGAGACAAAATAGATATGTGCTGACAAATTGCCGAGGAGCCATGGCGCATGAGAGAGTAATATTCGCTCAAAACCTTTTGGGAAAAAGAAGTACACATAGCCGTGCATATCCTTGGCAAGCTCACTTAAAAGGCCAAAGCGGTGACAAGACTCCCTATGAACTATGGAATGGGGAAACCAACTTTAATCAGGCTTATTTCGGGAGGAATCTTTGGAGGCCAAAGTGTTACATAAAGAATGATGATTAAAATCTTGGGAAATTTAATGCAGACGAGATGAAGGGATATTTCTAGGATATGCTTCCAAATAGTCAAAGAGCCACAAGTGTTACAACAAGACTCTTAGAAAAATAGTAAGAAAGCATTGACGTGAGATTTGATAAAGAACTTCCAAACAATACAAAAGATATAGGCTAGCGACGAGTCCATTGGAGACGACTATGAAGAAGAAGACCAAGATGATGATGGAACAAAGCAGTGACAACGAAGATGCATAAGCCGAGCTCTAAAGCCCCTTCTAAGATACACTTTCAAGGAAAGAACCATCCACCGAAAGATCGGATCATAGGAGAGCGAGAGAAAGGGAGTCTAAACAAGCCGACGTAGCGAGCAGGACAAAGAGAGGTATACATAGCCATGTTATCCACGAGATGGAGCCAAAAGAGAAGTTTGAAGGACTCGGCCAAAGGACAAGTAGTGGAGTGGAATGTTATGAATGAAGAATTGGGCCAAATTGAGAAAAAACAATACACTGGGAACTGGTTCACTAGACCCACTAGGAAAAATGTCACTTAGGCTCCAAAATGGGTATTCAAAAATAAAATGAATGAGGAAGGACGGGTAATCGGGAATAAAGCCGGAGACTACTTTACGCAAAAGGATATTCACAAATCGAAAGGACTTGATTACGATGAAACATTTGCCCTGCAGCCGAGAATGGAAGCCATCGAGAATGTTTGCATGACCTTTGCATGCTACCAAGACTTCCAAGGTATATCAAATGGATGTAAAATATGCTTTTTTGAATGGAGATCTAGAGAGAAGAAGTCTACATGCAACGACCCGGAAAGGTTTCTCTTTAACTTGAGACAAAGAATACTATGTGTGTAGACTTAAGAAGGTTCTATATGGATTAAAGCGAGGCTCCTCATGCTTGGTACTCAAGACTAGATAAATGTTGCAAAAACAAGGCTTTAAGAGAGGTGGAGTAGATAGAAATATATACATAAAAGCACATGAAAATGAACTCCTAATTGTTGTAGTATATGTTGATGACATTATGTTTGGAAGCAACAAAGATGAACTAGCAAAAGGGTTTGTCGAGGAGATGAAATCGAGAGTTTGAAATGTCGTATTGGAGAGCTCGGTTTCTACTTAGGACTTCAAATTCGGCAAAAGAACACAAGTACATTCATTTCACGGGAAAAATACTTAAAATAAATGTTGAAAAAGTTCAAAATGGAGGAGCGCAACCTGTGTCGACTCCCATGATCATGAGATGCTGGCTTATGTCTTTGATGATGGATCTGTGGTATATATCAAAAACTCTACGGAGTCCATGATGAGGAAGTGTGCTATGTCTTACTGGCATCAAGACCGGACATCATGCTAGCGGTAGGACTAGTGGCTAGATATCAGACGAGACCCTAAACAAAACCACCATATGGCGAGTCAAAGAGAATATTTAGATATGTACAAGGAACAACACAATATGGAATTTGGTATCCTAAAAGCAAAAGCTTCACTTTGACAACATACACGAGACGTAGATTCTGGAGCCGCATGTGTGGATGACGAGAAAGCACAAGTGGAGGTGCATTCTATTTAGGAGGAAATTATGGTGGCATGGCTAAGTAGGAAACAAACATCTATCTCTCGTCTACGAGTAGAAACATAATATATAGCAACAACGGCATGTTGTCACACAAGTCATGTGGATGAAAGCGAGCTCTCCAAGACATGAAGGTAAGCATTGATGAACCTATCTTAATCGGAAATGCCGATAATAAAAATGCTATAAGTATATCTAAAAATCTTGTACTTCACTCAAAAACTAAACATAGCGATCAAGTATCATTTTCTCCCAAGAACAATTGGCTCGGAGAAGATAGTAAAGGCTGAGTATGTACCAAAAGAATAGACAACGAGATATATTTACCAAACCTCTGGCTAGAGAACCATTTGAATATTTAGAGAGAATGGAGGCTAAAGGGGTAGTATTTGTAGATACTACTCTCGATATGAAGAAAGCACGAGTTTCGGGGGAGAATAGAAACAAAAATATCATTCCCGGAGATCAGCCATACGAGGGAAGCATGAAAGCGGATCCTCGGGATCGAAGGACTATGGAAAGAATACATCCGGCCTTAAAAGATTCGATGAGAAAGGCTAAAGGGTTAGTATTTTAGATTTAATCCAAAGTTTAAAAAGCGGCGAGGGTACAAAAGTCGAGAAGATCTCGGAGAGGGAGAAATGCGAAAGAGAATTTTGAAAGAGGATAAAAACAAAGGATCAAAGGGATAGAATCTACACTAAGAAATGTGCAACCCCTTTCCATTGATGTCAAAGGGGAGGAAGGGCTAGCTACGAAGGAAGGATCCTAAAAGGGAAAATAGAGGAAGTATATTGCCATCAGTGCGAAGGGGAGACTGCGGGAAATGCAATGTCATTGATGGCAAAGGCGAAGAAAAAGAGAGGGGAACAAAGGAAAGCAACGGGGAGACGGATGATAGTAGAGAGAGAGAGAGTAATAAATATGCCTAAATTTAATAGACTGATTTAGAGACGAGAGTAATGAATATGCACGATGTTCGGAGTATGGTCCTGGTTGAATTGATGGCAATTAGAGTGTTAATCTTGGTGTAAAAAGAATAAATTTATTCTTCGGACTCTATTTGGCTCATGAAATTTAGAGCAAAACCCTACACATAGAGGACTGTCTAGAAATCGGTTTTGAGAGTGCTATATGCAAGAATAGGCTTTGGATTTCGGTAGACAAATGTATGAGAAATGCAAAGTTGAATTTCCCTGCAGTGATGTCGGTGTAGAAATTGACCATACATAGCTCGATGTGGAGCTTGAGATGCCGTGAAGCTAGCCAATCCAAGTGCTTGTGTATTGTGTATAAATTGAAGGAATTAATGGTTGCGGAGATATATGATGGTTTTGAATGTAGCAAAGATTATAGTTGCGATAGGCGCGTAGTACGGTGATTAGTTTTGAGAATCAGAAGAAAGCGAAATTGAATGTCTGCGGTTAGAAGCGAAACTATGACGAAAGAGACCATGAACATGCAATGGAAGGTTGATATATTATATATCATAGCAGAATTGAAGACAAAATGGCATAGTGTTTCGTTGAGGTGCAGCGAGCGGCGACCAATGTAAAGGAATTCGTGTTAAAGAGACCTGAGAGTAAGGAAATCATGAAACGAGCATTAAACTTAGCAATCGAGCTTGTAATGAAAAGAAAAAAATTGAATCGGAAGATTCATAAATAATAAAGGTGGAATGGAACCTGGAAGGTAAGAAGCGGAATCGTGTCAGGTGAGCGAGTAAAAGGCGGAGTTTTACGGGTTTTGAGTCGCACCGCCTTCATTGGGCAAAGCGGTGAATTAGAAAATCGGCATGATTCCATACCTGCTCGGACGACACATGTCCACTGAGCGATTTTGGAAAACCACTCTCATCACGCATTATTTCTCATGCATCTAAGCCAAGCGATATCCATTGGATAACACGGGGCGAGGCGGCGTGCTCTGCTGCCATCGGATGAGAAGGGAATTTAAGCGTTAGGGACTGCTCCATCACGTGAACTCGAGAGAATGACTCTCGTGCTATTTGGAGAATCATTTGGATGGGCATCATGGTTTATGAGGGTCGAGAAAGGTTATATGGATATATATTGCTTGTTGGGTTTTAATATAATTCGAGTGAGCGCGTTAATGTTTGTAACAATTGAAGTGGGAATATATATTGTGAGGAAACCATGAGCATATAAGAGTATATTTATCTTAATATATATAGAATGTTGATGCGTTGGGGTTTAAGCTAAAGTCAAGGATACTATGCAACATTTCGAAACAACTTTGGGTAAAAAATGTATGATATATTGGTATAGTTACATTTATAGAAATGTATGCGTGAGCCAATATTACATTTGTTCTAAATCAAGCATATGAAGTGCAAAGGCGAAAAGTTGGAGATGCATGTGTGGTTATATGCATAGGAAACAAAGTGGGACTAAACTTGGAAAAGCTGATTATACATGCACTGAGTTGCACACAATTATAATGCATGAGAGGTATTGCTAGAGACGGTTGCATGAGCAGCGGCGAAAGCACACAACTAGCAAAGCGAGGGTTGAGTGAAGTTTATGTATTGAAAATGAAAATGAAAATGTTCAATTTTTGTTTGTGATGCAAAGGCAAGCATCCAAAAGGAAAAAGAAAAATCCCATTGTAACATTTAAATTTGTACATATTGTTATATTTTTAATGAGTTGCAAAAAGAAATGAGAGACGAAGCGACAAAGAGTCATCAACTTTGTTCACTCCAAATTCCTTGTGAAATACAAAAACGAGTCATGTGAGGAACTCTATATATAATATCAACTTGATATGCATAAGAGAGGTTAGAGAGAGAGTAAGGATAGAGGGTGCGAGTATAGTAGATTGAGGCAAAGAAGATAAGGAGGAGAGAGGAAAGAAAGGGATGCTACGAGAACGAGAGGTAATACACGAGAGTAAATCGGCAAACATTTATTTAGATAAATTAAGGAAGTTGGAGCTTCCCTATCAAGGTGGAGCTTGATAGGCTGTCGGTTACAGCTAAGCGCGTAGTGAGCCTCCTGTGGGTTGGTGCACATGAAACAGCGATGGTGAGAGGGAGTTGGAGCTTGCCTTTGCATCCGCAGCTTGATAATAAGATGTGGTTTTCTCCCTTTAAGGGGTTTCCACTTCTGACAGTGCTTTGTCTCTATGTTTGTTGCCTATATGTTGATATGATCCAATCCAATGCGATGTTTATTTTTTTCTCTCAAAATAAGGTTGATTTCACATTAGCTTAATACTTACAGCTGCTATACATTGTGAGGCTGTTCACATATTAAGCTTTAAATAAGTACTGATAAACGCCTTAATTGTCCAAAAGCTTGTGTTAAAGTTGATTCACTCTCGGTTACACCAAAGATTCGACGGATTGATACTTACCCGATAGACAATGGGTTCAAAAAGTGTGATGGTGAACCCACACTCTACATCAACTGAAAAAAATGGTAAAAATCTTATTGTTGTTTTGTATGTAGATGATTTAATTTCTCTGGCAATGATGGTTCTCTCAATTTTGATATTAAGGTAGTCATGAAAAGTGAGTTTGAAATGACTTAATTGGGTTTGCTAAGATATTTTTTGGGCATAGAAGTAAGAAAAACATAAAAGGGGATTTTTTATCTCCCAGTAAAAGTATGTTGAAGAAGTTTTAAAGAGGTTCAATATGCGAACAACAAAGAATCAACAACTCCAAGCTTTGTCATGGGGTTGGAATTGTGAGCAATGAATATTGCAACGAAAGAATATCGATCCAAAATTGTACTGAGCATGGTTGGAAGTATAATAATGTATTTGACTACAACTAGGCACGATATAATTTATGCGGTAATTTTGATATCCGGATTCATGGAGACACCCAAGGAGACTCATTGGAAATCGGCCAAAGAGAATATTGAGGCATGTAAATGGAACAAAAGAGTATCGGGGATATGTTTTTTTCATTTGGGATCGGGAGCCATTTCCTTGGGCTTCCAGAAGCATCCAATAGTTTCATTATCAATAGCGAGGAAGATGAATATGTAGCAACAATAGTAGCAACATGCTAGCGCGAGTTTTGGATGAGAAGGATGCAGAGATATTTATGTCATAGAGCAAGACAAAGGAACCATAATTTATTTTGATAACAACTCAAAAATTGCATTTTCAAACGTAATTCTCTTTTCCACAAGAGAACAAAGCATATTGATGTCAAATATCATTTCATAAGGGAATTGAGCTAACAATGGTAAAATTTCTTTACAACATTTGTAGGTCGAGAGGAAACGGGATTTTGATATCCTCACAAAGCCATTAGGACCAAAATATTTTTGTTTATCTCGGACGAGTGTACTGGGAATGATTGATGGCGGAAGTTGTGGTTAAGCGTTGTAATTAGTCCCAGCCACCGCCATGAATATGTAGTAGGCGAGCAACCCAAAATTTCATTGATGGAGGGAAGGAAGGAGAAGCCTCAATCTTCAAAATTTGAAGGTGTTCACACAAAAATTAAATAGAAAGTACCTGAGCTTCACACTTTGCATTTTATTTCTTACCGGCCGTGTTTACTTACGGTTGCCTGGCAACTTACACCTACGACATTTTCTTTTAACCCCTTAAGACTTTTTTTCCAAACTTCAACTTCCACGATGCGATGTGGTGGGACCCAAAAGTTACTTCCACCACATTACCCAAACAATTCAAAGCCTTTGAGTGTTCACGTTATCAGCCTTGTCACATCTTCCACCATTTATTCCCCGCATACAGCTAGCAGGATTTAAGTTTTAACTCTTAAGGCATCGCGAAACTAAGTTTCCGTTGATGCCATGCAGCGGGTACGCAACACATACCTTTATCTCATCCAAACTATTTGTATTTCCAAGTTATACATTACCTTTTTGTAATTCGCACTTACCATAGTTTTAAGCCGCATTGCACCCACACTTCGCAAGTTTTATTCATTTAATTTTTAAAAGCCACCAAGTGAAGTTATTTTGTTTTGTTGGCGATCGTCTTGCGATCGCAAAGGGGGCATGTGTCAAGCTCGGGATGATAACTCATAGCGGCGACCACAAAGCTTAGGAGTTAACGAGACCTAGGCTCCCACAAGTTAGATTGTTTATTTCTGCGCTGACGATATGTGCCATGTCACATTGCACATCACGATTTTTTGAGGATACTCGTAAGTGCATATGGTAGAGATTTTAAGATCGACGATCTGCGATACTGCAATGAAGCGTTGAATGCGATGTGTTTTTACGCACGCAAAACCAATAAAATTTCCAGTCACGCCATTTTGTGTGTTCAACATTGTTTTCAGCGTGAAAATAGCAAAAACAGCAGTGGAAGGAATATTTTTTCTTGAACTTCCGATCCCTTATTTAATTACTTTGAATGCTTAGGCTCGACCAATTTTGTATAAAACCTATGTACTTTTCATTTTAGTTTTTCAAAAGAAGGAATGGACCAAATTTTAGAGAAGAGTTGAGATAAATTTGAAAGAGTTCCTCTCGGAGTGTAAATTGATATGTCTATTTGTGTGTTTTGAATTCTATTTACTGCAATATTTAGCACTCTCTAGTGTTGTGGAAATTTAATCCCTGCTGTGTATTCAAGATATTCTAACAAGGATACCATTTTTCCATGACATGAAATAAGAAGCTATCCATTATGATCACCATACAAAGTTATTAACATATAGGATATATAGATTTTCATGAACTTTACTGAGTTTCGTACCACATTAAATGTTTATTAACACTAAAAAATATAAAAATATTCCTATTAATAATAATAAAGTAGTTATCCAATTATTTAAAAAGACCACGTATAGCTTAAGGAATTACCTGGCATGAGATTTCGTGAAAATGAACGTCCCGACATAAATCATGCTTTTTGATAGGCGAAATACGGTTAGATAATAAAATAGATACATGACAACGAGGCTTAATTTAATTAATAAGTGAAGGAAAAATATGAAAATCCTGAAATGAATGTCCCACATAATCATCTTTTTGAAATGTGAAATACGGTTATATGATAAAATAGATACATGAAAACATGCTTAATTTAATCAATAATGAAAGGAAAAGCCTAAAGAAACTGATTCATTTTTTTCTTCTTACCGTATGATGTTAGACTTAGTTATTTTTGTATACGATTTGATTTACTTGGATTTTTGTTTGTATATATATATATATATATATATATATATATATATATATATATATATATATATATTTGACACCTTCGCTCTCCTCGCAATGCCTTGTATAGCTCCACTCCATGTACTAAAAAGAAAAGAATTTTAGGATTTCATTGAAATTTAAAGCACATATTGATGTAATGACATCACTTCTTAGGATTCATTGTCATCATGCACCATATTGCAAATCGTTATAATTGTATAAAATTTTCTCACCATGTTAGACATTGATAAAAATATTGAGATTCTTCATTAATAAGAAATATTGACAAAATATAAGTCTGCTTTTCTAAATTTTGACATCTTAGATATACACAGCTTTCACACGAGATTACGAGATATGAACATTAATGTTGGAATTATACTCCCAACCACCACCATGAATAAAGCGGTGGCGCATGGCCCATAATTTCATGAATTTTGTGCGGGGAAGGATAAGAAACAAGATTTCAAGAATTGGAGGCGTTTTCACGCAGCACATCAAAATGAAAAGTGCGCTTAGCCATCCTCTTTGTGTTTATTGTTTTGAACCACCGCATTAACTTACCTTTTGCCGCTTCCGAAAATATTTTGTTTTAACTCATAATCCCTTTCCACATTAGTTATTCTACCACCGATGCGATGCTCGGTGGTACCCACATATACCATCCACCATATTGCAAAACCAGTAAACCATTTGTATTTCCGCAAAACCTTTGTTTCATGTGTGTCTCACTTACCACAACTTTACCACGTCCCTTCACGCACTGGCACCCTTTAAGATTTAATCTTAACTCCTCACCATATTTTATGTTTTCGCCAATGTGACCTCTGGCAAGACCCACCTTAACCTTACAACATGAGCCAAAACCCTTTTTTGTGCCTTATTTCCTTGTAATTGATTGTACCGCACTTACCATCGTTGCGCCCGCATTATCGCACATCGCAGATTTTAAGACTTACATTTCCGCCACTTTGCAAGTTATTTATTTTTCGATGCGATGTAATTCATTTGTCGCATATCATAATGGCACGAAGTTAATTTTTTTATGCCATCAAAATTTATGTTATTTTGGGTATGATACTATATGTGCCACATCACTATCGCACATCCACGACCGTAAAGGTTAATGGGTAGTGCATCAGTTAAAGTCTAAAATCGTTGATTTGCGCGGATCTACGATAGTCGACCGGAGGCTGAGATTGCATAGTATTTTAAATCTACGAGTTTGTGTCTGTTGAATGTGTTTTTATGTGTTATTTTGTATAAATATAAATACGAGCCTATGCACTAATATAATGAAGAAATGGGTATTTTGACAGCAGAGACAAATGGTTGTTGAACATACTGTTTTTAGAACTTGAGTTGCATTGATTAGATTTAGGTTTTCGGACTATGCCCATTCTTGTATTGATATATATAATTTCATTTTGTTAGAGTGATGGAATAGAAAACGAGAAGTTCATTCCTCTCCTATGTATTACTCTATCTATGTATGAATATTTATTTCCATAATTGTTGAATTCTTTGTGTTGTTGGCGAAATGTATTTCCTACTGTGTTTATGTTTATTACCGAAATTCCAGCATGGTATCGAGCATGTCTAGGCTATCGTACAAGAATGAGCTCTCTTTCTTTGAAGAATGCAGCAAGATTGGTTTAAGAAGCAAATATCTCCGGCGGTGAGAAAGCTTTTGTTTTACACGAGTCGAAAATTGATTATTTCGTTTACACGAGTCATAATGGAAACAATAGGGACAAGCCTGAAAAATCCAAAATTACCACGAGTTAAATGGTAAAAATTATGATTATTGGGCCATTACAATGAGGGCCACTTTGTTTTCTTCACGATATATATGGGAGATGAGTGGAAAATGGATTTCCACAGCACTTGCTTGCTTTGACAACAACGAGAAGAGGCTTTCGTGAGACTTAATAGGAAGGACTCCAAAGCCCTCTTCTATATCCTTTCAAGTAGTTCATGAGAGTATTTTTCCAAGGATTGCAACGAGCAAAAAGTCTAAGGAGGCATGGGATACTCTCAAGGAACCAAGCCTATCAAGGCACTGGAGAAAGTGAAGACAAAAAAATTGAAAATGTTTGAGGAGATATTTTGAGACTCTTTTGCATGAAAGTGGATGATAATATAAACTCCTCATTATTAACACGTTTGGGTTAGTTACCGAGAGATAAAGTCTCGTGGAGAGACTTACTTGAAGAAAGAAGAATAGCGGAGAAAATCCTAAGAAGCCTACCCGATAAGATCTAATGCCATAGTAGTGGAAATATAAGATACAAAGGATCTCTCAAAAATTTCGAGTGGATGAAATTCTTGCATCCTTGGGTGTCTCATGAACATGTACTGAATAGAGGAAACAGATTCCTCATTAGAGCAAGCATTTCAAGACTCAAATGTCTTTTCGCCAAAGGAAGAGGTCGAGGCAGAGCAAACAACTAGAGGAAGTAGGAAGAAGCCAAAACAGAGGCGAAGAAATAATCACTGCCAGCACAAGTCGGAAGGGGCATAGAACTAAAAGCGAAGAAGTCTCAAGCAAATAGCAAGCTCATGGACAAAAGGTATGATAAATCCCAAGTCCAATGTCATTATTGTAAGAAATATGGGCATTATGCCAATGAACTGTAGGAGAAAAAACAAAATGACATGAATAATAGGAAAGAATGCTAATTTTGCAAAAGAAGATAATAACCAAAGTAATGTGTTGTTAACATGTAATGTAGCACAGAGACAAAACAAGAAGATGTATGGTTCTTAGACTCGGGTTGTAGTAACCACATGATTTGGAAAACATATGCAATGTTTGCCAATGTGGATGAAAATGTTTAAATCTAAAGTGACAACGGGAACTGGTAGTAAGATATCTGTCAAGGGAAAAGGGCAGAGTTTCAATATCTAGTAGCAAGAAATGGAGAGAAGAAGTTTGTGCAGATGTATATTATGTACCTAGCCTGAAATGTAATATTTTGAGCATTGGATAGCTCATTGACAAGGGCTACAATGCGTTTTTAAAAGATGATGTGTGTACAATCATGAGACATACTTCCAAGTAAGAGAGTCATTTGCGAAGTGCAGTGATGACAAGCAATAGGATGTTTCCTCTCAAAGCTCGGGGCAAAATTGAAGGAAGGAAGAAACTGTTGCAAAGTTTAGTAACACAAGAGGTCTTTCAAGAAGAAAGTGAAAGATGAAGGCTGGTTATGGCACTTTGAGATTTGGACATCTCAACTTTGAGGCTGAACTTTGTTGCATAGAAAAGGGAGTGGTAAAGGGATTACCACTGATTGAGAAACTAGAACAGCTTTGTGAAAGGGCTACATCTTGGGAAAACAACACGAGAGAAAGCTTTCCGACGGGAAAGAGTATAAGGGCAAAAGGCACCCTTAGAAATTGTCCACTCAGATTTGTGTGGACCAATGCAAAATACCATCATTTGTTGTGGCAAATAAATATGTTTTGACATTTCATAGATTATTACACCCAGAAAGACATGGGTGTATGTGTTGAAACGTGAAGAGTGAAGTGTTTGAGAGTTACGCCACTTCAAAACTCTTATTGAGAAGTAGTGTGGGACACTATATCAAAGTGCTCAGAAACGGATAGAGGTGGAGAGTACATCTCCAAATACTTTCTACGTTTACGTAGAGAGAATGGCATACAGAAAGTAGTTCACCACGAGGTATACACCTCGACAAAATGGTGTTGCGAGAAAGGAAGAATAGGACTATCATGGACATGGTCGGGAGTATCTTTGAAGGAAAAAACACTTTCCAAATGAGTATTGGGTTGAAAGCTGTGACTTGTCCGAGCTTACATCTTGAATAGATGCCCAACTAAAATTTGTCATGAACAAAAGTACCGAGAAGAAGCATGGAGTGGAAAAAAGCAGCATGTCACTCACATGAGAGTATTCGATGTGTAGCATATGCACATGTCCCGAATCAGCTAAGGAAGAAAGCTTGACGATAAGGAGGAGAAGTGTGTCTTTATTGGCATACTGTGATGAGTCAAAAGCATACAAAACTCTATAATCCATCCACCAAGAAATTGATAATAAGCGAGAGATGTGTAGTTCATTGAAAATGAAGCTTGGGATGGAAGCTTAGAGAAAACGGTGAATGTGAAGACAATGTATGTCTCACGAAGAAGAAGAGGAAGGGACAACTGACAAATAATCCTTCCTTGGTGGGTCCTCCTCCACCTACAACAAGTACAACAAACCACACCACACGAGTGGAATTCGAATAGCCTTGAGAAGTCAAGGAAGTGCTTCTCCAAGCACACCACGGGGATCGAAACTGCCCTCGACTTTGAATGGAACTCCAAAGCACACAAAGAAGACCAAGATTCGAAATTTCGAGTGAGATTTATGAACAAGGAGAGAGGTAAATAATAATGCTTGGTCTGAATTCATTTATTTCGCTTTGTATTGCCATGTTGATGACCCAATTCATTTTGAAGAAGTCAAATAGGAAAAATGATTGAAGCAATGAATGAAGAAATTGGTGCAATTGAGAAGAGTAAAAACATGGGATTTAGTGGACCTCCCTACAAGGCAAAGATGCCATTGGAGTTAAAAGTGGGTCTATAAGACCAAAAGCAATGCTTTGAAGGAAAGATCGATAGGAACAAAGCAAGACTTGTTGTGAAAGGCTACAAGCAACAACAAGGAAGAGACTATGATGAAACCTTTGCACCGGTATGCAAGGATGGAAACAGTGCGAACAATGTTGTCTATATACGACACAACACAAATGGAAATATTTATCGAAATGGATGTTAAATCTACATTCCTGAATGGAGTGTTAAAACAAGAGGTTTATGTTGAACAACCTCCAGGCTATGAGATTGAAGGCCAAGAGCACAAAGTCTGTCAGGTCGAAGAAAGGCTCTTTATGGGGTAAAGCAAGCTCCAAGAGCATGGTACAACAAAATATATGCTTACTCGATTCGGGAAAATGGGTTTGAGAAATTTGATGGTGAACCCACACTCTACATAAAAGGAGAATGAAAGTAAGATTCTTATTGTTGTTTTATATGTAGATGATTTAATCTTTACGGCAATGATGTTTCTCTCATTGCTCATTTTAAAAGCAGTCATGAAAAGTGAATTTGAAATGATCGATTTGGGTTTCTTAAGACATTTTCTTGGAATTGAAGCAAACCAAAAAGTGAAAATGGTGTTTTCATTTCCCAAGTTAAAATATGTAGAAGAAGTGTTGAAGAGATTTAACATACGGAACTAGCAAAGGCGAGCTGTGACTCCAACTGTAATGGGGTTGAAATTGAGCAAATAAGACATCAGAAAGGATTTTGATCCGAAAAGTTGTACAAGAGCATAGTTGGCGGCCTCATGTATTTGACTGCAACTAGGCATGGACATTATGCACGTTTCGTGAGTTTAATCTCCAGACTTTATGAAAAGATCGAAAGAGACTCATTGGAAAGGAAGCCAAGAGGATTCTAAGGTATGTGAATGGAACGAAGAGGCTATGGTATTTTATACTCCTCAAAAGTGCATACAAATAGTTATACAAACGTGATTGGGTTTAGCGTTGATGATAGGAATGAGCACATCGGGATATGTGTTTTATGATGGGACGGGAGCACATCTCATGGGCTTTCCAAGAAGCAACCAATTGTGGCTTTGTCAACAAGAAAGGCTGAGTATGTGGCGTCAACAACAACATCATGCTCAGCAGGGTGGACGAGAAGGATGTTCGAGAGATTTGTGTCATGAGACAAGACAAAGGACACCACCATTTACTGTGACAATAGCTCGGCGATTGCATTGTCTAAAAGAATTTTGTTTTTCCATATGACAGAAAAAGAACATAGATGCCAAATATCAATTTATAAGAGAATTGGTTAACAATGGTGAGATTGTTTTCTAGCACTACTCCGACGAGAGGAACAATTTGTTGATATCCTCACGAAAGCCATTAGGACCAAAGAGTTTTGTTCGTCGAATGGGTAGTGCAGGAATGAAGCCGATAGGCGGAAGTTGTGATTAAGTGTTGGAATTATACTCCCGTCCCAGCCATGACTTGCAGGCTGGCGCAGCCAAAATTTCATCAATTTTGTGTAGGGAAGGACAATCATGGCGATTTCAAGAATCACAAGCGTTTTCATGCAACCACAACAACAGATCATGGCTGACACATCCTCTACATTTATTGTTTTGAACCACCACATTAACTTACATTTTTTCCCGCGTACATATATATAAACTCTTAAGCCCTTTCAACGCAGTTATTCTACCCTTGCCGTCCGCGATAATCGACATGGACCCACATATACCATTCATCACATTGCAAAACTTTGTAAACCATTTGTATTTCCGCAAAAAAATTGTTTCATGCATTTTCAGCACTTACCACAAAGTTACTCGCATTGGCGCAGCGCACTTCACTGAGATTTATGCTTTAATCTTAAGCCCTTACCATATGTTATGTTTCCGCCGATGTGATCTACGGTGGGACACACTAACCTTACCGCATGAGCCAGCACGTTTTTGCACCTTTTTCCTTTGTATTTCATTACTGCCCTTACCATCATTCCTTTAGCAGGGATTACCACACTTCTGCGGATCTTAAGACTTACCTTTCTACCACTTCGCAAGTTATTTGTTTTACGATGCGGCATCGTTGTCGCATATACGCACAAATTTAATTTTTGTACGCCATTGCAAGTTATGTTATTTGGGTGCGATGAAATATGTGCCATGTCACTATCTCACATCGCCACAAAGGTTAATGCATAGTGCATCGGTTAAGAGTCTGAAATAATCGATTTCCACGGATGCGATGTGGACGAACCGCATTGCGTAATATTTGAAGTACAGTCGAGTTTTTGTGTTGAACTTATGCATTTACGTGTTTTTGTATATAAATAGAAATACAACATGTGTGCCGATTTAATGAAGAAATGGATCTTTGGACAACACAGGACAAATGGTTGGCTGAATTTTAGGTTCGGCAATTGAATTTCATTGATTAGATTTAGGTTTTTCGGGCTACGTCCATCCTTGTATTAAAAACAAATGTAATTTCATTTTTTTATAGTGATGGAATAGAAATGAGAAGTGTGTTCACTCTCTGTGCATTACTCGTTTTGTTTGTGTATGGCTAGCATTTTATTTCCACAATTATTTTCATTCATCGTATTTGTGGGAAACACATTTCCTGTGTGTTTATGTTTATTACGTAATTCCAACAATTAAGATAAATCCTGAACGCTGATGTGGTATGATGCTGGTCTGAGATAAATATCGACCACCATTGTAGTATATAAACTAGATCAAAATCTTTTTTAAATAAACATCACGATAAAGAAACTTAATAATATGAAACTTTTCAGTTCAGAGTAACCTACATAGATATAGCATATTAAGATAAACCCTAAGTTGAGACTGGGTATGTATTGGGTCAAACAATTATCAGCTATTGTCCTTAAATCCAGCATGATATCCCAACAATAAAAAAGATCGGGGCTCAGATAGAGTACAAGAGAGATGATCGAAAAGCCCACATGAACTTATCAAGAAGATGGTCAAATCTCGACGGAAGGCTTCTTGCGGATAAAACAACGATCGTGATCATCGACACCATGGCTGGACCCTGCCATCCGCAACCCGATGTGTGTCTTCAAAGAACTCAATGGCAATGTCACATCGTGAAGGCATTCTAATTAAAATTTTACATTGAGTTCGCCTATGACATTCGAATCTTACGAATTATTTGGAAATTTCGTAGTGTATACACATGCGTATAATGATAAGGACTCTTAATAACATCAAAAAATTGATCAAAATTCTTTTACATGATCATGAAAAAGAAATATATAATTCGGATCAAACCTTATAGAAAGAAATTGTTTGAAACAGTATATAGATCGGATCAATTCTTTAATTGAGAGTTACGATAAACATAGAGAGATATCGAGTCGAGCAGAAATTTACGACTTCTTACATCGGCATGATATTCAATGGCAGTCCTGGCTGACAAAAATTTCTAAATAAAACATATAATCTGATAAATAAGATTGCGAAGGACGGTTTTTGCGCATATCATAGATTGGTCTCCAAGAACGTTGATGAAGTCAGAGAGATAAGATAGCTAATACTACATCGCCATTATGAGAATATCGAGAGAACCCTCACTATTATCATAGGAGCGAGCATCAGTGAGACGCTTAAAGCCAACACCAACTTATTAACACGGCCACATCTCCTAAAGTCGACTAGGGTTATCACCGATAAAAAGGATGTCGATCATTGAACGAGCATTATAGATTATAATTTCACCGATATCCAGCCGAATCTCTCTTTCGAGTGGACTCCATGGGAATATTCCATCGTGAAGGCATTTTGTTTCTCTGCTTTTCCTTAGATCCTCCGCACTTTTAAATCCAGCACTGCTTTAATGCCTACGCCTAGAAGTTTGAATTTAATAACTATGTGTCTGCGCAATGATGATATTCTTTATTTACATTGAAAAGTTTTAAGCTATATTCCAAGATATTTAATGCACTCCATGATAAAATGGACGAGGCGATTATAACACCACAAAAGGCATGCATCTTATAGTATAGTAAATTTGACGCATTATATTCGTATCCACACATTCGGTAAGGATTGCTGAAAATTTCTATGTATAATGATCCAATGGGATCTTATAACATAGCTTCTAGAGTGAGATGATCGAAGAATATAGAGCGATAAAATTATGTTTGATGCGATCGGAGTAAACGTCGCTGGTCTTTGGATGAATAGCTATTAGCAAGACTTCCTTTACTAGTCCCGACCGGAGGCACGGTTGGGACTATTGTAATAATAAAGGCGTGGTTAGCATTATTGTACGGTTGTTTTTTGTCCGCGATGATCCGCGATAACCAAATTTTTTAAACATAAAATTATGGTTGATAATTTATAACCGATCTCGGTAAGAATTAAACTATTTCCTGTCGAGTAAAATATAGTACAATCAAGAGAGACAAGAGACCGGCCACCGGAAATGATGTAACTATCAAACCTCGGTCTCGGAGAAGGAGGTGAACCATGCACGAAGCTACTGGCAAAGTGACTTGAAAAGCAAAAATGCCTTTTGCACATGGGCGAGAAGTCTCAACTAGGAAGTTTTTTTCCCTTTCTTTTTATTGACTTTTATCCGACCATCCTGGGGATGCTATGAGCTAAAACAACTTGGAAAGTCTGGAATTATCCAACGATCTCCTTATCTGATTCGAGAAGAGGAGGTCTCGTGGGACGCGTTTCTTGGTGATCGTTGTGAGAGTGGTGTGTGCGCGAGTTATCGGTGGACGAGATCCATCGTGCGAGGCGCACGGTGGGTTACTGCATCGCTCCCCCTCATCTTGAGGCTTGACGGGAATGCGAGGCTCGCTCTCTTGGTGAGCGAAGCGTCCAACACTTGGTTTTGGTCTTTGAAATTTTGTCTTTTTTTGTTTTTTGCGGTGAGCGATGGGCGAGAATTTTGCGGGTGCCTGTTAGGTGGCCCGGTGGCGAGCAACGGAAGAGACGATGTTCTACATAATCCGGAGTTATAGAGTCAAAAAAAGTCGTTGATCTTGAGATTGATTTGGTCGCTAGGTCCACTTGCTTAGATCTAGTTCCACACATAGCACGGCATATGTGTAGAGGCCTTGATGTTACTAGCGAGTGTCTCATTAAGCGGCCCAAGCGCACTGTGCCACTTTACGCTGCTATATGCCATATGGTGAGATGGGTAGTTTGGAGGCTTTGATCCAGACGAGGAGCATTTGGTGATGACTTCGATTCTTTGGAGTCAAAATGCTGCAGGAACCATGGAGTTAAGAAGAGTCTAGCAGTACCCATAAACCAAGGACCTTCTTCTAGAGCCTACGTTCATAGTGCTTAGGATTGTCGAACGAGAACTATAAAATATCGTTTTTAGCGCGAAGTTGACCTTGCGATGGTTAGTCGAGTTTCGCATGGATCCGATCATAGAGGTCCTTGAGAGCACGGCCAAGCCCATTGAATCTACAAATGATGGCCCTTTCAACAAATTTTTTGAAGGTCATACTGCGCCGAGTGGGAGATCTTAGCAGAGGGAACCTCCTCTGGGTTGTCAGCCGCAGAAAAGGCTTGGAGTTTGGGAATCTCGATTTGGGTAATCTCGGAGTGTCATCTTTGCATCATCTTTTTGGAGAAGGGGAGAGAGGAGCGGAGAAGATTTTCCTGCGGTGCCACTTGCCTCTCAAACGTAGGAAAACACTAAAGAGCCTATTATTTTTTATCTTTGTAAGAAGAGGGGAAGAGGGATCATCGAGGTTGTTTTACCTTGAAATAGAAGTCTCGAAGGGCGAGAAGGGATCCTGAAATGGCGTTCGCGAGTTTACCTTGAGATTACGCTTGTGCAGATCTTAGAGGGTGGACCCATTGCGGGAATGGTCTTTGCTGAAAGGCTTTGCTGGATGTGAACCTCGAAAGCGGAGAAAATTTCAAATTCTTCTACGGATCGACACGGTGCACGATTGCTACTCGAGTCGCGTCTCACGATGAAGCTGGAGGCGGTGGGAGGAGCATGCTGCGAGAGGAGACTATTTCTCCGGCGCGGTCATCCGCAAAGGAAGGAGGCGAGAAGATTTGTAGAGGGGATGAGAGATCATTTGCATCGAGGACAAACCCACTGCCCTCGAGCGCAGCTCTATGGAATAAATCGAGAGAGGTCATCGCTTGGATCACGTCCGAGTGTCTGCAGTCGCGAAAAGAAGTCTAGGAAGATGGCGAGGCAAGTCTTCGAATATGCACGAGAGGCCACCAACAAGCTTTGGAGAAGAAGTCGGCCATCGATCGGGGCATCAGCACGCGCGACTACGAGAATGGGGTTTTTGCTTAGAACAGTAGGAGCTAGGAAGGCGGGATACATTTGCATTACGAAACCCCAGCCTACCGACCTTTGAAACTCCAAAGGAGAAGCTGCATTTGTCGAGGCTGCGTTTGCTCGAGGCCCTGGGCCAAGTGATAAATGCGGGAGTTATCATCATAAAGATTAGCATAGGGGCGAATGGGACCCTTGAAAAGCTAAATTTGTCGCTTTTTCTTTGAATGTTACGTACGCAGCCAACGCCGGTCTGCGTAACGGACGCGAGTACCGAGCACGAGGTGCGGGGGTTAGTGTCGTTCGAGACAATGCTGGTGCGGCACGAGAGTTGCGAGAAGAAAGAGCCGCCGACAAAATCCTAGTCTCCATTTCGTGCTCCGCTCCTTTTTCTTTTTTTCCTACCCTTAGTTATAAGAAATTTTTTGAACCCATAACGATTTACCATTTTATTAAAGCCTCTTATCGGAGTGGGGAGCGAAAAAATAGATTATAATTACAATTTATTTCATATTTTTCGAATAAATAAATGCTATCTCAACTAATGCTAGAATTATTCCAAGGCATTAAATGCTTAATGCTTATACATCTTTGTCATCGAAAAGTTTGAGAGGTGCCACCAAAGTTTTGCTCCTTTAGCGCACGTACGTTGCTCAAAGCTGCCACATACACCGCGTGTGCCTACCTCTCGTGAAACCATACATTTCTATTAACAACATGAGAACATTAAATTGATCCAGCAAAACCAACCATGTAAGCTGACATATTACTATAGCGTTGCATTTCAAAATGGTTGCATCCATTTGCGCACTTAGATGAGTAGCTACATGCATTGCAATTTGAGATATGCCACGGGCGATGATGGAGTATGTGGGTAGAAGGAAATTTGACAAACAATGGGAGATTTGGAGTAGAAGGGTAGAAAATGGTGGGAGAGCAGAAGCTAAAGTGCGGTAGGAATTGATGACAATGTTCCGGGATTCCTCGACTCTTGAACCTCATAAGACTTTCTTTCTTATTGGAGCCCGCGATGAATGAAAATGGTGGAGGTTAGCATGTGGTGTAGTAGGAATTGATGATAATCTTCCGGGGATTCCGGCGGCTCTTGAACCTCGGAAGACTTGAGCTCAAGATGAATGGAGAGACTTATTAAAGGTAAGTGGCTAGGATGCTAGCTCTCGAAGTGGCTAGGATGCCGGCCCTGCGAAGTGGGGCGGGATGCTAGCTCTCGAACCTAAACATATGGATGAAGGCTTGGGTTGACAACTTCATCCTTGGCCATGTTTATGGTGATCGAGTTGCACTTTAGCCACATCCCTCCGAAAGTCTGAAAGGACCAAAGCAAAGATAATTGTGTATATAACAACGAAGCCATCAACCGACCACTAGCTCAATGAGAGTACAACTAGAGGGACCGAGATGAAGTCGAACCATTTATCATTGCTAAGGATAAGTATGTTTTCAATGGTTAAAGACGAGAGTTTGTACTTACTTTCTATGGCGATATGTGCTGATCATCACATTTCTCTTGTTTCGTTCATCTTAAAAGAAAATTTAGCGAGTGACGAGTTAATTTTTTTCCAAATACAAGAAAAATATCTAGATTTCGAGAATATAGTATAAGGTTGAATTCATGTTGATACAATTTGGGAAAGGTATTTTACAATGATACACAAAATAAATGACTAGGTAATATCAATAAGATTATTTGGTGCGTAAAATCTACGATGAGGCTAGTGAGGTCTGCGCCTTTATAATCATACATTTGCTGGCTCAAATATATTTGCGAGGTCTATTTTTGGCATCCTGCCATACAATCTCTTGCATTAGTTGGGAGTCGTCATAGCTCTTTCCAAAGACCCAACGTTGGTTTTCACTCTCTTATACAATTATATGAACTGATATTTCCTAGCAAATTATTATTATCCTAACCCATGAAAGCGTTAGCATCACGGAAAGGCATCTATCCCAACACTACAGGAGAAGAGTATCCAAGGAAATTAAATCATGTCTTATGGATCTTTGTTAGAATTGGTTGTTACTACAACGAGATATTTCACGAGAGGTTAACATAACGTGTTACGTAAATATCTTCCATTTAGATTTTTTGGTTTTAAATTGCAAAATGCTATGCGAACATATTGGTAATTAATTTCTCATTTACCTAACGTCTGTTGCTTGTATTTATGATAGTTATTGGAATTTCTCTTGCTCATAATAGGGTGAGATTTAGGTGCATTAATCCCACCAACCAAGGACAGAATAATAGGCATATTACCTTAGCTTGTTTCCGGTTCCACCATACCCATAGTAGAAACAAAGGTACAGTCCAAGGAGCACTTGATCGATCAAAAGAATAAATAAAGAAAGCGGGAAGAAACTAGAGAGGCAAGGGGGAAGTAGCACCCCTTAACCACCGATGGAAAGAAGCAGAAGGAATCGTGATACTTATGATGTTACTTGCACAAAGCGATACTTCTTCTCTTGTTTACTAGAGTGAAGGCAATAAAGTTAAGTACATCTCCTTCTCCAACAATGGCATCATTCATGCATTTTTTGGAGTTCGTGACTTCAATATACTATCGCGTTGCTCATTTCGCTGATGGTAGAGGTATACTTTGTCTAAAGAAAATGAGACAAGTGGGATACATGCAAAGCTACTCCGTTTTTACCAACTAGATTTTTGTTTTTTATTTATCTAGTTTAATGGTTAGTTTATTATAAATTTAATTATTATTCTTATTTGTAAAATCAATACAAACAAAAACTTACTGGTTAAAAAGAAAATTAATTATATCTTTGTGATAATTATCTTAGTGATGGGTCATTGCAATTATAAAATTACGAGAAGCGTAAGGGCCTTTGTGGTTATAACATTTCGAAACCAACTGTGTTTCTTTCGCTATTGTCTTGATCATACCATGAATTCCAAAAAAATTTGAATGGTATTGTTCCCTATCGCTTTTGATTACAAAAATGTATTTTTTCTTTTTTCGAGACCAGATTGAACCTTGGCAAGGACCAATCCCTTTTACTAGTAATATTCATTGTAGATATGTATGTGTGTTCTACCAGCCCCTTTTACCGGATTATTTTAAATGCGGATATGTATTTGTGTTCTAGGTGTTAGCTTTGCATTTTCTTCTCAAAGTTTGAGGCTCAGTTCCAGTTGCTAATGATACTTGTTATGGCAGGGCTTACACAGGTCATGAAATGAAGACCGTTATAGTTTCGGATTTTTGTCACTGCGAGATGGCTGTGAGAAATAATACTGAGCTGCATTTTAACCATTGAAATTTATGAATTTTCTATTTTTATTGTAAAAATCTACTTGTTGGGTATGTTGGTTTTGGAAAGTCTCTGGCGCAGCTGAGTGTTGGTGTATGCTGAGTGCTGGGTATGTTGCCTTTAAAGTGGATAGTTTGCCTTATCTTGTTTTTCTATTTTTTCTTTTTTACTTAGCGGCAAGGACTTGCGGCTTCGCAGCCTCCTTGTGTTTTATAAATATAATGTCCCCAACATCCACGTTAAGACAAACTTATCTTAACCCTATTAACGTATTTATATTTTTTTGATATCTTTGTAACGGAAGGTGGACCGAGTTTCTATATCCGATGCCACTCCACTCTTTGACCTAAATCTCGTAAACTTTCGGCCATAACTCTTTAATCCTAAATTCCATTTCATTGCTGAATTTGAACTTTAAATTTTGAGAAATTCCATTTTTACTTTTATTTTATTTACATATATTTAAATTTTAAATAGTTTATAAATTATCACTCATTTTATTTATATAATTTTATTGGGATATAAGTTAGTTTATGTGGTTGAATAATTCTTTTTAAGTTTGGAAGTATTACACTTTAAACCTATTTAATATATTATTTCCAATATTATTTTTGATTAAAACAATGAATTGAACTAGTAACTTTATATTAAAGAATGTTTTACTAAAATAATCAATCTATTATATAAAAATCCATAAACATTATTTTATTATATTAAATTGTAATATTATAATCAATCAATCAATAAATAAATAGACAAATACAAATTTCAGAAGATCCATTATCACTAATTTTAATTTAAGAGTCGGTTTGAAACCAGAACATGAGCAAGTTACATGAGTGAATTTGAAAACAATCAGTATTTATTTTTTATATTGTTGTTCTTTGTTGTATTTTTATATTCGTTGTTTTATGTTTAACCCACAACATTTTATTGGTCAAGTTTATATGAATTAGTATTTTTGTTGGTGAGGTAGTTCATATATATATATATTAGTATCTGGGATACATTTTGTGCTTATATGATATGCGAGTTGATTTCAACAATTACAATTATACATTGAGTATATACATATGTCTCTTTTCGCATGGTATAAGTGAATCATCATTATTTGAAAGTCAACCTTATTATACAAAATAATTCATTTATAACCATTCCTAATTGAGTGGGCCAAGAATTTTTAATATAAAATATATTATTTATAATTAATTTTATAAATTAATTAAATAAGAAAATATTTTTGTAATTAATATTATTATATTAAGATATGAAAAAATAATTAGTATTTCTTTTAAAATTAAATGAATTATTGTTATTATTTAGAGAGGTGGCGAGAAACTGCATACTTGTCACAAACTAATGATCTTATTGTAACACCTATGTGAATACTTTTACTAAAGTTACCATTGTTACTTTTATATTTTTATTTTTTTACACTACGTTCCCAAAGGGCCGACCAACCTGGCTTGTCTTTCCATTTCCTTAGAGGTCTTTAGAATGGGTTTTGCTAAACTGGCACCAGATTAGGACTTACAGTCCGCCAAGGAAGAGTGTTTCTTTGTTGTCCTTTTTTTAATTTTCCTTTTCAATTCTTTTCTTACCTCAATTTCTCGATGTAAATCTGCATGCAGGAAATCTGGTGTTAAACCCCCACGGCGAGGGTTTTTCATATTTTGACGAAATTCCTCCTCCAAGGCTTGGGCAAGGCGCCCTTCCAGCATTAATGGATTCATTCTCGTTCATGGTAAGTTCTTTTGATATTTTCTGATTTGCTTTTTCTTTTTCGGTTTTGTATTCCCCCTCTTCTTCTCACTTGCCCACTTCCTTTTTGGTTTTTACCCCTGTAGGGGTTTTGGGCACAGGAAGGCAATCGAGGGATTTTGTTGGTGCCGGAGACTGACTGCGTCCATAACACCAGGTAAAACATGGGTTTCCTGGTTATTTGCACATATTATGGTATATTTTTTTACTTGCAATATCTATCACACAATAAGAAATTGGGTCACTATATCCTAAGAATTTAAGCATAATTTCCTTCCTTACATATTCTATAATCCTTTTCCTCTGTGCTGCGGGTGTAGGAAGGGGTCGACACTACGTGGGCTTCAGTTAGGTAGACATGTCATCATGTTATTTATGATTGTTATTATTGACATCTTTACTCTTATTACCTCATACACTGGAGTTTTCATCACACTGAGTTGTGTTCTTTGTATAGTTACCTACTCCATCTTACTATCCGTTATATCGAGCTTCAAAGGGTTCGAAAAGCCTGCTAACCGACATCTTTCTCTGCTCGGGATGGCTACATGTCTTCATGCTCGTCCATAGAGGTGAGTCGTTCTGCTTGAGGTTACTTTCCCAGGTCGACATGTCGATTTCTCGAGTAAGAAGCTCCTATTTAGTTTTCATAAGGTCATGATGGTCTGGTTTTTTAAGTCAGAGACTGGAACTCTATTAACCCTTTCGAGGGATATGTAATTTTTATGTTATATTCATATTTTTCCAATTGGGATACCTCTATGTTTGTATATATATATAGTAACAACGCACTTCTTTTCTTCCAATTCCTATTGTTTGACTCAGTCCAGTGTAGAGCATTGCATCTTACTTTTACTGAGTAAATTTAATGATAATAATTCGTTGTTTTGAATTCCTATAGTGCGACTATGTTCAAATTGAACACTATGTTTTATTGCTGCTGTTAATTTAAGGATACTACTTCGGTTTATGTGTAGAAGAGATATCGTCCCTTAAAATTTACGTGTGATTTTATTATTTCCCAATCTCAGATTAATATGCTTGGTTTTCTCTTTTATAATGTGTTGAACTTTAATTCCACTCTTTTGTTTATTTGATTTCAGTTCACAGTCAAGGACTCATCGCATCCATGGTTAACACACACTCGTAATGATACTAAATATGTGTATTACATGTTTTTTCTCCTCAACTGTTTTGGTAAAGCACTGTATTTTAATGTTGCGCATTTTTGAGCTGGGGTTCTCCCTTGTCTCTTACTGGGTTCTTATTAATACCTGTTTGGCATGATTGATGTCCAAAATCATTAAATAACTTCCATGTAATCTCCTTTCTTTCTTCTTTCTCTTCTCTTTCTCTTTCTTTTCTTGTTATTTTTTCTTCTTCTTTTTTTCATGATTTTATCTCTTCATAGCATGATAAAACTTGCGTGTTCTCACTCATAATAGTGAGTAACATGAATGATTTTTTTCCCAAGAAAAAAATTGTAATTTTTATTAAAGGATAGAGAAAGAAATTACATGTTGCATCCAACAGGTGTATCAACTATGCAAGTTCGACACATAGTCCATACTCCAAAGAGTCGATAACATCCTCAAATAAATAGAGAGTACGTTTCATCTAATATATAGTAGGCTATGTACAAATATATCTACCCAGATATAATAGATGTCAAAAAATTAAATAAAACATAAATGTAAAAAGCAGTCATAGTATGGTTGTTTTATGTATTGCCACAAAAAATTATGCAAAAAAATGAAAATTACTGAAATCGAGTGGATGATTGTGGCCGTATGCCTCTAGATGGTAAATGGAAAGGGGCTGGTGACAAAATTGGTACTCACGAGCGACATCATGAGCCGAAATATTCACAGCAGACCCCACTCTCAGCTGCTGATGCTTCTTTGGATAGTTGATCAGCCACTGATTTCTCACGCTGTAAATGTCGGGGGAGAGAGATAGAGTCAAATAGTGATTTTAACATAATAACCTCATCCGAAGTGCGGAAAGGGTATGGGTGTGAAAATGTGCACATGTAAATTGAACTAATTTATAATAAGTTGTGAATCCCCAAATATTTGAATGTTGTTGCAACCTTGTTCATGGGAAAAGAGGTTGAAGACTCAGAAGAGCTATTAGGATTACTGCCAAAGTTATTAGAACCCGAGACCAAGTCACAACACCACTCGCATCCATTAATATTGGATGCCCCATCCAAAATATGCCCACGAAAATGTGCATTTGATAATTTCGGAGTACGATAGTATTGTTTGATGCGCAGTTATTCATCGTCATGGATGAGTTGGTACATGGAGATGATTTTTCTGCAAGAGCGCTATCAATCAAATAGGTTTACCCAAAAAATATGAATTGATTCTTGGTGATCTAGATCCCCCACTGCTATGAGGAGAGGAATGTTTTGTTCTTTGGAACAACTGGTTGCTCGCCACCGGTTGGTCAATGCCGAGAAGACCGTGGAGCTATGCCATGTAAGAGAGAGAACCCCAAAGCATAAGAAGTTACGTGCCGCGAGAGGTGTTTTGTTGCGGTACGATCAAGGAAGAGATTGTTTTACATCCTCGGCTTTGTATGAGCTTGAGAAACATCATCTAAAAGGTCCCATGAAAAGTGCGTCTCATGAGATTGTGCTTAGTGGGGATACGGTTTGTAAGTATACATCACATAAGAAAACAATCTCGAGTTTAGAAGGCACTTTGCGATTTCCATATAATTTTCCACCACCATTGCTTAGATTGAGGCTACTTTGATAAGCGTAGGGGTGGTGTAGCCGATCTTTGGAATGTATGCGCACTTTGGGGGAGAGGGCCCATATGAGTTCATCACATGTTATCGGTGAGTCGAATGCTAGTGCCATGGAGAGGTCGAGATGTAACGGTTCCAAATTGGAGGTCGTCGAGATCACGGGTATATCCGATTACGTGTGCTTGGATAGATAAGCTTGTGAGGCCAAGGTGGTGTGTATGGGGTCACGCGATACTGCGGTAAAAATAAAAAATGTGTGAATGGGCCAAATGAAATTTGATGTACATAGGTAATTTGAATTCTTGTCCACGACTTGACGGAGAGTGTCCTCACCAACTACAACACCAGTTCTAGATCTAATGCCCCAAAGCGGAGTCCTTTCTTGATCGAGGTGGATGGATCTTGTGATGCCTTTCTAGATGATAAAATTCGAGAGATGCTAGGATGTTACCCCTAATCCAATCCAATGTGGTGCGAGGTGCAATATATTTCGATAGATCCTTAAGACACCATACACCCCACCCCTTGGGTTTTTGATATTATCCCATGCAATCCAAGAAAAGGCATGGTCTTGTTCCTTTACTCCATAGAAAGTGCCTACATATTTGTTGTAGTCTCGCTTGATCCCACCTTTAGGGAGCCATGCAAGCGATCATCGTAAACTGGCGGGATGGCTTCTAGGAAAAAAATTTTGAGCACCATCTGCCGGCCCTAAATGTGCCAGCGATGTTTCGAGATGTTGATCCTGCTGATCGACTGGCGATCGGCGGTTCCACGCAATGATGTCATAGTCGTTTAGCTTACAGGTGGAACCCAATATATTTAAGCATGTCTTCTAGATTCTTGCATTCAAATTGAAAGAGTCCCATAGCATGCCTAGTTTCATTAACATACTAATGAATCATGATGATGGTTGACTTGTTGTTGTTAGGTTCCATCCCGAGTGGCTTTTCCAAAATATGTTGAGTAGTTTAACAAAATTTGAATTGTCCACGGCAACGACCATCAAGAAATATGATAACATCATCAACAAATAATAAATGAGTAAGTTGAATAAAATCCATTTTTGTTTTAATGTCGAGAGATGGATCCGTCATTTTTGGCATGAGTCATAAGGAAAGAGACCCTCCATAATGAGTAGGAAGAGCGAGCGGGGAGAGGGGACATCCTTGCTTAGGCCCCTCTACTAGCATGAAAAAAATCGGAGGTAGACATCATTAATAATAATGCCTAAAAGTGGCATTAGTAATGCATCGATGATCCAAATTGTACATGCATGTGTGGGACTATGAATGATAATGAGGTGTAGGTAATTCAGAGTTAGCGCAATCAAATTCTTTGGCAAGGTCAATTTTGAGAGTGGTTCCCTTGATATGTTTAGTCTTGATTGGAATGTAATTCCTCCTATGCAGTGCCAATAGCTTCATGGATCTATCTCGGATTTAGAAATGAAATTTTCTCCTTAGAAATGTGCTATGCGAGAATGGGTTTGATGCAGATGGCAATGATCTTGGAGATGATCTTGTAAATGCAGTTGTAGAGGGAAATCGGTCGATAGTCATTCAACGAGGAGGGCTTGTCCACTTTGGGGATACGAGCGATGAAGGTAGTTTTAAATCCATCGTATATCTGCCTAGTAGTCTTGTTGTCTTCAATAACATGTAGAAGATCATTGCCAATAAGTTCAAAGAAACTAAGATAAAATTCAATGGTCCATCCATTAGTGCCTGGGATTTTGTATTTCCTAAACCATGTTAATACCCCTTCGATCTCCCCCATTGTGACTGGTGAATTTAAATCCTTCAGATCCTCCTCGTCCACAAATTTGTCTAGGGTGTGAGCAATATGCATGATATCCAACAAGTTTAATTTACCGGTGCTCTGTATATTTTAGAGAAATGATGTACCCATGTCAGCAAGCTGGTTATGAGTGTTAGCCACTCTACCATTTTGGTGAGTGAGTTCCTAAATAGTGTTTATAATCCTTCTACCTTTGCGCATTGTTGAAAAAAATTGGTGTTCTCATCCCCAACTTTTAACAAGATGGCCTTGCTCTTGTGTTGCCACTCCTCTTCCCTCTTCCTTAGTTTATTGGCCATAGTGGATTCCAGGGCTATAAGGAGATATTTTGTTTCCACAGATCTTAAACCCAATTAATACAATCCAGTCATGTGTTTAATCTCTTACTTAGTGATTTTAAGTTTCTCATCCTCAAGTTGTCTCTTCCTTAAGGCCCATCTAATAGTGAGAGATTTAATACGGTTGAGATTTTCATATAGTACCCTAACAGGGTCCTACTCCAGATATTTTGTATAGTGCTTCCATTCTTTAATGACCAAGGTGTGGAAATTAGGCACATCCAGCCACCCAAAATTGAACTTAAAGGGAGCTTGGGGTTTCTCTGCTCCATTTTGAATCTCAAGATATATAAGAGAGTGATCCGAGAACCCACCAGAACCCACCCATTGTCTAGCTTTGTTGAAGTGCTCTAACAAAAGGATTTGGATTATAAAATGATCAAGTCTCCTCGCTAGCGCAACATCCTTAGTGAATTTTTTTCTCCAGGTAGACAACTTCTTTGGCATAGCTAAGTCTAGGAGTTTGGCCTCTTCTAATTTCTTTGCAAAATACTTTGATAAGGAGTCCTGTGAGGCCCTCGGACCCCAAGATTCCGAGAGACCAACTGAGAAGTTCTGACCCCCCCATAATAATATTGTTTTGCTGCATGATAGAGAAATTCATCCATTTATACCAAAAAACCTCACGGTGTTGGCAAGTGCCATACACATTGATCAGGGTGATCATGATATTGGTATCACAAGATATAATATCAGCACCAAGTATGCCCTTCGTTCCCCACCAACCAAGGGAAAGGATGGATTTGTTATTGATGCCCATGGCACTACCCCCATATCGGCCGCAAGCATCAATGGTCTATAAAGACAAGTCTAGGAGTAGTGTAGATAAAAACTTAGAAACAGATAAACCATCACCCATTATTTCTTCTAAGGAAAATATCGACCCGAATGAGTTGTATTAGCCTCTTGAGAGCCATTTTTTTATCAGGACTGGCTAATCCCCTACAATTGTGAGAGAGACAAATCATGGTAAGACCAAATCCCGGGTATTCTTTGCTCTAATAACCCGATCAATGGATGATTGAGTGCCGACATCCACTTCTAGAATGGATTTCCTAATGGCTTTGGTAATAGATGATGGGCATCCTCTAGATGACTTGGTAATAGGTCCACTAGAATCCACCCTAATTCGAAATGAAGGAGCATCGGTAGTGGGGACTGATGACCTGAGGTAATATTTATGACTAGAGGAGAGGCCATGAGAGACAGGGGGCAGTCGAGAGGAGGAGACCTCAGCCAAGGTTAGTGGTATGGGTGGTGAAATAGTCATAAGGGCAAAAGAAATACGACAGAAAAGGGGATTTAGATTGCAATTATCTAAGTGAATAGAGTGTGTACCATCAGATAAAATGGGGGAGACGAAATAATAACAAAATTATTAGAAGAGGGAAGAGCAAGAGGGGGACTCAGCATAGACTCTAAATCCTCCATGGGAGAGTGTGCCACACAGCTTTAAGTGTTTGATTGTGTGACAGGGTAATTCCAATGCACCTTTGAGGCTGCAGGACACTAATAATTCCATGCATCCTCTAGGGGTGTACCTACACCAACTGGTTCCATCTAAGTAGTCATGTGAACAAATTTTTGAGTTTGGGGTGAAACTGCGATGGTAAGGGGGCATTCCTTATACAGATGCCCTAGCTCATGGCACCGACGATATCTGAAGGGGACCCCTTTGTAATCCAACATCTGATACCTGACCATATCTTTGAATTATATGTTATATCCATCGTAGAGCCCCTCTTGTCTGCGCAATTGCACCAGTACCCAGGCCAAAAATATATTACTAGTCTCAAGGTAAAGGTGATTGTGGTCCAGTTATATCCCGTGATCCTCCCCAATGATGTAGTGTGAGGCTTCATTCTAGAACTATAGTGGGAGACCCGGGTGACAGACCCATAATGGTCCTGCTCCATATTTCTCTTTTTCTGGGTCAAAGAAGGGATTTTAGTGCTTAAGAAGTACATAATTCATCTCCAGGTGCCAATATTTTGAGAGAAGCCATTCCAGCAATGTGCGATTTGAAAATATGAGGGTGAACTAGCCCCCATTCATAGTAAATAATCAAGGTAAATTCTCCATGGAGCTATCCAAAATCTCTTCTATCAATACTTTGAGTCTCACAAAAGTGTGATCCTGCCCCTGACCCTACCCACCAGAATCGTCTGCACCATGTGTTCAAGGTCTGTCACATAGACGCCTTGACCAAACCCGAGGTCGCATCTATTCCTAGTCTTGGAGCACCTCTTCTTTTTCTTTCCGTGACTCGAGCTCTTGCACTATTCAACTCCAATCTATTCCACTGGTTCATCAGAGCCAAATGATTTTGGGTCATTGATACTGGGTGCGGCAAGAGGGATTCCCTCAAAACACCCCAATTTCACTGTACAGAATGACCCTAAAAGTTTGATATGTTGATCAAATGTGTGGTCCTCCCTCCATATGTTGAGGTGTTCAAAAGCCAGATCCACAGGCTATACAAAATCAAGTCCCGAAGCTTCGCCAGAGGACAGGAGTATATCTGATGATTCTTGTGCTTTTTTCTCTAACTATCATAAGATAGATGGCGAGGGAATAGAAAAAATTGATGAGGCAGAAGCCAATCTCTATGGGTCAAAGAAATAGATAGCCAAGGCAGCAGAAGGTGTGCACCAAAAGCAAAGAAGACGCACTATGGACCCCAACCATCGCACTAAGTGAGATGTCAGTGGCAAGAAGAAAAATGACGGCAGGGAGATAAGGGCGCAGAGGTGACGGGGAATAGTGGGCAATATAAAGTGTCACATCCATGGATATAAACCCTAAAAAAATGTAGTTAATCTTTGAAGACCCAAAATAGAGATGGTAATACAAAACAGGTGCAGCTGTCGCACCCGATTACAAGGTGTAAGACCATCACCTGATGCAAACCCTCCTATTACAACCTGTAAAATTGATTCAGTGCCATGGATAGGGTTTCAGAGCTCCAGTCCATGTCAAATATTTTCCAACTCATTCAGGAACATGAATTACATCTCACTGCATGACTCCAATATGTATGATGAAAAGAAATATTTAATTTTGTTTAGTTCTATGGTGTATCTCTTATTTTATTTTTGCTTTATTTTCGAGGAAAATAAACCTTGGATGCTAGGTTCATAATGGAAATTGGAATAGTGTAAAACCCATGAAGAGCATATACTCTACAGCTAATCTCTCCTCTCAATGTAATTACCTCAAACAATCATAAATGAAGTTATATGTCAAATTTATCTCGGTAGTTGGATTAGCAGACTCTCTTTTCTTCAGAGTAGACCTCTAGATGAACACTTATTCTAATAGAATTTACTGATGACAATTTACAAATTTTTATGATTATTGTTTACATATGTGGGACATATTCCCTTTGAGACCTAAAAAAATATATACATACATATTATACCTATCTAAATATTAATGCACCATTGTGCCATAGTAAAGCGATCATGCTTTTAAGTTTTAGGACATGATGTGGGTAAGCTTATTCACATGGAATGATTTAAAATTATTGGAACTAAAATAACATGTGCAATAACATGTAATATATATTAAAGTAAAATTCTACTAAGCTCTCCCCCCTTTCGGTCACAATTGTACATAGCTATAAATATGCACAATCTCATTGTAATTTCATGGTAATTAATTCCACTTGTTGTTAATAAAGTACACCACACTAATTTATCATCAATAGGACAGAAAAGATGAATAAGGATAATTTTTGGCAGCATCTTACTAACTGGAAAATACGAAATTTCCTCCCATCCACAAGCTTCCTCCTCCAATCCCTCCTCCGATCAATGACCTTCACACCCCAGAACTAACAACACCTTCTCATCTTGGCGAAGAAAATTTTATCGCTACTTTTCCCAGCATAGTTTCCACAACAATGTCATGTTATTCTCGGCTATTGTTTCCCATAGTATGGGCTTTTATTTTGTTCGTCTCACACAATTTTAGTTTTTCTTCCTTAAATCTCACCTTTTCCACAACGTTTCTTTCTGTACCCCTTCCCAACTCATCTTCCTCCTCACTGGGGTGTTATTATATAATTCTATCCAGTCTAATTTTAACTTTAATTATTTTCTTTCTCCTCAAGGGTTTTTTTTGGGGAGATTTGGGAAAGTGTAAAAATACCATCCTATCCACATGGATTAGAATTTTGGATCTCTTTATACTCTTCCTTTTCCAATTTAGTATGCATTTTTCTCAATATTATTAAATCAAATAATAATTCTTACATAATTATGAATGTTTCTTAACTCCACATAGTACTTTTCCTTTATAGAATAGTTAAAATCTAAAATAGAATAAACTAAAAATATAGGATATTATAGACACTAGCTAAATAATATTTTATTTTTTCCATGAAAAACTATTTACATTCAAGTTAATAACAAGGTTCCTTCCTTATAAAAGGTGACCTCTCCCTCAAAATCGAATGATGGTACTATTTTTAGGATCTTGTTTTTTATCTCTCTAATATTTCATTATGTCATGTATCATTAACAATTTTCAAATATGCATGGAGATTAATTTGTTCAATAGAATAATATCTCAACAGGCTACTACTCAGCATGGGAAGCCATCCATTTAATGAAATATATTTATATAGAGTTTTAGGTCAATAATTCCACACCCTTATTTGTTCAACACCATTCTTAGTGTGCCTTTCTTAAAGTGATTGGAAGCATCTCATTACTAAGATATGCATTTTGATCTATTTGAGTGGTGAAGACCATCCCATATCATAAAAAACCCTAATTTGAGGACTCACCCAATGAATTTCCAATGGATTAGTTAGCCAAGACTCTCCATGAGCTAATTATTATGGGACAATAAATATGCCCTCTGGTGTACATGTAGCTAGATACACACTTCAAATTCCAAAAATTTTCAGGACAAAGAAATGGATAGTTTGTTAATTCTTGGATTGACAGTCTCTCCAACTTTTCAAAACATGTCTTGTGATGGGTAAAAAAATGGAAATTCAAATATATATACTACAATTGAAAGGAGTGGTGAAAACATAGTGGTACACTCAATTAGAGAATAAATCATTGGTCATTGAGCTCAGAGAAATACAAGAGACCATCCTTGATCACGATACATCTCAAGATGACTTCTTCCATGCATTAATATCAATCCTTTATATCTTAGTATATTTCTAGAATATCCTTGAAAAATGTTTAAAACTCTACAAGCTATCAAATGAATTAGTACAGTCCTGCATTGAAGTATTTTTTAAGTTTCTAATTTGGGTACATGTCTCCAATATAGAAATTGTGATTTTCAAATATAATTTCAATTTCTTAATGCTTTTGTTTTAAAAGAAGAATTGTTCGATAGTCCTTCCCTAGGCAAGGGATTTCTTTGTGCATTTTCCATCAAATGTAAAGTGGCTCATGAGATCTAATCTCATTAACCTATAAATGGTCTAATTCTAGTTTTTCCACTGCCTCATCCCCCATAGCTCGTAATAATCCCCGACGTACCTTCCACTAGACCAATCTGCATACTTCTACATATTCCAAAGCACATAAAAATATGAAAAATAGCATGAATCTTTTCACATAGGTCAAGGAACAATATTTGCCCCCAATTCCCACAAATTTTCTCTCAACAATCCTACCAAAATGGACCTGTCACTGATCCTGGTTACTTCAAATGTGGTGGGTACCTCTCTTGAACCTACATTTACCCATAATTTTCATATCATGGATGAATTGACTACTCTTGTCCCATATATTAAGAGCTAAACAAATAGTGTGGCCCATGGCTTGGTTCAACACTATAACATTTCAACCATTCCACACCTATCCCCATATTAGCTTGGTTATCTACAAAAGGAAAGTGTTATTCTTACCAGCTCCCAATAATGTTCATTGGCCTTTACTCTTGGACCTTTCCGAGATACAATGGTTTGTGATTTTTCTCCTATGATTGTATTCAATTATCACTTGAAACTCCATATCCACATGTTAGGCATGATTTTGATAAGGCTAAATATAATTAATACCACTTGTGGCATGAGGGTCACACCTATGTGGTCACACCTTCTCTAATTAATAAAAAAACCTGATGTTGGAAAATATCTCATTAATAAATTTAATTTGAATGAATGCATTTCTTTGTGTTTGTACCTCACTAATATGGAATTTTATATCTTAGTACAAGCATTTAGGCGATGACAACATTATATTCTTGGAATGAAAACCATACTCCATATTGATCATCATCCACTAATCTTTATCAATCTCCAAAACAAGATTCAAAGAAAATATAATTTGAAGTCAGATTATTACATTGAAATGTTCCATATTGTGACTGACAAGGTAGCTAATAAAATGGATGATTTGTTAAGATAGCCATCAACTCAAGTCCTCCAAATTCTAAATTTTTGTTGTGTTTCTTTTGAGTCATTGAAATAAAGGTATATAATATATCCAATACTTGGTGAGATATGTGAAGCTTTAAAAAAACCTATAGTTATCGATTGAACTCCCTTTGTTGGTTATACCATTATTGATGATTAGTTATATAAAATTAACTAGCTATGTGTGTCACAATCTGATGATCATCTACTCTCATACGTAAATAACATGTCTCTTCATGCAGGGGCAATTTTGGCATAAGCAAGACCATTGTTCCTCTCCAACTCCATATCTACTGGCCCAACTCACCTAAGAAAGTATAAAAACTCATTTGAGAATGTTCAAATTATTCACAAAGCAAGCATAAAAGCATACACATTTTTTATGGTACCCTTTAGTCATGGTTTCTCGAGAGCAAGGTTGAGTGTTTAATCATCTTAAGATCCACACATCTTAGGAAAAAAAAAATGTTAATTTCTAAATTTATTTCTATTTAAATTTATTTATTGAGTTATATTATTTTTCATTCTTATATGTCAATTCTTATTTTTCCTACATTTTCTATTTAGTTTTTAATGTATTCATTTCAATGGGCATTGATAAAAAAGTGATAAAAAATATATGCTCATAACAATGCTTTTTTTTCCTTTTATTTCAATTTCTATATCAATTTTTATTTCAATTATTATTTACAACTTATTTCTCTTTCTATGAAAATTTATATTCAAAGTTTATTTATATCTAAATTTGTCGTCAATTTATAATGTATTGATTTCATTTTGCATTGATAATTTAAATAGTAAAAGATAAAATCTAATTATCATCTCTTATTGTTTCGACTAGACTTTTCAATGCACAAATACATTTAGTTCCCTTCAAAACTTTCACTCAAATTATATCAATTACATATCTCAAATGTAAAATCTAAAAAAAAACCTAAATTTACTAAATAAAAGTTCAAGACCTCGATCAGTTACAGAAAATTATAACTAAAAAATATGCATTGAAATTAATGAATTGATGTTAATTTATGTGATTAGTGGACCTAAAATACCTTGATAAGACTTTATTTTTTAAATATGATAAATTTTTATATATTATTTTTTAATATATGATTTCATAATTATTTAATTATCATTATTTTGTTTTACACCTTTGATCCATATATTTTCTCACTATCTTATTGTTAGAATGTTATTTCCCAAAACATATAGAAAGGGTGATGGATATTCCACTTCAATTTTGATTGTAAACTACTTTGAAATACATTTGGTTATATGCATTATTAGAAGTTATGGTTCCATGACTTCCAAATAGTTATTAGTTGTAATTATGAGTTTCAAGTTATTAGTATTAATTCCTATATTATTAGTTGTATTATCTATTTTAGTAATATAAATTCACTATTATAAGAACTATAAATTTAGCGATATAAATAAAATATAATGTTTTATTTATTCTGAGCACAATTTTTGTGGAATATCTTTATTTTTCTAACATGGTATATGATCGTCTTCCCGTTTGATTCCCTTACAAAGAAGGGGAGAAAGGTGTGGCAATCTTGCATATTATTGATACTCTTTACATAGGTTATTTTACCATCTGCGATTTATTTTTTTGAAATACTATGTGTAGACTTCTAGATCTAATTGTTGTTTCCAGCCCCTTTGAGCATTGCTACATCCTCCATATTTCCTGCGTTAAATTCTATGGTGCTTTCCTCGAAATCTCCTCTCTGTGGCTACCTCCAATACGCATATTTTAGACTAGATGGTGTTTGGATCTATGCTCATCCTTGCCGAAACAAAAAGATGGCTTTTCCTATAGGTCGGATCCATCTGTGTGACGAATAGCTACCTCGGCATCAATCAGGCCCACTATCGTCATGATTTATTCAGGTAGAATCATGATAGTTTCTACTCTGAATTTGTATTCCACAACATAGAGAATGAAAAATTGTTGCGGAATTAACATTCATACACACAGACAGACAACGTAATCACACATGAGAGAACCTTTTTTTATTTTATTCAACTCTTCTTTGAGTTTGAATTCTTCTACTCTCTCTTCTATCATAATTAAATTACATTCTTTCTTATATCAAAATGGCTGAAGCCTGGAAACCTAATCTATTCCATGTTGCTCAATGTTGAATGGAAATTCAACAAATATTTGTCCTTGGCCATCAAAATGAACCATTTCTTCATTAGATTGGCACGCAAGCTGAATTCTGAATTACACAGGAAAAAACATAAAAATTATTTCAAAACAAAAATTGGCGGATCTCAAATTTTATGCAATGTGGTTCTAGTCCACATCGAATACATGCAATTTGATGATTTCAAGCTTTAACATTGGTGGTATCCTTTAAAGGTTGCGGGTTGCAATGTGCGATAGTGATGTGGCACATATCATATCACAACCAAAATAACATAGTTATGGGCGCTTTGCTCGAAAACATAAATCTTGGCAACTGCGATATGTGATAGCAATATCGCATCGCAAAAAAAAATAACATAACTTGTAGAAATTTCTGGTAAACACAAAGCCTTGCGATGTGCGAAATGCGTTTGTCGCATTGCATTGCAAACAAATTATCTTGCGAAATTGTGGAAGTATAAAAGGTAAAACTTGTGAAGTTCGCACTGCGGGAGGCTTTAAAAGGTAAGTGGGAAATATTATCGAATCGAAGGAAACTTAGCATAACATGCGCTAAGGGATTAAGGTTAAGACTTAAATCTTGCAAAGCACAGGTGGAGACGTGGTAAGTTGTGTTAAGTGTGAAATGCATGAATAAAAGTTTTGCGGAAATACAAAGGATTGCACGATTTTGTAATGTAGTTGGGGTGTATGGAGGGTCCTTTTGATATCCCATTGGCGAGGATTTAACATTGTGGCGAAAGAATTAAGAGTTAAAACATAAAATTTGTGAGTGGCGAAGTGTGGGAAAATGATAAGTAATGTGGTGGTTGAGAAACAATAAATACAGAGGATGGCTCGGTACTTGGTTTGCTTTTGGTTGCATGAAAATGCCTCCAGATCTCATATCTACTACTTGTCCTTCTCTACAATAAAAAATGATAAAGTGTGGTTGTGCCACTGCTTATTCCTGGTAGTGGTTTGGAGTATAATTCCAACACTCCCCCTTAACCATAAATCATTCCTAGAAATTTTGTGAGATACTCAAAAATCTTCTATGCTAATGGCTTTGTGAGGATATCAATGAATTTTTACTCTATCCTACAATGCTAGAAAACAATCTCACCATTTTTTACCAATTCTCTTATAAGATGATATTTTTCATCTATGTGCTTTGTTCTCTTCTGGAAAACAGAATTCTTTGACAATGCAATTGCTGAGACATTATCACAAAAGATTGTGGTTTCTTTGTCTTGCTCATGACACAAATATCACAGCATCCTTCTCATCCATACTGCTTGGCATGCTGCTATTGTTGCTACCACATATTCTACTGCTATTGTTGATAAAGGAGCTATTGGTTGCTTCTTGGAAACCCATGAAATGGCTCCCGATCCCAAATGAAACGCATACCCAGATGTGCTCTTCCTATCATCTACACTTCTAGCCCAATCAGTGTCAATGTAACTAATCAATTTAAAATTATCATTTGAGGAGTATAGGACACCATACTGCTTTGTTCCATTTACATACCTCAGAATTCTCTTAGTTTCTTGCCAATGAGTCTCCTTTGGTGTCTCCATGAATCTGGAAATTAAACTTACAACATACATAATATTAGGCATAGTTGTAGTCAAATACATTGGACTGCCAACTATGCTCTTGTACAATTTTGGATTGACATTCTTGTTGCAATCTTCCTTGGTTAACTTTAACCCCGTGGCATTTGCAGTTACTACTACTTTTCAGTTCTGCATGTAAAACCTCTTTAAAACATCTTCAACATATTTTTCTTGGGAAATAAAAAATCTCTTTTCATTTTAATTTACTTCTATTCCCAAGAGTCATTTTAATAAACCCAAATCAATCATTTCATGTTCACTCTTCATGACTGTGTTAAAATCAACAATGAGAGAAACTTCATTTCTTGTGAAAATTAAATAATCTCCATATAAAACAATGATAAGGATATTGCCATCATTTTATTTTATGTAAAGTGTGGGTTCACCATCACACTTTTCAAACCCATTTTCAGTGAGGTAAGCATCAATTATGTTGTACCATGCTCTCGGTGCTTGTTTCAACCCATAAACAACTTTATTTAACTTGCATACTTTGTGCTCTTATCCTTCGATCCCATAGCCAGGAGGTTGTTCAACATATACCTCCTCTTTCAACACTCCATTCAGAAATGTTGATTTCACATCCATTTGGTAGACTTTCCACTTCTCTTGTGCTACTATGGACATCATTGTTCTCACTATCTCGATCCTTGCAACTGGCACAAAATTTTCTTCATAATATCTTCCTTGTTGCTACGTGCAGACTTTCACAATGAGTCTTTCCTTGTGTCTTTCTCTTTTGCCTTCAACATTACTTTTGGTCTTATAGACCCATTTTACTCCAATAACTTTTTTACCTTGTGGGAGGTCCACTAACTCCCATGTATCATTCTTTTATATTGTACCAATATCTTCATTCATTGCTTCAATCCATTTTTCTTCCTTGTTTGCTTCTTAGAAATGGATTGGGTCATCAACATGAAAAATAAAAGGAAATAAATAGTTCAAAGCAACATTATCATTTAATTCTTCTTGCCAATAAATTTCACTCATATTTCTGAATCTTGGTCTTCTTGGTGTGCTTGGAGTTCCACTTGAACTCGAGGGAGTTACTGATCCATATGGTGTGCTTGGAGAAGCACTTCCTTAATTTCACAAGGTTGTTATGTTGGTTGCTTGTGGTGTTGTTTGTTGGGCTTGTGTGGGTGGAGGAGGTACCACCATTGAGGAATTATTTGTTGTTATGCATTCCTCTTGTTCTTCGTGAGACACACATGTCTTCACATTCAATTTCTTCTATAAGCTTTCATCCCAAGCTTCTTCTTCAATGAACTGCACATATTTTTTTATTATAACTTTCTTGGTGGATGGATTATAGAGTTTGCAGACCTTGGATTCATCACTGTATCCAACAAAAATACACTTCTCGCCCTTGTTGTCCAACTTCTTTCTTAGCTGATATGGAACATGTGCATACGTCACACATTCGAATACTTTCATGTGAGTGACAAACTATTTTTTTCTACTCCATGCTTCTTTTGGAAATATATTGATAAGAACTTTGGTTTGGAATCTCTTAAAAATATACGCTACACAATTGACAACTTCAGCTCAATACTCATTTGGCAAGTGTTTTGCCTTCAACATACATCTGACCATGTCCATGATGGTCTTGTTCTTCCTTTCTAGAACACCATTTTTTTGTGGTGTGTACCTTGTGGTAAATTTCTTTTGTATTCCATTTTCCTTACAGAAATGTAGGAAATATTTTGAGATATATTCTCCTCCCTGCGTCAGTTCTCAACGGTTCTCAAAGAGCTTTGAAGTGGCAAAGCATTCAAACACTTCAATTTTAGTTTCGATAAATAGACCCATTTATTTATGGTGTAATAATATATAAATGTCAAAACATAATTTGCTAGCTAATGATGGCATTTGCATTGGTCCACACAAATCCAAGTGGACAATCTCTAATGGTGCTTTTCAAAAAACATTTGAAACAACATCGGTTTTTGGTAATGGAGGTTTTGACGGGGTTGGTGTGGAACTTCAACACAACTAAAAAAAATTGGGTGACCAAAAAGTTTTTACAAATTTTTTTCTTATCGAGATGCACATCATGTTTTAACACACCCAAAGTGTGTTGTAAACTCGTACACACCGGTGTTGTAAACATACCAAGCACTGGGATGGAAATTTTTTTTTGAAGCTCCTGGGCATTTACATATGCAATGTCCTGGTGTGTGTCACCCAAAAATACACACTAGGCTAATAGAAGGTGCATTCACCGGTGTTATTAGGATTTTAGTTATAAAGCATAGAGGCATTTAATGAAAATAGTACCGGTGTATTACAAATAAAAATGCACCAGTGTATGCACCTCCTATCCACCCAGTGTGTATGGATTGTGTACACACCCCGAGCTGTTAAGATGTAAAGATGCACTCGCTTGTTAACGACAAACCATACTGGTGCATGCAACACCTATCTGCCCGGTGCATGTTAGTTGGTGACACACATAAAGTATTTTAATTGGTATTGGTATTTGGTACAGTGCCCATAGGTCCTATCAACACACTAGAATGTAGTATCATACACATGCACTGATGTTAATTTTCTATTTTTAGAGAAAATGACCTGTGAAAGTCTAACTATTGTGATCTTTTCAAGTTCATTATTGATCAAAATTTGACACATATATTAATCCAATATTCATATCAATTAATTTTTTATTAGTGCATTTGAATGTGATGTTTGGATGAATTTTTTATATCATCGGATTTTTCATCTCTTTATTATAATATTTAATCATCCATATATTTAATTAGTGATGTACCATTTCACAGCGACAATGGAGAATGCAATAGAATAAATTAAAATGTATTATATATATATATATATATATATATATATATATATATATATATATATATATATATATATATATATATATATATAAGAGTTCCTTTATTTATATACAAAATGAGAGAGTTATTGGTAACCATTTGTCTTTCGATTGGGACACTATGTCCATTATATTAAACAAATGTCTAATTTCACACACAAATATTTCAAAAAATACAACACCGTGATTTGATATCCAAACATATTGATCATCATTCTTTACTAGAACTGATGTCACTGCTTGAGCTACTTCCATGACTTGGGTCTTTTGGAGGAATATTTTTTCATTGTGTTGATTGTTTTCTTCTTCTTCAAGTTCCATCTACAAACATAAAGTTAAAGTGTAATGAGTGTATATACATTGGTGATAGTAATGAAAATTGCAATATTAAATAATATACATTAATGTAAATTGAAAAAAAATGTACCGTAGCAAGAATTGACTCATGAATATACACATTCTTTCAAAACAAAATTTCATGTGTTCTTTCAACAATTCTTATGTTTGCACAATTCCATACATTGTTTCCTGCAAGTTTTATACCCCGTAAAAATCATAGATTAATATAAAAGCTCCTTTTGTTATATTAATTATAGACGGAGCTAAGTGAAACAAGATAGATACTTACAAAATTCCATAATAAGATTTACAGAACTCAATCTCAACTACTAATAAAGAGAATGGAAAAAATCATTAGCGAAAATTACCAAACAAATGTCCAAATAAAATATAGAGGTAACAGTTAAAAGTTATATCTTTGATCATAGGTAGTCTAGAACACAAGATACAACTTTTTTTTAAGAATATGGAGTTTTATTAGCTCAATAAAGCCTTTTATTAACCTAATAGTATCGGTAGATTAATACCAGGATATCATGTGCCATTTTTATGTAATGGAATGAAAATTTGACAATATTTAAAAATACCTTTACAATATTGTTATTACTGTGCATATCTCTGCACAAAATGGGATTAGAAACTAGGACAAGAATAAAACCCAGTTTAATGGATGAAAACAATTCCATTAAGATGAAGTAGTAACTAGATGTCAATGTTTAAGGACATGGTTTACTAGATTAATTGCTAATGCTAAGGCTGAAAGAAAAGAGAATGAAAGAATCACTTGAAAACTATTTTATTTAGTTATATTTTAAGCTTGAATAGAACCATCTTCATTTACATAAGTTTTTATTTTTCATTTTCTTTTATAAGACCTATGTGAAAGAAAATCCATTATTTTTAAACTTGTAGTGGAACTAACAGGGTTGATTGTAATGTTTGTTGTGCCATATTGACACAATTAGTACCATCCTACTAAAAAAAATTGTACCGATAAACCCATTATGATTGTAATGTTTGTTGTGCCATATTGACGCAATTAGTACCATGCTACTAAGAAATTGTACCAATAAACCAATTGTGAGAGTAAATTTATGTATGTTTGTGCATATTAATAGTTCAAAAATTGAAATTTTAAATTTTTTGTAAATAGATTCAAAATATAAGTTTCTATCAATAAACAAACTAGCTTTACATTTTCCTAACATTGAAGAAATGTTGAAACAAATAAACATTACATTTAAAAATTAGAAAAGTATACGTAACATCCATATTGAAAATTTAAAAAATAAATAAAAAAATTAAAAATATACACATACATGTTTATAATATTAAAAAAATAAAAAATTTATTTTAACTTCAACCTTTATAAAAAAGATGTGAAAATAATCATTATTTTTCTTATTTTTTAATATAAATAATTTAATTAATGACATAAAGTTAAACTATTCATCTCAGCGCGAATAGTCGAAAGGAAGCTTTAGTGGGCTTAGTGGTTGGGACAAATAATTTTGCCGAAATTAAAGGTCCGCACCTCCTTCTGTGTTGGTTAGTTCCGCCGAGCATTCGCTCTGCCGAGATCTTTGGGGATTCGTTAAATATTGTCAAATAGTTCAATAAGAAATTCATATTCTAAAGTCATCTATTAATTCCTATTCCAGAAGAAATTTGGAGAAGAACGGTGCCACAGACCCCCTTTCCAAAAAGGGCTTATATCAATTTCTTGGCAGTTGGAAAATAACTGAAATGGATGTCGAGGGATTAACTTATGGAGAGACCGTGGCTTTTCACTGTTTCCATTGAATCTGTTATCACACTATTGTTACTCTTGTATTTAACTTTTCCTAAACTTATCTATGTTACAGACTTGACATATTCTTGACATATTTTATTGGCCGGTCATGGGATCTATTTGAGCTAGTTTCCTCATAATAGGGAGCTCAGGTTCTGCTTACCGATGTTTATCTTCTTTGGTCTTGACCGTGGGGTGTTTCCCTCTTCGGAGGAGGCCCAGTTCATGGTTAGGAAGAAGAAAAGACTCAATTCTCCTTGTGAGCAAGCTTACGGCAGAGATAAATATCTCTGCGAATTTTTTGAGATTTTGGTTGTGTCATAAACAAATATATAGATCCGGTTTCAGTGTTTCTGTGTGAGGCACAAACAAAGAGAATGCATTTTCATATACTCTGTAAAAAATTTATACATAATAGAAAATTTCGACTTTTTCCTTGAAAAAAACCATTAAATTAAATATTCAAATTTCTTAATTAAATTATTTTATCACCTTATACAACTAAAATAAATTTATATATATATAGTGCATCTACTTACCAATTTCTGAAGATTTATTCGTTATGTACGATGCCCCACAAATATCCATGTGAATCCATCGAGTATTACAATGTATAAATTATTTACCGTGTTACATGTATTATGTTTTTCAACATCCCTCTAAATAATAATAATCATTATTGTGTTTCTCAACACCTTTCTATGTCGTAAAACTATTAATTCAATTAATTATTTATTTAGTTAAGATAATAATATTAATTATAAATGATCTAATTGTATAATTAAATAATATAGCCTATATTTAAATTTATAAAAAATATAAAACAAATATACAAAATATTATAAAATAAAAAATTTCGCTTATCAAATCTTTACACGATTGATAAAAACATAAAACAACAAAACAATAATACCTACTCTTTCCAAGTGACCATGGAGCTTACGTTTTTTTAGATTCTCTTCAATAAAGGGTGCAAACATAAAAACCATTGCCTGAGATAAACAAGTTTCCATTCATTTGTATTTATGTTAATTCATGTTTCTGTATTAATATATACCAAGATTGTTGACAAAGAACATTGTATAATGTTGTTATTGTAATGACGGTGGGTTTATAACAACATATTGTACAATCTATCATTTAAATTTTTTTTCACTTAAGTGAAAAAAGTTACATGGGGAGGTTAAAATATAAACATATCGAGTGTTTAATTTAGATAGACACAATGTTTTCCTGATATTTTTTTACCTCAAAACTACATGATTTATTTATAAAATATATTAATGAATGGTAGAAGTTTTATATTGATAAAAATATGGTCGATAAAAGTTCAAGTAATAAAAATAATCAGAACACATACAGAAAATAAGAAAAAGGCAAGTTTTTTGTAAGTTATGTACAAACATTACTATTTTTGAACCATATATAAGTTTGACTAATATGTATTTTTTAGTGTGTTCATCCAGAGTCACAACATGACAAAGCTAGATAATATTCTTTCTGATGTAAGACTAGAAGAGCATAAACGCTTGATGAAAAAATTGCAGAAGGATGAATCAGGTGAATCAAAAAATACTATCAATCCAATCTCAGTTTTTTTCTTCAATTTTCATTAATAATATACTTAAAAATATTATATAACATGTTTCAAAAAATCAATTAATTCATAGATGTTTAATGTTCTACAGGGACCAACAATGAAGGAAATTAATGTTGTTCTAATAAGAGAAAAAAAGTAGAACCTGAAAATGAAAATGAATTACTCCTTAACTCATCTCTAGTTCTATTGGAGGTTAATGAAAGGGGGAAACACTTTTACAAAACTTTGAGGAATCTACTGGAATGAATGTATAGACGTTCCTTCCACTTATAATACAAAATCAATTCAATGTTTCTAAGAACCAATTTTTTTTTTTAAATTACAGGAAGGGTTTCGAGATAATTGTTCAATGAGACATGTCACACTTTTAATAGAAAAAGCATACAACGACAAAAAAGAAGCATTGAAAAATTAACATTCCTTTAAATGTTTTTCTAGAATTATATGTATATATTATTACAAAGAAATCATTTGTAAATATCACTTTTATTATATTTAATTTCAATATATCAATATAAAATTTAAATAGTTTATTTTCATGATACTTTTTTAGGAAGATTGTGAAAATCTTAAAGGATGAACAATAAAATATAAGAAATATGCAATTAGGAATATCCAAAAAGGTGTAAAAGGAGATGGTCAAAGAAATTGACATAATTACATCGCACAAGGAGCCATCACAAGAATAACGTGCTTCAAATGTAATATGTAATCATTCACTTTTTCGATTAGGTACAATAAATAAATAATTTAGCATTAGATATTAATTTTCAAGTATTTTCTTGTAAAAATGAAAAGAAAATGGGACCCATTTAGCACATAAAATAGGACAATAGGGAATAAAAAAAGTTGATATCTAAGTTTGTGAGTAATTTTTACTTCCTTATAACAACTTAACTAGATTTCATTTTTGTATATTTTAATTTATGTTACACCAATCATCATTGAATGTCTTGAAAGAGGTGCTAGCATACAAAAAAGAACCATCATAAGAATTGATTGACATTGAGTTAAATATGGATTGTCAATATATGTTGGTATATCAGAACTACCCTCACATCATCTTTTTAGGTCCACATCATTTCTTGATAGGCCTATTTGTTTCAAAGGTTCTTCTTAGAAGTTGTGTTTCATTGAAACTGCTACCCTTACTGTTTTCAGTGACAAAGGTTTTACTTCTAAAATGCATGTCTAGAGGCTTAGACATAAAAAAACGATGTGGCCAGATAATTGGAAAGGAAAAAAATAGCTTAATAGTTGAGTCAGATTAGAAATCAATCGACCAATATACCTTCAGTTGACTAAGGTGGTTTTGATTGGGCTTTGGAGTAATTGCAGAAACCAAAGAGAAATGGTAATTACAAAGGAAAGTTGGGGAAGCTTCAAGTGACACTTAGACGTTATAATGTTGAAGAAATTGTTAATAGAGGTATAAGTAACCATAGAATTGAATACGATCCAACCCCCAACCCAAAGAGATCGGGTTTAATGGAACACAAATCTATTTCTAAGAAACTAATGTGCAATGATAAAGATAGAAAATAAAATGAAGTAATTACTACATCCACATATAAAATTAGTTAAAATATAGTTAATTATAATTTTTATCATTCCATTGATAACAACTATGTTAATCATAGAAAACCAAAGGAAGCTAGTGATAAAAATATACAAAGGAAAACTTGATAAAATTATAGGAAGGGAAACCTGAGATACCAACTTGCCAAGTTTGACTCTTGAGTGATTTATTCCTTATATTAAAGCCTTCACCTTTGTTTTGTTTCTAGTTTTTCTCTAAATCTATAACATTAATAGTCGTAGAAGTATGCCTAGCTTTAAATTATCGTTGGATTATATTATCCATTATTACAATGAAAATCATCAATGTACGTCCATAACAAATGAATTAATAAATAGATGGACTATTCTGTAATGAGAACATATTATTTTTCAATTGTTATGGGATATTATTAACCACATAATCCACCATAATTTTAGTAATATTTGAGGCATGTTAAAAACTTCATGGAGTCCACCCTCACTTAAGGGCATTTAGAAAAACTCCATCTAAGTGGGATAATTAAAATGGCTAGAAAAATAAAATATTTTATACGCTATCTATTTAGAGTGAATATAATGTTAACTGTTAATGATATTTATATATTTTATGTTATATGTAAATAATTGTTTTTTAAGAGATGTAGATGATAATAATATACAAGCACCAATAAATCATTACGATTATGTATATGGTATATCCACAAAGAAGATGTATCTTACTACATAATGGTCAGTTGATTGTGTTCTGAATATGTTAATCTTTTAGACTTCCTCCTTCTTTACATGTATTATACAAAAGGATAAAAATTATCCAATATCTTTTGATTGTTGTTAGCGAAAATAAAAAAAAAGGTCTCAAATATACCATGACCATTATGCAATGTGCTTTCCAAATGATATGGATACTCTAGTTAACTTAATTTTCTATTGGTTGTGGATGTTTCTTACTAATATAATGCTGTATTTATTAAGAAAATTATGATAGTTTTTCAAATTGCAACTACCTAGAGGCAATATCTACATAACAATAGTTAATTGAGCATCCTAGTTGTGGTGTAACAATATCTACTCGTTCTTGCATATATGTATAGAATAATGGCACTTTATTTTCAATTTTTGATGAAATTATCTACTAATTTATAGATTTAATTCATATGTAATAATTTTATGGAAACAATTAACTAATTTTTCATTTTATTTTTTTGATAATCCTCAAATCTATGAATAATATCAAATATAATCACTATGTGATTTCATATTTTTTAGTCATTCCAACATGTTTATTTAAGATTATAACTAAATAATACACAGTTTGTATATGGGTTCCATATCAAAAACCAATAATTCCATATCCCTTCTAGGGAATTATATAATATGGAAAGATATATGTAATATGTATTTTATTTTTCTCATGCAAAATAGTTGGGAAATTTAAAATAAGAAGGATAATAACTAAGCAATATTTTGTTTTTTCCATGAAAAACTTCAAAATAGAACAATGGTATTATTTTTGGGATCTTGTTGTTTATCTCTCTAATATTTCATTCTATCGTGTATTATTAATGATTTTTAAATATGCAAGTAGATCAATTTGATTAAGAGAATATAATGTCAACAAGCTACTTCTCAATGCCAACGCATAGATGTGAAGCCATCCATTTAATCAAATATATTTTTATAGAGTTGTAGCTCAATAGTTCAATGCCCTTCTTAGTGTTCCTTTCTTAGGGTGATTAGAGCCATCTCATCATTGATATCTACAATTTGATCCATTTGGGTTGACAAAAAACATACCATATCATAGAAAGACCTAATTTGAGGACTCATAATAGGAATTTCTAATGCATGATTTAACCATGACTCCCAATGATCTAACCCATCTACAACAATAAATATTCCTTCTAGTTTACGTGTTGCTAGATACACACTTTCAATTGCCAAAATTTTTAGGACAAAATAATGGATATTTTGTTGATTCTTTGATCCACAGTCTCTCCAACTATTTCAAAACATGTATCAAGATGGAAATAGAACATGAAACTTAAAATTACTAGCTTACAATTGAAAGGCATGGTGAAAACATAATGGGATAACTAGTTAGTGAATATATCCTTGGTCATTAAGCTTAGAGAGATAGAACATACTATCCTTGATCAAATCACTTCTTATGATGACTTCTTCAATGCATTAATATCAAGCCTTTATATCTCATTATATATCTAGAATATCCTTGAAAAATGGTTCTAGCTCTGCCAATTTTAAAATGAATCAATACAAGCCTACATTGAAGTCTTCTATAGGTTTCACATTCAGGTACATATCTCCAATTTAGTAGTATTCATTGTGTAATTTAGTTTGAATTTCTTAAATTTTTTTTGGAAGTTGGATTATTCAATAGTCCTTCATTAAGCAAGGAATTTATTTGTGCATTGGCCAAAAAATGTAAAGTGGATCCTGGAATCCAATATCCTTAACCTAGATATGGTCCCTCGCTTACTATTCCTTCTATTGTGACCCATGCCTCATCCTCCATAGCTTGCAATAATCCATGGCGTACCTTCCACAAGGTTGATTTGCATACTTCTATTGATTTCCAAACACATAAAAATATGAGCACCAACATGACTCTTTTTACATAGGTTGAGAAACAAGATTTTTCGCCCACTTTTAAAACTAAGAATATCTACATCAACATAACTCTTTTAACATATGTCAAGCAACTAGATTCCCCCCCCAATCCAATTTTTTAACTAAAAAATCCTACCAAAATGGACCTCTCTCTCATCCTCATTAATTCTAATGAGGTGGGTACCTATCTTGTACCTCTGTTTACCCATAATTATTATATCATGCATGAATTGGGTACTCTTATCCTCAATAATGAGAACTAAAAGATTCATGTGGCCTATGACTTGGATAAACACCTTAACCATTCCAAAATTCCACATCTAGCCCCAAGTTAACTTCGTTATGTGCAGAAGGAAGATCCTCTTATTACCATATCCCAACAATGTTCATTCACCTTTACTATTGAACCTTTCTGAGACACAATGGTTTGTGATGTTTCTCGTATAATTACTTGGAACTCCATATCAATATTTTGTTCATGTTGTTTATAATTCTAAAGATAATTACTAAAACTTGTAGCATGAGGGTCACACCTATGTGCTGACACCATCTTTGCTTAGAGCAAGAAAACCTCATGTTGAAAAATCTCTCGTTAAGAAAGTTTATTTGAACTAGTTAATTTCTTTTTTTCTAGTTCATCTTATCAAACCAAATAACTTTACCAATCTGGTGCACCATATGATATGGTTCTGCTGATTTAAGAATTCGCAAATGTATTCACATGACCCATGGGGATAGTCCAAACATTATTTATTGAATTCACAACTGATCATATTCCTAGTGCTTCTTTTCCCAATGCACCATCCTATCACATCACTTCTCAATAGGAAGTTCATATAGAATGCATGTGTGCACAACTTTTGACATCAACCCATATTCACCTTTTATCCTTCCCAAATGCATCTCCCTCCTTAATTATTCCCAAAAAGGATGCTTTTGAATTACATGTAGTGACATATTACCATTACCCTAATAAATATTCCATTAAAATCCATTATCCCATAACTCAGGTTAAGGTTATGTTGGAACACTTACAAGGGGCTTCCTTGTTTATAAATATGGGTTTGACATGTGACAAAAAATTATGTTTGTATGCATGCAGTAGACACATTTAATATTTATTGAAATATAAGGTTTGGGATATGTTAGGGTCCTATAATAATAAGATTCATAATTTTGATTTGACTCTGTATAATTTTTCAATATTATACATACCTTTGCATTCTGCAAACGTTTTCCCATATTTAAAAGATGAAAAGAGGCTATTTCCTAAAAGAACAATCAAAGGAAAAAACGAATCAAACATAAAAAGGAATAGTAAATATGAACCCCACCAAAATAGATCATTAAAGTGTTGCACATTTAAATTCCATTAATATTAGTTTAAATTCCACATTGAAAAGAGGCTATTTCCTAAAAGAACAATCAAAGGAAAAAACGAATCAAACATAAAAAGGAATAGTAAATATGAACCCCACCAAAATAGATCATTAAAGTGTTGCACATTTAAATTCCATTAATATTAGTTTAATTTTTCAGAATAAGATTATGTGCAACTTGTTCAAAATGCCATAATTCATGATAAGTCAAATAGCTTAATCTTGAATTTTTCATGCTTTAAATTTCATGTTGTTAGATATAGAATAAATATCTAGCCAAACAATTTAACCTTGGCATTTAATTATTAGGTAGAGAATAATATGGAGCTCAACAGATTAATTTGAGCCCTTGGAAGAAATAAGGATTGAATTAGTTAGTTTATTGTTTTAAAAGGAAAAATTAATAAGGGTTTGCAAGCTCAAATTCTCCCATGTAAATGAAGAAAAAATGTTAGGGTAGCAAATGGGTAGGTACAAGTAGTTTTCACAAGGCATGGATAGCAAAAATTGATCATTTCATACTTACTAATTCATTTTCCTTGAAAAAATTCTCCTCCCCCTTCATTTTATCCTTACCCCTTCCCTATTTCATTTTCCCCTTGCTAAAAATCCCTTTTCTATTTTAGAAATCATCCCTTTTGCAAAAACACTTTTTCTAACTAAATCTACCCCTTCTTTAGCTTAAAAGACCCATATCTATTATTAATACCCATTCCCCCTTCCCCTTTACTAATTTTGCAAAATTCAAATAAGCACATAAAAACCCACTTATCTAAAGTTTTCAGCGTTTATAATATATCGGGCCCCACTTCAAACACTCTTCCCCAATATTATTTTAAACCCCCCTCCCTAATTCCATTTATAACCTCTGTTGTTATAATAATCCCCAGTTATTATATTTTAATATCCCACATTATACCATATTAACCCCCCTAATACATGTCTAACATCCCGCATCATATTTATTAACCCCCCATTAAATATAGTTCCCCATAATATTAAACTCCCGTATATACGTTTCTCGAACCTTTAGTTTATTTCACCTCCACTTATTAAGTCTTGGATCCCACCTGTCCTAACCCTGTAGAGTTATTTGCCAACCGATCTCCATAAAACTGATTCGACAGCCATTGAACCATTTCGCATCCCCGATTTCCTGACATTAACAGTATCGAGAGCTTGTGAAATAGGTTTTTTAGTTCCTCTACTCCCCTACTACGTGGCAGCCCCACATTGTATCACATCCTCACTTCCAAATCCATTTACCACCTCTCCACTAATGCGGAAACTACTAAAACTACTCTGCTTCTGTGTGACAAGCCATTCACAAAAATTCCACTTTTCTGCTGATCCAATGTGCGATACATTGCTTGTTTACACCTGCGCCATTTGCGGAAAACATGCACACTCTACACTATGACAAGCCATTACTGTTTGAAATCAATAAACCATTTAAACACTGTGACATTACAATAAAGCATCAGGAATGTTTCACATTATGAGAAAATCTACAGAGTCTCCGAAATAAATCCCCATTATCTCATTCATAACCTACCTCTGCGAATTTGTGACAAAAACGACTAAAAGATCATTACCAAAGTAGAATCAAGACATCCATAGTCTGGACTTTGTCCACAGAAATCCCAATTCAAATGAAACAATTGTTCATTTCATTCAGACCTCTGTTTCATTAACTATTGTTTCATTTTCCAGGTATATCAGCATACTAAGAAATCTGATAAACGGTTGATACTAGTTCACAACTATTTAATCTAGATTCTCACGATTTAAAGAAAAAGTTTCATACGCAGAAGGAAAATCAAGCTAAAACCAGAAATATAGCAGAGAAAGGATAATTTACATAGTAAATTGGTTTTAAGAGGTTAAAAACATCTAAAACAACAAAAAATAAGTTTTTCAAAGTAACTCTCCAGGACATATTTTACTCACTGTTACATACATCTTATTGTAAAAATGTAATAGTAAAAATAGAGCAGTCAAGGTAAAATAGTAAAAGTAAACACAGAGGCAGTGATGGTTAAATAGAGATGAAAACACTTTCACCAGAAACAATGAAGTTTATCTGAAGTAAAAGTAAAAATAGTTAAAAGAACAATAAGGTTAAAAGTTGAAAACAGAGCAGGAATGGACATTTTCCAGAAATTTCATGTTTAAGTCATAGTTTTACAGAAACTATTATGGCCAATCCAAGATGAATTATGAAAATCTAGAGGAGGCTTGTGTTCCTAAGAGGCCAATATACAAAAACCTATCTCACTTTTTACATAGGTATTATAAAATGAGAAATACATTTACATCTTCACAACCTAATTTTTAGATTGTGCAAAATCTTGTTTTAGACATATGTTTGCAGAGTAAATTTTGAATAGATGGAACTGAATTTTGGGAAACTAAGAGACGTTTATCTCAATAACATATTTATATACACTAACCTCTTTCACTTTTTACATATCTATCTCAGATTGAGACAAACAAAGATATCACTTGACCCCAATTTTGCATAATTTCTAGAGCAAAAAGCATAAAGGAAGGAGATAGTTAGTGACTTGGAAGCCTCATCATGAACTAAGAGTTGCTACCAAATTTGAGTTTCTATTATTTTTCACGAACAATCCATAAATATAGTTCCAAATAGATTCATTATTTTTTAGTGTCCTTTTTTTAAGTTCTATTTATGTAATATAGTTTGAGATATTTGTAAACCATTCTTGATATTTTTTCAAGATACTCTACTTTAGAATTTGTATAAATACTTCATCATTTGAATTATTGAGTGTCGATGAATTACTGAAAATTTATATAGCTATATTATTCTGAACCTAAGGGTGATTATAACAATTTCAAGTCAGCAGAATGGATCAAAGAAATAAAGCATCATATTACATGATTCATGTGTTGGGCCACTACATTGAAGTATTTTCACTTGTTTCTTTATCAATTTCTTATGCTTTTCATCAATATTTCAATGTTATTCTAAATATAAATGATAAATTAGGAATTTTTATTTTAGAATATTTTAAAAGCACTGTGTTTTGACTTATTATCATTTATATGTTTTGCACTGATATCTAGACTAAGCAACCCTTAATTTCTCCCTAGTTTTGATTGACCTTTTCCTTTTCACTCATAATCTCGATTTAAGAACCCTTAATTTCTCTTTTACCCTGATTGAAACCATTTTCACCATTAGGTTTGAAGATCTGAAGTAACTCAACTATCTTGCCCTGTAAAAATTTTCCCTTTAGACTTTGATCTCGATCTGACTGCTTCACACATTGACTCCATATCCCGTGGAATACAAACCTACTTTTATCCATCTGAGTAAGTGATTTCACAACAAAAAAAAATAAAAATTTCCAAACCAATTTACCCTAGATAACTAGAATAAAACCAATTAAAATCAACAAAGATAAATTGTATAGAGAGAGCCCTCTCTGAGCATTAGGAAGGATAGATCCTAAGGCTTAAAAGTAGGTTTGTGGTTACCTCTGTGAGTTCTTCCTTTGACCTTGAGAAATTGAGTAATAACAGGATATTTCAATGGTTTTTCATGTGATTTGGGTTGATAAATGAAACAACTACATTTATGAAATTAATCAATACAAACCACACTTGGGTAAGTATATGGCCATTTATGTTGATGATATTTTGGTAGTAAATAAAATTTGGGCATAACATCTACAACACGTGCACACATGCATGACACACTTGAGCTAACGTGGAAATATAAAATTCAGGTAAATGAGAGGAAGTCTTAATTTGGACAACCATTATATTAATATATCAGGTTCATTGTTGATTTAGAAGTAGTTCAACCATATCTGTTTCGAGTATAGGATTTGGAAAAATAGCCAACACCTTCCAATACTCACGACCTAAAGAGTTTCATGGGAGGTATTAATTTCTATAAAACAATTGTCTCTCATTTTTTTCCAATTGACCCACCCTTTACAGTAGTTGTTTCATCAAGAAAAATTCCATTTTATAAATTGAGCATGAGCACCATTTTCTAAGATCAATAATCCATTGTACTCTCATCATTTTTTCCATTTTTTGAATATGCATTAACCATTGGAAATAGAAATTTATTACTCTTACCTTTCCAGTGGGATTGTTCTTGAAAAGGGAGGTCTATAACATACCATCTTGAGACTCATCTATAGGCCAAGCTTATGTACGTCTATGAATTTAAATTCTATATCTTAGTACAAACATTGAAGGAACGCTGACATCATATTCTTAGCACGGAAACTATTCTCAAAACCGATCATCATCCACTAATATTTATTAACCTTGAAAAGGATATTAAAAGGAAATGGCACCTAAAGTGAGATTCCTACATTCAAAAGTTCCATAATTTGATTAAATATATAAACAAGGTAGCTAATAAAAATGATGATTTGTTAAGATAACCACCTACTCAATTCCTACACATTATAAAGGTTTTTGTGCACCTTTTGTGTCCTATAAATACATGTATGCAATAGATCCAATACTTGGTGAGATATGTGAAGCTTTGCAACACCCCATAGTTATATATTGATTTCCCTTTCTTGGTTACACCATTATTGATGGTTGGTTATACAAAAATTACGAGCTATGTGTAACACAATATGATGATCATCTCCTCTCATCTGTGAATAACATACCTCTTTATTCAGTGGGGATTTTTGCATAGCCAAAACCATTCTGAATCTTCAACTCTGCATCTAGTGGCCCACCTGACCTAATAAAGCAGAAAAAATAATTCCAACATGTTGAAACTATTAAAAAAACAAAGCATAAAATCATTCAGATGGTTTGTTGTACCACTTTGTAGTTATTTCTGAAGGGAAAGATTAAGTGTGTAATAATCTCATACATCTTAGAAAATAAATAAAAAATGTTAATTTCTATTTTTATATAATTTCAATTTATATATAAATTTATATTTCTTCTTATACTTATATGTCAATTTTTATTTTTCCTACCTTTTCAATATGCTAATGCTTTTTTTTAAGTTCTATTTCAATTTCTATGTCAATTATTATGTGTATCTTAATTTTTATTTCTATGAAAATTTATATTCAATGTTTAATTATATTTATATTTATATTTATATTTGTAATAAATTTATAATGTGTTGATTTCATGCGACATTGATGATTTAAATAATAAGCAATGAACTCTAATTAATCAGATATTTTGTTTTTTATTGATGATACAATTTTATTGAGTTTATCATTTTTTTTTATTTAAAATAAAATTAAATAAGCTTTTGAATGTAATAATGAATTTAATTCCATAATTTAAATAAATAAATAAATAACAAAACAAAACATTCACTCAAATTCTAGTAGTTATATAACTCAAATCTAAAATTTTAAAAAATCCTATATTTACCCACTAAAAGACCAACATCTCGAATAGCTAGATTACATTATACATTAAAATTAATGTATTGACTTTAATGTATGTTATTATTGCAGGAAAATACGAAAATTTAACAACACCTCGAATAATTATATTACGATATACATTAAAATTAATGTATTTACTTTCATGTATGTGATTATTGCAATGAAAATACTTTGATTTAATTATGAAAATTTAACAATATGTATATTAAAATATTTGTATTTATCTAACTTAATTTTTGAAAAACAAACAAATATTATATTTTTTAAATAGGGTAGATTTCTATATATTTATTTATTTTCTATATTATCTTTTAATATATGATTTCATAATTATTTAATTTTTATTTTTTAGTTATAAATTTTTTATTTATATATTTTCTATTTGCTATTTTTTTGGGTTGAGAATGTCATTGCCCAAACATATTGAAAGGTTGATGGATTTTTTACTTCAATCTCGATTGTAAATATACTAAAATACATTTTATTATCTGTATTATTAGAAGTAATGTTTCTATGTGTTTTAAATTGTCAGTAGTTTTAATTATGAGTTTTTAAGTTATTATTTGCATTAGTTATTTTTAGTAATCTAGATCTAGTATTCTCTTATCTAGAACTTTCATGTATTCCTATATATAAGCTTTAACATATCAATAAAATACAATGCATGATATGTTGTGTGCAAAGTCTCTTTGGACTCTCTATTTCTTTAACATGGTATGCGAGCCTATTCTAGCTTGATTCCCTTACACATGTTGGAATATTGATTCCAACTACCATATGCACAATAATGCAGGACAATGAAGTTATTCCTGAAGGGATAGAAAAATGGCAGAGTTAATTCTAAATTAAATTGTTTGAAGGTTGGCAACAGCAAAGGTGGTGCATTGTTATCCACACTCATCACCTGCATTGATGCTTCACCAACTGCATTCATCGCAGAGTCGGCAATTTTTTGAAAGGAGGCATTAAAGCGCGCACATGAGAAGCAGTTCTGGCGGTCTTCCATTGTAAGCCGCGAAGGGTGAACACAACCCCCCGGAGGAGGTGATGTCACTCACCTCCGGTCCCACTTCCTCTTCAATCAAAGCAATTCTAGTAGGTAAAGGAAACTCATGGGAAGCTCCTCCAAATAGCCGACGAAAAATACATAAAAGGATAAGGTTTTAAATCTTGGCATTAAAGTTTTGATTTAAGTTTTAAATTTGCTGCACGAAGTTTAATTTATGTTCTAACTATGGTTATATATATTATAAATATGAGATATTTATAATATATATATTATATTGTAAAGTTCCATATATATATCCCATGAGCATTAAAAAAAACATTGAGAGCATTGTTACTGTTGTGTATTTATTAATCTTTGCCTGAAGGCTGAAAACAGAGAAAATAATAGAGAGACAAAAGAAGGAAATTTGTAAAGCATTGTGTGTGCAACAACCAGTGAAGTTTCCACTATGAATCCAGAACTTCGTTTTGAAGAATTTTATTTTGTAACATAGTTTGATTAATGAAATAGAAGTCTTTATTTCATCTCTCTATGTCTACAATTTAATTTTAATTTTATCTCTGTGTTGTGGAAGAGGAATTGTTTTGTATTCCTCTGTCTCTATTAAGGAATTCTCCAGAAATTCCAACATGGTATCAGAGCTAGTCCAGGCACTCAGTGAATGAAGCAGAGTATTTCTCTTCACTGCAGAAGCTGTAAGAAGTTTATTGAAGTGGATTTATCCAACAAAGAAAGCTTCTATTTGTTTTTTTTTAACACAGTCAGAATAGCAGCAGCAGGCACCAGTCCTAGGAATCCCCTACTTCCACAGTTTAATGGGAAGAGTCATGAATATTGGGCTATCACTATGAGACCCTTGTTTGGTTCACAGGACATATGGGAGCTAATTGAGAATGGCTACCCAAGACCAACAGATGTAGCAGTGTTGGCTGCTTTGACAGCAACAGAAAGAGATTTGTTAAAAGATAATAGGAATAAGGACTCCAAAGCCCTCTTATATCTGTTTCAATATATACATGAGAGTATTTTCCCAACGATTGCAGCAGCAAAATAGTCTAAGTAGGCATTGGATATTCTCAAAACAACCTATCAAGGCATGGAGAAGGTGAAGACAACAAAGTTGCAAATGCTGAGGAGAGATTTTGAAACTTTGTGTATGAAAGAGTCTGAAACTATAGACTCATTTTTCACTCATTTTATTGGGTTGGTTACCTAGATAAGGTCTCATGGAGAGACGCCTGAAGACAGAAGAATTGTGGAGAAAATCTTGAGGAGTCTACCCTCAAGATTTGATTCCATAGTAGTGGCAACAGAATAGACAAAGGATCTCTCACAATTTACAGTGGATGAGCTAAGTGCTTCCTTGATGTCTCATGAACACAGATTGAATAGAGGATCAGATTCCTCATTAGAACAAGCTTTTAATACTCAAATTTCTTTTGGCCAAAGAAGAGGTCAAGGCAGAGAAAACAACAGAGGAAGAGGCAGAAGCCAAAATAGAGGAAGAAACAGCTATGCAAGTTCAAGTGGAAGAGGCAGCAATCAAAACCAGAATGAAGGCTCAAGCCAACATCAAGATAATGGAAAAAGGTATGATAAATCCCAAATCCAATGTCATTATTTCAAGAAAAAATGGCATTATGCCCATGAATGTGAGAAAAAGAAAAATGACATGAATAATAGGAAGAATGCTAATTTTGCAAAAGAAAATAAGAACCAGAGTAATGTGTTGTTAACATGTAATGTAGCACAAGATAGACAAGATGATGTATCGTTCTTAGACTCGGGTTGTAGCAACCAGATGACTAAAAACATAGCAATGTTTTCCAATTTGGATGAAAATTTTAAATCTGAAGTAACAACAGGAACTGGTAGTAAGATCTCTGTCAAGGAAAAAGGCAGAGTTAGTATCTTAGCAATAAATGGAGAAAAAAAGTTTGTGCCAGATGTATATTATGTACCTAGCTTGAAATGCAATATTTTGAGCATTGGATAGCTCATTGACAAGGGCTCCAATGTATTTTTTAAATATGATGTGTGCACAAGCATGAACATACCTCCAAGCAAGAAAGTCATTACAGGGGTGCAGATGACAAGCAATATGATGTTTCCTCTCAAGCTCAGAGCAAAATTGAAGGAAGGAAGAAATTTAGCAGCTGTAACACAAGAGGTCTTTCAAGAGGAAATGAAAGATGAAGGCTAGTTATGGCACTTAAGATTTGGACATCTCAATTTTGGAGGCCTGAACTTGTTGCATAGAAAGGGAGTGGTAAAAGGATTACCACTGATTGAGAAACTGAACAACCTTTATGAAGGCTGCATCTTGGGAAAACAACACAGAGAAAGCTTTCCAACAGGGAAGAGTATAAGGGCAAAGACACCCTTAGAAATTGTCCATTCAAATCTGTGTGGACCAATGAAAATGCCATCTTTAGCTGGCAGAAAATATGTCTTGACATTCATAGATTATTACACCTGAAAGACATGGGTGTATTTCTTGAAACATAAGAGTGAAGTGTTTGAATAGTTCTGCCACTTCAAAAATCTTCTTGAGAAGCAGAGTGGGCACTATATCAAAGTGCTAAGAAATGACAGAGGTGGAGAATACATCTCCAAAGAGTTCCTACAGTTTTGTACGGAGAATGGCATACATAAGCAATTTACCACAAGGTACACACCTCAACAAAACAATGTTGCAGAAAGGAAGAATAGGACTATCATGGATATGGTTAGAAGTATCTTGAAGGAAAAAAAATTTCCAAATGAGTATTGGGCTAAAGTTGTGAATTGTGTAGCGTACATCTTGAATAGATGCCCAACCAAAGTATTAATGAACAAAGTTCTGGAAGAAGCGTGGAGTGGCATAAAGCAGCATGTCACCCACATGGAGTTTTTTGGATGTGTGGCATATGCACATGTCCCAGTTCAACTGAGAAAGAAATTGGATAAAAACGGTGAGAAATGTATCTTTATTGGATACAACGATGAGTCCAAAGAATACAAACTCTATAATCCATCCACCAAGAAAGCTATAATAAGCAGAGATGTGTAGTTTATTAAGGAAGAATCTTGGGATAGAGGCTTAGAGAAAATGGTGAATGTGAAGACATGTGTGTCTCACGAATAAAAAGAGGAAGGGACAACTGCAAATAATCCCTCCATGGTGGCTCCTCCTCGACCACCGCAAGCACAACAAACCACACCACAAGGTGGAAATAGAACAGCCTTGAGAAATCAAGGAAGTGCTTCTTCAAGCACACCACAGTGAACTGAAACTCCATCGATTTCAAGTGGAACTCCAAATACACCAAGAAGACCGAGATTCAGAAATCTGAGTGAGATTTATGAACAAGGAGAGGTAAACGATAATGCCGGTCTGAATTCTTTATTTTCTTTGTATTTTCATGATGATGACCCAATTCATTTTGAGGAAGCTGTAAAAGAGGAAAAATGGATTGAAGCAATGAATGAAGAAATTGGTGCAATAGAAAAGAGTAATACATGGGAGTTAGTGGACCTCCCTAAAGGTAGAGAAATCATTGGAGTAAAATGGGTCTATAAGACCAAGAGAAATGCTGATGAAAGATTGAAAGGCACAAGGCCAAACTTGTTGTTAAAGGCTACAAGCAGCAACAAGGAAGAGATTATGAAGAAACCTTTGCATCAATTGCAAGGATGGAAACAATGAGAACACTGCTATCCATAGCATCACAACACAAATGGAAGGTTATCAAATGGATGCGAAATATTCATTCCTGAATGGAGTGTTGAAAGAAGAGGTATATGTTGAACAACCTATAGGCTATGAGATTGAAGGCCAAGAGCACAAAGTATGCAAGCTGAAGAAAGCTCTTTATTGGCTGAAGCAAGCACCAAGAGCATGGTATAGCAGAATAGATGGTTACCTGATTGAAAATGGATTCGAGAAATGTGATGGAGAACCCACACTCTACATAAAAGAAAATGACGGTAAGATTCTTATTCTTGTTTTATATGTAGATGATTTAATATTTACAGGTAATGAAGTTTCTCCCATTACTGATTTTAAAGAAGTCATGAAGAGTGAATTTGAAATGAATGATTTGGGTCTTTCGAGATATTTTCTTGGAATTGAAGTAGAGAAAAATGAAAATTGGATTTTTATTTCCCAAGAAAAATATGTTGAGGAAGTGTTGAAAAGATTCAACATGCAGAATAGCAAGGCAACTATAACTCCAACTTTCATGGGGTTCAAATTAAGCAAAAAAGACAACAGGAAAGATTTTAATCCGACATTGTACAAGAGCATAGTTGGTAGCCTCATGTATTTGACTGCAACTAGGCAGGATATTATGCACACTGTAAGTTTAATCTCTAGATTTATGGAGAGGCCCAAAGAGACTCATTAGCAAGCAGCCAAGAGAATTCTCAGGTATGTGAATGGAATAAAGGGGTATGGTATTTCCTACTCCTCATCTGAAAATTTTAAATTGACTGGTTACACTAATAGTGATTGGGATGGATGTGTAGATGACATGAAGAGCACATCTGGATATGTGTTTAATTTGGGATCGGGAGCTGTTTCATGGGCTTCCAAGAAATAGGAAATTGTGGCTTTATCAACAATAGAGGCAGAATATGTGGCAGCAATAGCAGCAGTATGGAAAAGAAGAATGCTCAGAGATATATGTCATGAGAAGGATAAGGAACAACATTTTACTGCAATAATAGCTCAGTGATATCTTTATCAAATAATTTTCTTATATAAGAGAACAAAGCATATTGATGCTAAATTTCATTTTATAAGAGAACTAGTTAATAATGGCGAAATTGTTCTGTAGCACTGCAGGACAGAGGAAGAATTTACTAATATTTTAACAAAGCCATCAACGTAGAAGATATTTAATTATTTCATAAAATGCCTGGGTATGCAAGAAAAACCCAGCAATTGTAATTAAGGGGGAGTATTGGAATATTAATTCCAACTACTGTATGCACAGTAATGCAGGACGATGAAGTTATTCCTAAAGGGATAGAAATATGGCAGAGTTAAGTCTGAATTAAATTTTTTGAAGGTCAACGACAGCAAAGGTGGTGGGTTTTTATCGACACTCATCACCTCCATTGATGCTTCACAAACTGAATTAATCACAGATTCAGCGATGTTCTGAAAGGAGCCAACAAAGCAGGCACAGGAGAAGCGGTTCCAGAGGTCTTCCATTGTGAGCCGTAAATGGTGAACACAACCCCCCAGAGGAGGTGATGACACTCACCTTTGGTCCCACCTCCTCTTCAATCAAAGAAGTTCCGGTAGGTAAAGAAAACCCATGGGAAGCTTCTCCAAACAGCCGACGGAAAATACATAAAGGGATAAGGTTTTAAACCTTGGCATTAAAGTTTTGATTTAAGTTTTAAATATTCTGCATGAAGTTTAATTTATGTTTTAACTATGGTTATATATATTATATATATGAGATATTTATAATATATATATTATATTGTAAAGTTCCATATATATATGTATGCTATGAACATTAAAAAAAAATAGTGAGAGCATTGTTAGTGTTGTGTATTTGTTACTCTTTTCTCGAAGGCTGAAAACATAGAAAAGAACAAAGAGACAGAAGAAGGAAATTCCTGAAGCGTTGTGTGTGCAAGAGCCAGTGAAGTTTCCGCTGTGAATCCAAAACTTCGTTATGAAGAATTTTATTTTGTAACAGAGTTTGATTAATGAAATAGAAGTCTTTATTCCATCTCTCTATGTCTACAATTTAATTTTAATTTTATCTCTGTGTCGTGGAAGAGGAATTGTTTTTTTATTCCTCCTTATGTGTTAAGGAATTCTCCAGAAATTGCAACAACACATAGCCAAAAAATATGAAGCCTGAGTGTTATTGATGATACTATGTACATAAATTCTTCAGCGTTATTGATGATACTGTGTACATAAATTAGGTTAATGTGTGCAATTTTATTTTTGTGATACTGTGTGTACACCTGTATATCTATTTCTTGTTTGCAACTCCTTCTAGCATTGTTAGATCCTGCCTACTTTCAGTGTCAAATTATTTCATGGTTTCTTCGAAATATTCTCTTGAATGGCTACCTCTTATAAGTAGCTTTACAAGTAGATGATGTTTGGATCCATGCTCATTCTTGTCTTTAGAAAAAAAAAGTTTTTGCCTATGGTCCAGATCCATTAGTCAAACAAATATCCACCTCAGCATCTGCGAAACCCAACATCGTTAAGATTTGTTGAGGCAAAATAAGGTGTAGAGCCAATGTTTGAACAAATGTAGTCACCGGTTAGCTTCTACTCTGAATTTTTTAAATGAGCAATTAAATGGCCTGCTGGGAAGCCTAATGCATTTCAGGCTGACAATAATTGCATGGATGGATTCAATTTGAGATATGATGTAAACTTTGGCATCACCATGTATATTGATTATCATTACAGACAAAACACCGATTAGTTACTTCATATGAATTTAAGGGTCGGTAATTATTGGGTTTCTTAACAACTCATCATGAAGAAATGGTCATGAATCCAATTCCCACAACATTAGTAGCAGGAGGATGTTGATCATTCCAAATTAAGTGTAAACATGGAGCCATCAAAGATGGATGACTATTTTTCAAGTAAGTATATTTTTAGGTACCTATCCTTGGTTCCATAATGTGTCGTTTGAGAAGAATTCCACCTTTGGTGCTATTGTTGGAGCTGCTGCACTGCATTGTAGATTCCCTGCATACACCCTTCAATGTCAAGGAACTTTCAGTTACCTATACCTCGGTGGGCAGTGTTGCATCACATGAGCAACAAAAGTTCAATTACCTTATGGATTCTAAAGCACATAGAAGGTCCTATTACACTCGGAATTATTATGGCGCAACAGGGCCTATCAAACCCTACCATAGGAGTTGCATTTATAACACTCATTGGAGGTGTTACACCAGCCAAGCTTCCTTCCCTCTTTCTATGTAATACATTCAATTGTATATGGAATAATATTTGTGTATGGGTGACCCATACTCGATGAATTTATGCCTTTCAATGGGTGGCAGGACCTTGTATTACAAGCACTATTAGATGATTATTCGATAATTTTAGTTTGGAGTGTTTTTATCATGTTTAGTATTCAAAAGTCAATAATGCAAAACCCTAAAGGATATAGGCCAGCTATTACATAGACTAATGAGACCTATCATGTTCTCGGAGCATTAATTACATGTAGATTTGTCTCCTAAAAACACTCTTATCCAAAATGATATCATAGATAGTTGATGAAGGCCCAAGTTTGTGGATGGCCGTGGATTCAACTCAACTAATGGTGGTAGTTTCATAGGATGGTTTAATATTGAGACTGACTCATTATACTGGAGGAGGTTTAAAAGTGACAGTTATGCAAAGTCAATGCTAATCTAAAATAGTTGAGATTTCACAGTGAATACTAATGTTAGTGATGACCATGAGATTCATTTATTGTTGTAACCCTGTAATGAATTGGAAATAATGTTTCGATGTGTTCCAAGTTGTCATTAGTTGTAATTATAAGTTCCTAGCTTATTAGTTGTCACACTTATTTTTAGTAATCTAAATCGATTATTCTATGATTTAGAAGTTTCATATATTCCTATATATGTAAGCTTTGAGAGATCAATAAAATAAAATATGTGAATTCTTGTGTGCATAATTTATGTAGACTATCTATGTTCTTCTAACATGAATGCATTTATTATTTAAATGACTATTCAAGATACTTTTAATTATAAATTTACAATGAAAATGTAATGTTAATTTATTCAAAATTATTTGATCATATTATTATTAAATCAAATTTATGTTTATAAAATTTATTAATAATCATTAAATAATTTATTATAAATTTTTCAAATAAATTTATAATTAGAAATATAGATAACACATAATTAATATTATATAAATACAAATATATTTTATTTATTATTATAAAAAAATATTATTAATTAATTATAAGTGGTAGATTATTATGAGATATAATAATTATGAAAAGTTAATATTAATTATGAAGAATACATAGTTATTATTTATTATAACAACTATTAATTCATATTTTTTAATTATATATATATATATATATCACTCATTATTTTTTTTTTTAATGTTTTTATGCTACAATGCAATTTGAAAGTTGGTACTTGAAAATTGAGCTCTCCCTAGAATTGTTGGAATTACTCCCAACCACTGTCATGAATATACAGTGGCAGCAACCCACAATTTCATTGAATTTTCTGTGCAGGGAAGGACAAGCCTCAGTCTTCAAAATCTAAAGGCATTCACACAAAAAATCAAACATAGTACCCGAGCCATACACTCTACGTTTTATTTCTTACCTGTTGCGTTTATTTACCGTTGCTTGCAACTTTGCACTTGCAACATTTTTGTTTTAACCCTTAAGCCTTTCACCAAACTTAAGCTTTCATCGATGAAATATTAGAGGGACCCACTCTTACCTCCACTACATTACCCAAACCATGCAAACCTTTTATATTTCACATTATCGCTTTGTTGAATCTTCCGCCATTTATTCCCCGCATATCACAACCCACGGTATTTAAGTTTTAACACTTGAGGTGTTTGCCGAAACTAAGTTTACACCGATGCGATCTGGTGGGACCCACCATATACCTTTATCAAATCCAAACGATTTGTATTTCCAAGTTATACCTTACCTTTTGTAATTCTCACTTACCATAGCTTTAAGCAGCATCGCACCCGCACTTCTCAAGTTTTTTAATTAAAGTTTTAAAGCTGCCCGCAAGTTATTTTGTTTTGTTTGCGATGCGATCACAAAGGGGGCATGTGTCAAGCTCAAGAGGATAGTGCATATCAGCTCCTGTAAAGCTTATGATTTAATGGATAAGTGCCGAGGAGTTAAATTTTTTGTTTTGCGATGTGATATGTGCCACGTAACATCGCGCATTGCAATGTTTGAGTTTACCCGTAAGCGCATATGGTAAATGCTAAGATCTTCGATCTGCAATCTTCAATGGAGAGCTAGATGCGATGTGGTTTCCCAAGAAGAACTAATAAAATTTCAAGTCTGCCATTTTTTGTGTTGGATGCTGTTTTATATGCAAACAACAACAGAGTAGAAGGATGATCTTTTTGTTGAACATCTGATCCCGCATTGAATTGCTTTTGAATACTCAGGCTCCAGCCAATTTTGTATAAAACCTGTGTAATTTCATTTTTTTTTCAAAGAAGGAATAAATCAAATTTTGGTGAGGATTTGAAGAAATTTGAAAGAGTTCCTCTCCTGTGTAAATTGTTGTCTGTATATGTGTTTGACTATTATTTCCACAGTATTTAGTATTTTTTGTGTTGTGGGGGAATGCATCCCTCTATGTTTTGTTTATTGAAGATATTCCAACATGGTATCAGAGTAGGTTTAGGCTCTCAAGGAAAGAAAGAGTTTTTACTAAAGAAGCTGAAAGGTTTTTTGAGAAACTGATTCTCTAGCAGTGAGAAGGTTTCTGTTTACAAAGTCAAGATGGCAGCAGTAGGCACAAGCCTGAATAATCCCCAACTATCATAGTTCAATGGGAATAATTATGATTATTTGGATATTACAATGAATAATTTGTTCTCCTCACAAGATATTTGGGTGTTGGTGGAAAACGGTATCGAAGAACCAATAGATGCAGTAGCATATAATACTTTGACACAAGAACAAATATATTTGTTGAGAGAAAATAAGAAGAAGAGCTCCAAAGCCCTCTTCTGTATTTTCCAAGAAGTAAACGAGAGTATTTAACAAAGGATCAAGGCAACAAAAAAGTCTAAGGAGGCATGGGATACCCTCCAAACAACCTAACAAGTTATGGAAAAGGTGAAGACAACAAAACTTCAAACGCTGAGAAGAGATTTTGAAATTCTTTGTATGAAAGAATATTATAACATAGAATCATTCTTAACACATTTGATTGGGTTGGTTACCCAAATCAGGTCTCATGGAGATACACTTGAATAAAGGAGAATAGTGGACAAATTCTGAAGAAGTCTACCATCAAGGTTTGATGCCATAGTAGTGGCCATAGAAGAGACAAAGGATCTCTCACAATTTTCACTGGATGAGTTTCATGCATCAATGATTTTTCATGAAAAACTCCTCATTGGAGCATGCATTCAAGACACAAATGGATTTTTTTCAAAGTAGAGGTCGAGGAAGATCAAACTACCGAGGAAGAGGAAGAAGCCCACACAGAGGTGGAAGAAGCAGCCCTACAAACACAATTGGAAGGGGAAGCAATAAAAATCCAAGCCAAGGTTGATGACAACATCAAGCACAAGGACAAGGGTATGATAAATCTCAAGTCCAATGTCATTATTGAAAAAAGTATGGTCAGTATGCAAATGAATGTAGAAATAAGCAAAATGCGATGGGTAGTAAACCTAGAGTAAATTTTACAAAAGAAAATCAAAACCAAGGAAGAGTGCTTTTAACTTGTAATGTAACACAAGAAAAACAAGAAGATGTGTGGTTCTTAGATTCAAGTTGTAGTAACCATATGATTAGAAACATAACAATGTTTTCCTATATAGATGAAAGTCTAAAATCGAAAGTGATAATGGGGACTAATAGCAAGGTCTCTGCCAAGGGGAAAGGAAGAGTAAACATATTAACAAAGAAGGGAGAGAAGAAGTTCATGCCAGATGTCTATTATGTCCCTGGCCTGAAATGTAACCTTCTAAGCATTTGACAACTCATGCATAAGGGTTGAATTTTATTTTTTTCAAATGATGTGTGTACAATCATGGATATACCTCCAAGTAGATAGGTCATTACAGAAGTGAATATGAAAATCAATAGAATTTTTCCTCTCAAGATCATATCAGACATGAAGGAAGGAGGTGACGTAGCAGTTGTCACACAATAAATATTTTGAGAAGAAGTGAAAGATGAGAACTGTTTATGGCATTTGAGATTTTGACATCTCAATTTCGGAGGTTTAAATTTGTTGCATAGAAAAGGGATGGTAAAGGGATTACCACTCATGGAGAAATCAGATAGCTTATTGGAAGGTTGCATCTTGGGCAAACAACCCAAAGAATTGTTTCCAGCAAGAAAGAGTATAAGGGAAAAGGCACCTTTGGATATTTTCCACTCATATTTGTGTGGACCAAAGAAAATGCTATCATTCACTGGCAGTCATTATGTTTTTACATTTATAGATGTTCACACAAGGTAGTCATGGGTTTATTTTCTAAAACAGAAAAGTGAAGTGTTTTAACAATTCTACCACTTCAAAGCTCTTATTGAGAAGAAAAGTGTACACTACATAAAACTGTTGAGAACTGACGAAGGAGGAGAGTATATTTCCAAAGACTTACTATGTTTGTCCAGGGAGCATGGGATTCAAAAGAAGTTTACCACAAGGAATACACCTTAGTAAAATAGTGTAGTAGAAAGAAAGAATAGGACCATCATGGACATGGTAAGAAGCATTTTCCAAATGAGTATTGGGAATAAGATGTACATTCTGCAGCTTATATTTTAAATAGACGTCCAACCAAATATGTTATGAAGAGAGTTCCAAAAGGATCATGGAGTGGAACAAAGAAATTTTTCACTCACATGAGGGTGTTTGGATGTGTGGCATATGCTCATATCCTGGATCACTTAAGGAAGAAGTTAGACAACAATGGGTAGAAGTGTATATTTGTTGGAGACAGTGATGAATCCAAGGCTTTCAAGCTCTATAATCCATCAACCATGAAAGTAGTAATGAGTATATATGTTAAATTCATACAAGATGAAGCTTGGGATGGAATTTTAGAGAACACTGTAAATGTGAAGACATGTATGTCTCATGATGGGAAAGAGGAAGGGATTTACAAAAGAAACTACTCAATGTTGTCTTTTCCTCCACCTAAACAGGCTCAACAGAGCACACCAAAAGCAAGCAATAGAGCAGCTTTAAGAAACCAATAAAGTGGTTCTCCAAGGGATCAACAACTCCCTCAAGCTCAAGTGCAACTCCTAGCACATCTTCAATAAATACAAGAAGACGAAGATTCAGAAATTAAAGTGAAATCTATGAGCAAGAAGAAATTGATAATAATGCTGGTCTAAATTCTTTATTCTCTTTATTTTGTCATGTTGATGACCCAATCTATTTTGAAGATGCAGTAAAAGAATAAAATTAGATTGAAGTAAAGAATGAAGAGATAAGAGAGAAATAGAAAATAATGATACATGGGAGTTAGTGGACCTCAGGCAAAGGAAAAGAAGTTATTGGAGTGAAATTTGTCTATAAGACCAAGAGAAACTTAGAAGGAAAGATATAAAGGCACAAAGTAAGACTTTTTTGTCAAAGGTACAAGCGGCAACAAGGACGAGACTAATGAGGAAACCTTTACTTTGCTACTTTGTTGCAAGGATGGAGATAGTGTTGTCAAGGCATGGCGACAACAGGACAAGACTATGAAACACTTGCTGTTGCAGGATGGAGATAGTGTGAACGATTGTTGTCAATAACAACACAAAAAATGGAAAGTTGATCAAATGGATGTGAAGTAAGCATTCTTGAATGGAGTGCCGAAAGAGGAGGTGTATGTTGAAAAACCTCCTGGCTATGAAATAGAAGGCCAAGAACACAAGGTGTGTAAGCTAGAGAAAGCTCTTTATGGGGCGAAGCAAGCACCACAAGCATGGTATAGCAGGATTGATGTTGGAAATGTTGTCATTGATGGCAAAGGGCAGCAAAAAGAGAGGGAACAGAGGTAGCAGAGAGGAAGCAGCAGGAGACAAATGACAGTAGAGACAGAGTAATAAATATGCCTAAATTTAATAGCAGATTTGGAGAGACAGAGTAATGAATAACCTGATGTTCGGATATGGTCCTGATTGAATTGGTGGCAATTAGAGTGTTAATCTTGGTGTAAAGAGTAAATTTATTCCTTGGACTCTATTTGGCTCATGAAATTTCAAGCAAACCCTATACATAGAGGACTCTGGAAATCGGTTTGAGAGTCTATCTGCAGGAATAGGCTTTGAATTCTAGTAGATAAATGTATGAGCAATGCGTAGCTAAATTTCCCTCTGTGTGTCGGTGGAGAAATCAACTTTATGTCGATATTGGGCTTGAATGCACTGAGAACTGTAATCAAATTCTGTGTATTGTGTATAAATTGAAGGAATTAATGGTTGCAGAGATATGATGGTTTTGAATGTAGCAAATATTATAGTTGCGATGGACCATAGTACAGTGATTAGTTTGCGGAATCAAGAACTTGAATGTGCAGTTAGAAGCAGAACTGTGACAGGGCAGAACCCTGAACATGCAATGGAAGGTTGATATATTATATATCATAGCATAATTGAAGACAGAATGGCATGGTGTTGCGTCGAGGTCGGAAGGCAGCAACCGGTGTAAAGAATTCGTGTTAAAAGACACAAACGAAATCGTGAACAAAGCATTAAAATTAGCAATGGAACTGTAATTAAAAGCAAAACATTGAAGCGGAATTCATAAATAATAAAGGCGGAACAGAACCTGGAAGGTAAGAAGTGGAACCGTGACTAGAGTGGACAGTAAAGGTGGGTTTCCGATTTTGGTCGCACCTCCTTCGTCGGGCAAGCGGTAATTAGAAAATTAGCGTGATTCCATACACTGGACGACACGTGTCCCTGAGCGATTTTGGAAAACCACTCTCATCGCGCATTATCGCTTGTGCATCTTATCCAAGTGATATCTGTTGGATCACACGGGGCAAGGCGATGTGCTCTTTGCTGTCAGATGAGAAGGGGAGTTAAGCGTTGGGACCTACTCCATCACGTGAACTTGGAGAATTAACTCTCGTGCTGTTTGGTTGCGCGATAATTCATTATGCACGTTGGATGAAAAAAAATGAAGCGACATCATCACGGCTATTGGATGGGCGTGACGGTTTACGAGGGTCTGAAAGGTTATATGGATATGTATTACTGTTGGGTTTTAATATAAGTCAGTGGCGTGTTAATGTTTGTAAAAATTGAAGTGGGGAATATATATTATGAGGAAACCATGAGCAATATGTTTATGTTAATATATATAGAATGTTGATGCGTCAGGGTTTAAGCCAAAGTCAAGGATACTATGCAGCATTTCAAAACACTAGGTAGAAAAATGTATAATATATTGGTATATTACGTTTATAGAAATGTCATGAGCCAATATTACATTTGTTCTAAATCAAGCATATAAGTGCAAAGGCTTGAAAGTTGGAGATGCATGGTTATATTCATAAAAAAAAAAATTTGGACTAAACTTGGAAAAGCAGTTATACATGCACAGGTGCACACAATTACAGTAAACAGAGGTATACAGGACAATTGCATGATAGCAACAGAAAGGAAAAAACTAGAAAGCCAAGGGTTGAGTGAAGTTTATATATTGAAACTGAAAATGTAAATGTTCATTTTTTTTGTGATGCAAAGGAAAGTATCCAAAGGAAAAAGAAAAATCCCATTGTAACATTGAAACTTGTACATATTGTTATATTTTTCATGAGTTGGACAAAGAAATGAAAAGACAGAAGCCAAAGAGTCATGACTGTTCACTCCAAATTCCTTGTGAAATACAAACAGTCATGTGAGGAACTCTATATATAATATCAACGATATGCATAGAGGTTAGAGAGTAAGGATAGAGAATGCGAGTATAGAAGATTGAGCGGAGAAGATAAGGAAGAGAGGAGCGAGAGAAGAGATGCTGAATGAGGCGTACTTGAAGTAAATCGACAGATTCATTTATATAAATTAAAGTTGGAGCCCTATCAAATTGAAACGATATTTGTCGGTTTCGGCCCGACGGAGGTTGGAGCCTCCTGTAGGTTGGTGCCTGCAGAAAATAGTGTTGAGAGGGAGTTGGAGCTTGCCTTTGCATCACAACAATAATAACATGTGGTTTTCTCCCTTTATGGGTTTCCACTTACATATTTTGTCTCTATGTGTGTTTCTATATGTTGATATGATCCAATCAATTTGTTTAATTTTTTCTCTCACAATAAGGTTGATTTCACATTAACTTAATACTTGCTTCTACATTGTAAGAAGGTTCACATATTAAGCTGTAAATAAGTTAGATAAAAAAATTTATTGTCAAAGCTTGTGTTAAACTAATTCACCCCCCCCTCTCAGTTTAACCAAAGATTCAACAAGTGGTATCAGAGCGGGTTCCTTTGTACCATTTTAACAACTGAAAGGAGATCCTAGGTTCTCAGGATGGCTAGTAAAGAAGGATGCTCAACCAATAAAGCCCCTTTTTTTACGGGTGCAAATTATGCTTTCTGGAAAATCAGAATGAGGACATACATAATGTCTCTAGGAATAGAAGTTTGGGCTGCTGTGGAATTAGGATATGCCCCAAAGGAAACTGACTCAGAGAAAGAAACCAAACAAGATTTTGTAGCTAATGCAAAAGCCATGAATTCCATCTTAAATGGATTGTGTGAAGCAGATTTTATCAAAGTAATGCACAAAGACACTGCCAAAGAAATGTGGGATACTCTGGAGAACATCCATGAAGGAGACAAGAAGGTTAAGACTGCCAAACTTCAAGTCTATAGAGCCCAGTTTGAGAACTTAAAAATGAATGATGATGAAGACATTGCTAGCTTCTTTCTAAGGGTTGAAAAAATAGTAAATAACATGAAGGCTCTAGGTGAAACCATAAAAGAAGTTGTAATTGTACAAAGGATTCTGAGATCTCTTCCATCTAGTTTTAACCCCAAGGTGTTTGCAATAGAAGAAACAACTGATTGGGAAACCTTGACCATGAACCAACTACTAGGAAATCTAACAACATATGAGATGAGACTCCCACAGAAGAAGCCAAGTACGAGGGAGGTAGCATTTAAAATAGAAAAGAAGAAAGAAGAAAAGGAAGACATATGCTCTTGCTCAGATGAGGAAGAGGCTAAATTTTTCAAGAAGCTGGATAGAGGCTCAGGTAAATACAAAGGCAAACTTCCTTTCAAATGATTTAATTGTGGAAGAGTTGGACACTATGCTGCTAAGTGTCCTCACAAGAAAGTAAAGAATCAGGCTCAAGAATCAGGGAAAAATACATCAAAGAACTGGCAGAAAGGAAAGAAATTTAGTAGAAAATCCTTCTATGCTCAACAAGACAGCAGTGCATCCGAAGACTCTAATGAACCCTCAAGTGAAGAAGGAACCTTTGAATTTTTATTGATGGCCATAGAAGAACTTGAAGGACTCCTACTAGAAGATGAAGAAGAAGAAGGTTAAGTCGACCTTGAGGGGGAGCTAAGAAGTTCCCTTGAGGAGATTGATACACTCAAACTGAAGTGCAGAAAACAAAAGGACATTCTCCTCAAGTATGTACGAGAAGAACAGAATTCAGAAATCCTCATGCAGCTAAAGATAGAGCTTGAAGAAGCCAAGAAGATAGAAGACATGTTACTTAAGCAAATCAAGGAGAAAACTTAGGAACAAGAGAAGTTGGAAGAAGAAGTAGTATGTCTCAGGAAGAAATTAGAAAATTCTCAAAGGAAAGTGGGTAAAAATTCTTCTAAAAAAAAAGCTCTAGCAAGTTGAAAGAGATTCTGGATGCTCAAAGGTCTCCTATGATAAAAATTAGAATAGGATATGAAGGAGAGTCAAGTAAAAGCAAAGAAAAAGAAAACAAAGAAATTATTTTTGTAAAAGCAAAGAAGGCTGATGAAACAACTCAAATAATTCCCACAAAAGAAGAAACATGTAAGGAGGGAGATAGAATCCAGAAGAAACCTCTAGTAACAAGAATTGAAAGAAACACTCAGACAACAGAAAAATAATCATATACTTCAGATGATGACAAATTTGGAAGCCATCAAAGAAGACTCTTCCCTCCTTTGAAAAATGGCACCTGCTATATCTGTCACAAGCTGGGACACATCGCTGCATACTGTCATGCAAGGAGGGGTAATTCAAACCAGAAAAATATGCAAACAGTGAAGAGACTATCTCAAGCAAACAAATGAAGAAGGCAATCTTACATCAGGTATGCAAATAATTTCTATGGTTATTTTTTTTTATTGTAAGGAATTTGGCCATAAAATAATTGAGTGTAGAAAATATGGACAAAGATTGATGGTCAATACCCCAAGGAGGTTTATGAATCAAAGAAGTTTTTCCCATATTCACAATTCTGCAAAAATAATGATCAAATGTTGTGTATGCAACAAAATTGGACATATGCCTTCCAAATGTCCTCTGAGAGGATGTGATTTATCATCTCACAAAAGATACCAAACAAAAGGATGCTTCCAGTGGATAAAGAAGGTGAATAAATGTGACTTGGCTCTAATTGCTCAAGACCTGAAAAGCCAGTGGTATTTGGATAGTGGCTGCTCAAAACACATGACTGGAGACAGAAGCAAGTTTATAACTCTTGATGAAAAGAAATCTGGCAATGTTACTTTTGGAAATGATAAATCAGGTAAGATCAAGGGAAAAGGCTCAGTCAGCATAAACAATGGCAGAGGAAAGGCCCAAGAGGTACTATTTGTAGATGGGCTGAAAACAAATTTACTAAGTGTCAATCAGATGTGTGACAAAGGCTGTGAAGTTCTTTTTAGAGCACAAGATTGTGAAGTCAGATCAAGCACCACAGGTAAGACTCTGCTCAAAGGTGTTCGAACAGAGAGCAATGTTTACATTGTGAAAGAGGAAGATGAAGCATGTCATCTTAGCAAACTTGAGGAGTCATGGTTATGGCATAAAATATTGGGACATCTCAGCTTCGATCACATCATCAGACTAAGCAAGAAGAAAGTTGTCAGAGACATGCCAGAAATAAAAAGGCCTTCTAATACCATATGCAAATCTTGTCAATTGGGAAAACAGACCCGCACATCATTTAAGGCCAAAGATGAGTTATCAACAAGAAGACCACTCCAGCTTGTGCACATGGACCTGTGTGGACCTGCAAGAACTAAAACTCCAAGTGGAGAATCCTACTTCATGCTAATAATTGATGACTTCTCCAGAATGACATGGGTGGCATTCCTCAAGAATAAATCGGAAGCTCTAGAAAAATTTAAGATATTCAAAGCATTGACAGAAAATCAAACAGGATGCAAACTAAAATGCATCAAATCAGACAGAGGAGGTGAATTCACAGATTATGACTTTGCTGACCTATGCAATGAACATGGGATAAAGCAACAATTTACTATTGCAGGGACACCTTAGCAGAATGGAGTAGCAGAGAGACAAAATAGATCTGTACAACAAATTTCCAGAGCCATGATGCAAGAGAGTAATATTCCTCAAACCTTCTGGGCAGAAGCAGTACACACAGCCGTGCATATCCTTAACAAAGCTCACTTAAGGCCAAGCAGTGACAAGACTCCCTATGAACTATGGCATGGGAAACCAGCTTCAATAAAACATTTTAGAATCTTTGGAAGCAAGTGTTACATAAAGAATAATGATGAAAACCTTGGGAAATTTGATGCAAGAGCAGATGAAGGGATATTTCTAGGATATGCTTCCAAAAGTAAAGGGTATAGGTGTTACAACAAGACTCTTCGAAAAATAGTAGAAAGCATTGACGTGATATTTGATGAAGAACTTCCAAACAATACAAAAGATGCAGACTGCAGCAGTCCATCAGACAACTATAAAGAAGAAGACCAAGATGATGATGAAATAAGCAAGACAACAGAAGATGTTGAACTGAGCTCTAAAGCCCCTTCTAGATACACTTAGAAGAACCATCCTGAAGATCAGATCATAGGAGACAAGAGAAAAGGGGTCCAGACAAGAAGGTAGCTAACTGAATAGAAAAAAGGGGTATACATAGCCATGTTATCACAGATAGAGCCAAAGAAGTTTGAAGAAGCCAGCAAGGACAAGTATTGGGTGAATGCTACGAATGAAGAATTGGACCAAATTGAGAAAAACAATACCTGGGAACTAATTCCTAGACCCACTGGGAAAAATTTCATAGGCTCAAAATGGGTATTCAAAAGTAAAATGAATGAGGAAGGACAAGTAATCAGGAATAAAGCCAGACTTGTCTGCAAAGGATATTCACAAATAGAAGGACTTGATTACGATGAAACATTTGCCCCTGTAGCCAGAATGGAAGCCATCAAAATGTTTCTGGCCTTTTCATGCTACCAAGACTTCAAGGTATATCAAATGGATGTAAAATTTTCTTTTCTAAATGGAGATCTAGAAGAAGAAGTCTACATGGAACAACCAGAAGGTTTATCTTTAACAGACAAAGAAGACTATGTGTGTAGACTGAAGAAGGCTCTATATGGATTGAAACAGGTTCCTCGTTCTTGGTACTCAAGACTGGATAAATATTTGCAAAAATAAGGCTTTAAGAGAGGCGGAGTAGACAACAATCTATACATAAAAGCCCATGAAAATGAACTCTTGATCGTTGTAGTGTATGTTGATGACATTATATTTGGAAGCAACAGAGATGAACTAGCAAAAGGGTTTGCTGAGGAGATAAAATCAGAGTTTGAGATGTCCATGATTGGAGAACTCAGTTTCTACTTAGGACTTCAAATTCAGAAAAAGAACACAGGTACATTCATCTCACAAGAAAAATACTTAAAAGAAATGTTGAAAAAGTTCAAAATGGAGGACTGCAAACCTGTGTCAACTCCCATGATCATGGGATGCAAGCTGTGTGCTGATGATGGATCTGCTGATATAGATCAAAAACTCTACAGATCCATGATAGGAAATCTGTTGTATCTGACAGCATCAAGACCAGACATCATGCTATCAGTAGGACTAGTGGCTAGATATCAAGCAGCACCTAAACAAAACCACCTTCTGGTAGTCAAAAGAATATTTAGATATCTACAAGGAACAACACAATATGGACTCTGGTATCCTAAAGGAAAAAGCTTCACTTTGGTAGCATACATAGATGCAGATTGAGCCAGCTATGTGGATGACAGGAAAATCACAAGTGGAGGTGAATTGTATATAGGAGAAAGTCTGGTGGCATGGCTAAGTAAGAAACAAACATCTATCTCTTTGTCTACAGCAGAAGCAAAATATATAGCAGCAGCAGCATGTTGTACACAAGTCATGTGGATGAAGCAAACTCTCCAAGACATGAAGGTAAGCATTGATGAACCTATCTTAATCAAATGTGATAATACAAGTGCTATAAGCATATCTAAAAATCTTGTACTTCACTCAAAAACTAAACATATTCCAATCAAGTATCATTTTCTCCGAAAACAAGTGGCTCAGAAGATAGTAAAACTGGAGTATGTACCAACAAAAGAATAGAAAGCAGATATATTTACCAAACCTCTTGCTAGAGAACCATTTGAATATTTGAGAGATAGACTAGGGGTATTATCTGTAGATACTACTCTCTTATATGAAGAGAAAGCACAGTTTCAGGGGGAGAACAGAAACAAAAATATCATTCCAGGGGGAGATCAGCCAACAAGGGAAGCATGAAACAAGTCCTCAAGATCAAAGGAATATGGAAAGAATACATCCATCATAAAAGAGTCAATGAAAATGCTAAAGGGTTAGTATTTTAGATTTAATCCAAAGTTTGAAGCAGCAGGGTACAAAGTCAGAAGATCTCAAAGAGAGGAAATGCAAGAAATGTTGAAAGAGGATAAAAACAAAGGATCAAAGGATAGAATCTACACTAAGAAATGTGCAACCCCTTGCCATTGATGTCAAAGGGGGAGGAAGAGCTAGCAACAGAAGGAAGGATCCTAAAAGGAAAACAGAGGAAACATATTGCCATCAATGCCAAAGGGGGAGACTGTTGGAAATGTTGTCATTGATGGCAAAGGGCAGCAAAAAAAAAAGAGGGAACAGAGGCAGCAGGAGACAAATGACAGTAGAAGAGGGCCATTTAATAGCAGATTTGGAGAGACAGAGTAATGAATATACCTGATGTTCGGATATGGTCCTGGTTGAATTGATGGCAATTAGAGTGTTAATCTTGGTGTAAAGAATAAATTTATTCCTTGGACTCTATTTGGCTCATGAAATTTCGAGCAAACCCTATACATAGAGGACTCTGGAAATCGGTTTGAGAGTCTATCTACAGGAATAGGCTTTGAATTCCAGTAGGTAAATGTATGAGCAATGCGAAGCTGAATTGCCCTCTGTGTGTCGGTGGAGAAATCGACTTCATGTCAATATTGAGCTTGAATGCACTGAGAACTGTAATCGAATTCTGTGTATTGTGTATAAATTGAAGGAATTAATGGTTGCAGGGATATGATGGTTTTGAATGTAGCAAAGATTATAGTTGTGATGGACCGTAGTACAGTGATTAGTTTGCGGAATCAAGAACTTGAATGTGCAGTTAGAAGCGGAACTGTGACAGGGCAGAACCCTGAACATGCAATGGAAGGTTGATATATTATATATCATTGCAGAATTGAAGACAAAATGGCATGGTGTTGCGTCGAGGTCGGAAGGCAGCAACTGGTGTAAAGAATTCGTGTTAAAAGACACAAACGAAATCGTGAACAAAGCATTAAACTTAGCAATGGAACTGTAATGAAAAGCAAAACATTGAAGAGGAATTCATAAATAATAAAGGCGGAACGGAACCTGGAAGGTAAGAAGCGGAACCATGACTGGAGTGAACAGTAAAGGCGGGTTTTCGGTTTTGATCGCACCGCCTTCGTCGGGCAACCAGTAATTAGAAAATCAGCGCGATTCCATATGCTGGACGACACATGTCCCTGAGTGATTTTGGAAAACCACTCTCATCGCAAATTATCGCTCGTGCATCTAAGCCAAGCGATATCTGTCGGATCACATGGGGCAAGGCGACGCGCTCTGTGCCGTCGGATGAGAAGGGGAGTTAAGCATTGGGACTCGCTCCATCACGTGAACTCGGAGAATTAACTCTCGTGCTGTTTGGTTGCGCGATAATTCATTATGCACATTGGATCACCAAAAACGAAGCGACATCATCACAGCCGTTGGATGGGCGTGATGGTTTACGAGGGTCTGAAAGGTTATATGGATATATATTACTGCTGGGTTTTAATATAAATCAGTGGCGCGTTAATGTTTGTAACAATTGAAGTGGGGAATATATATTATGAGGAAACCATGAGCATGTAAGAGTATATTTATGTTAATATATATAGAATGTTGATGCATCGGGGTTTAAGCAAAATTCAAGGACACTATGCAGCATTTCGAAACACTGGGTAGAAAAATGTATAATATATTGGTATATTACGTTTATAGAAATGTCGTGAGCCAATATTACATTTGTTCTAAATCAAGCATATAAGTGCAAAGGCCCGAAAGTTGGAGATGCATGGTTATATGCATAGAAAGAAGAAAAATTGGGACTAAACTTGGAAAAGCAGTTATACATGCACAGGTGCACACAATTACAGTAAACAGAGGTATACAAGACAGTTGCATGACAGCGACAGAAAGGACAAAACTAGCAAGCCAAGGGCTGAGTGAAGTTTATATATTGAAACTGAAAATGTAAATGTTCAATTTTTTTTTGTGATGCAAAGGAAAGTATCCAAAGGAAAAATAAAAATCCCATTGTAACATTGAAAATTGTACATATTGTTATATTTTTAATGAGTTGGACAAAGAAATGAGAAGACAGACACCAAAGAGTCATGACTGTTCACTCCAAATTCCTTGCGAAATACAAACAGTCATGTGAGGAACTCTATATATAATATCAAATTGATATGCATAAGAGATGTAAGAGAGAGTAAGGATAGAGAATGCAAAGTATAGAAGATTGAGGCAAAGAAGATAAGGAAGAGAGGAGCAGAAAGAAATGCTACAGAACAAATTTGATACCTGAAGTAAATTAGCAAACATTTATTTAGATAAATTAAGGAATTTTGAGCTTCCCTATCAAGTTGAAGCTTGATAGGCTACGTAGGTTAGCTGGGCGAGGTAGAGGCCTCTTATAGGTTGGTGCACAAACTTGATGGTTTGGGGGAGTTGGGCTTTTCCATCTTAAAAATAATAAGATGTGGTTTTCTCCCTTTATGGGTTTCCACTTACATCTGCTGTCTCTATGTGTGCTGCTTATATGTTGATATGATCCAATCAATCTGTTTATTTTTTTTCTCTCACAATAAGGTTGATTTCACATTAACTTAATACTTGCTACTACATTGTAATTTGTTCACATATTAATCTGTAAATAAGTTTGATAAAAATTTTAATTGTCAAAGCTTGTGTTAAACTGATTCAACCCCCCCTCTCAGACAGCAAAGATTCCATGATTGATGCCTGATAAGACAATGGGTTCGAAAAGTGTGATGGTGAACCCACACTCTATATCAAAGAAAAAAATGGTAAAATTCTTATTGTTGTTTTATATGTAGATGATTTAATTTTTATTGGCAATGATGGTTCTCTCAATTTTGATTTTAAGGTAGTCATGAAAATTGAGTTTGAAATGACATACCTGGGTTTGCAGAGATATTTTTTGGGCATAGAAGTAAGAAAAACATAAAAGGAGATTTTTATCTCCCAATAAAAGTATGTTGAAGAATTTTTAAAGAGGTTCAATATGCAGAACAACAAAGAATCAACAACTCCAACTGTCATGGGCTTGAAATTGAGCAAGGAATATTGCAGCAATAATATCGATCCGACATTGTACAAGAGCATGGTTGGAAGTCTAATGTATTTGAGTACAACTAGGCCTGATATAATGTATGCACTAATTTTGATATCCAGATTCATGGAGACACCCAAGGAGACTCATTGGAAATTAGCCAAGAGAATATTGAGGTATGTAAATGGAACAAAGGAGTATCACGATATGTTTTTCATTTGGAATCGGGAGCCATTTCATGGGCTTCCAAGAAGCAGCCAATAGTTTCATTATCAATAGTAGAAGATGAATAAGTAGCAGCAATAGTAGCAACATGCCAAGCAGTTTGGATGAGAAGGATGCTGAGATATTTATGTCATGAGCAACACAAAAGAACCAAAATTTGTTGTGATAAAAACTCAACAATTTCATTTTCAAATAATTCTATTTTCGACAAGAGAACAAAGCATATTGATGCCAAATAACATTTCATAAGGGAATTAGTTAACAATGGTCAAATTGTTTTTCAACATTGTAGCTCAAAGGAACAGTTTTCTTATATCCTCACAAAGCCATTAGGATATAAGGTTTTTGTTTATCTCAGACAGTGTCTGGGAATGGTTGATGGCGGAAGTTTTGGTTAACGGGGAGTGTTGTAATTAATCCCAACCACTTCCAAGAATCTATAATGGTAGCAGCCCAAAATTTCATTGAATATTTTTTGCAGGGAAGGACAAGCCTCAGTCTTCAAAATATGAAGTTGTTCACACAAAAAATAAAATAGAGTGCATAAGAAACACACTTTTTATTTTATTTCTTACCAGTTTTGTTTACTTACCATTGCCCACAACATCACACCCGCGACATTTTTCTTTTAACCCTTAAGACTTTTTTTAAAACTTCAACAAAGTTACCTCCACCGCATTACCAAAACAATTCAAGCCTTTGATATTTCACATTATCACCTTGTCGCATCTTCCACCATTTATTCCCCGCATACCACAGCCCACAAGATTTAAGTTTTAACTCTTAAGGCACCGCCAAAACTAAGTTTCTGCTGATGAAATCTGGCGAGACACACCACATACCTTTATCTCATCGAAACCATTTTTATTTCTGAGTTATACATTACCTTTTGTAATTCGCACTTACCATAGATTTAAGCGGCATTGTGCCCACACTTCGCAAGTTTATTCATTTAAGTTTTAAATCCACCTAGAAGTTATTTTGTTTTGTTTGCGATGTGATCTCAAAGGTAGCACGTGTCAAGCTCAGGATGATAAATCATATCGGCACCCACAAAGCTCAGGAGTTAACAGATAAGCTCCCACAGGTTAGATCGTTTATTTTACGGTGAAATATGTTCCATGTCACATCACACATCGCAATTTTTTGAGGATACTCATAAGTGCATATGGTAAATGTTAAGATCTACGTTCTCCAATCTGCGATGAAGCACTGAATGCGATGTGTTTTCGCCAGCGGAACCAATAAAATTTCCAGTCTGCTATATTTTGTATTCAACGTTGTTTCATGTGCAAATAGAAATAATAGAGCAGAAGGAATATTTTGTTGTTGAACGTCTGATCCCGCATTGAATTACATTGAATTCTTAGGCTCCAACAAATTTTGTATAAAACCTATGTATTTTCACTTTGTTTTCAAAGAAGGAATGAACCAAATTTTAGAGAAGAGTTGAATAAATTTGAAAGAGTTCGTCTCGAGTGTAAATTGATGTCTATCTTTGTGTTTGAATTCTATTTCCGCAATATTTAGCACTCTCTATGTTGTGGGGGAACACATCCCTCTGTGTTTCTGTTATTCAATATATTCTAACAAGAATACCATTTTTCCATGACATGAAATAAGAAGCTATCGTTATGATCACCATACAAGTTATTAACATCAAGAAAATATTTTCATATATGATGTGAATTAAAATTTATTAATACTAAAAATATAGAAAGATTCCTATTAATAGTAATAATGTAGCTATCCAATTATTTAAATGAACATGTATAGCTTAAGGAATTACCTTGCATGAAATTTGTGAAATGAACGTCCTGCATAATCATCTTTTTAAAATGTGAAACACGGTTAGATAATAAAATAGATACATGGCAACAGGCTTAATTTAATTAATAAGTGAAAGAAAAACTGAAATTCCTGAAATGAATGTCCCACATAATCATATTTTTGAAATTTGAAATACGGTTAGATGATAAAATAGATACATGACAACATGCTTAATTTAATCAATAATGAAACGAGAAGCTTAAATTGATTCATTCTTTTGTTACCGTATGATGTTAGACTTAGTTACTTTTGTATCTGATTTGATTTACTAGATTTTTGTTATATATATATATATATATATATATATATATATATATATATATATATATATATATCGCCGACACCTTCACTCTCATCATAATGCACTATATAGCTCCACTCCACGTACTAAAAGAAAGAATTTTAGGATTTCATTGAAATTTAAAGCACATCTTTCACTACGACAACACTTCTTGGATTCATTTCCGTCACACCATATTGCAAATCGTTATAATTGTATAAAATTTTCTCGCCATGTTAGACATTGATAAAAATATTTAGATTCTTCGTTAATGCAAAATATTGTCAAAATATAACCACTTTTCTAAATGCCAACATCTTAGATATATGCAACTTTCACATGAGATTTTGAGATATGAACATTAATGTTGGAATTATACTCCCAAACACCACCATGAATAAGCAATGGCGCAACCCATAATTTCATGAATTTTGTGTAGGGAAAGATAAGCAACAAGATTTCAAGAATTGGAGGGCGTTTTTATGCAACCACAGCAAACAAAGTACTGCAGCCATCCTCTATGTTTATTGTTTTGAACCACCACATTAACTTACCTTTTGCCTGCATCAAAAAAATTTTGTTTTAACTCATAAGCCCTTTCAACATAAGTTATTCTACCACCGATGCGATATCGGTGGTACCCACATATACCATCGACCATATTGAAAAACCTATAAACCCTTTGTATTTCCGCAAAACCTTTGTTTTGTGCATTTCTCACTTACCACAACTTACCATGTCCTCACCTGCACTTGAAAACCTTTAAGATTTAACCTTAACTCCTCACCATATTTTATGTTTCCACCAATGCGATATTCGACAAGACCCACCTTAACCTTACAAAATGAGTCGAAACCTTGTTTTGTGTCTTATTTCCTTTGTAATTCATTACTGTACTTACCATCGTTTACCGCCCGCATTATCGCACATCGCAGAGTTTAAGAGTTACCTTTCTGCCAATTTGTAAGTTATTTATTTTTGGATGCGATATCGCTGTCACATATCGTAATGGCACGAAGTTTAGTTTTTTATGCCATCAAAAGTTATGCTATTTTGGGTACGACGAGATATGTGCCAAATCACTATCATACATCGCAACCTACAAAGGTTAATGGATAGAACATCAGTTAAAGTCTAAAATCGTTTATTTTCACTAACGCGATGTGGACCAGAACCGAATTGCATAGTATTTTAAATCTACGAGTTTGTCTGTTGAACATATTTTTATGTGTTATTGTGTATAAACAAAAATACGACCTGTGCACCGATATAATGAAGAAATGGGTCTTTTGACAGCCCAAGGACAAATGGTTGTTGAACGTTTGGTTCAGAAATTGAATTGCATTGACTAGATTTAAGTTTTCAGGCTACGCCCATTCTTGTATTAAAAAAAAAATGTAATTTCATTTTGTTAGAGTGATGGAATAGAAATAGAAGTTTGTTCCTCTCCTATGTATTACTCTATCTGTGTATGACCATTTATTTCTGCAATTATTTGCATTCTTTGTGTTGTTGGGGGAATGTATTTCCTCTGTCTTTATGTTTATTCTAAAATTCCAACATGGTATCAGAGAAAGTCTAGGCTATCAGTACAAGAACGAGCTCTCTCTCCTTAAGAATCTATAAGATTGGTTTAAGAAGCAAATCTCTCCAGCAGTGAGAAAGCTTATGTTTTACACAGTCAAAATTGATTGTTTTTTTACACATTCATAATGGCAAAAACAGGGACAAGCCTGAAAAATCCACAATTACCATAGTCCAAAGGTAAAAATTATGATTATCGGGCCATTACAATGAGGGCCCTGTTTTCTTCACTAGATATATGGGAGATGGTGGAAAATGGATCTCCACAACACTTACTGCTTTGACAACAGCAGAAAGAGGCTTCTTCAAATACAATAGGAAGGACTCCAAAGCCCTCTTCTATATCTTTCAAGAAGTTCATGAGAGTATTTTCCCAAGGATTGCAGTAGCAAAAAAGTCTAAGGAGGCATGGGATAGTCTCAAGACAACCTATCAAGGCATGGAGAAAGTGAAGACAAAAAAATTGCAAATGTTGAGGAGATATTTTGAAACTCTCTGCATGAAAGTGGCTGATAACATAGACTCATTATTCACACGTGATTGGGTTAGTTACCCAGATAAGGTCTCATGGAGAGACACTTGAAAAACGAAGAATAGCGGAGAAAATCCTACGAAGCCTACCAGCAAGATTTAATGCCAGAGTAGTGGAAATAAATGATACACAGGATCTCTCACAAATTTCAGTGGATGAAATTCATGCATCCCTGGTATCTCATGAACATGGACTTAACAGAAAAAACAAACTCCTCATTGGAGCATGATTTCAAGACACAAATGTATTTTGGCTAAGGTATAGGTTGAGGTAGATCAAACTACTAAGGAAAAGGAAGAAGCCCACAAAGAGGTGGAAGTTATAGCCCTGCTAGCACAAGTGAAAGGGGCATCAACCAGAATCAAAGAAAAGGCTCAAGACAAAATCAAGCTCAAGGAAAAATGTATGATAAATCCCAAGTCCAATGTCATTATTGTAAAAATTATGGGCATTATGCCAATGAGCTTAGAAAGAAACAAGATTACATGATTAGTAAACAAAATGTAGATTTTACAAAAGAATATAAGAACCAGACTAATGTGTTGTTAACTTGTAATGCAGCACAAGAAGATATATGGTTTTTAGACTCAGGTTGTAGTAACCACATGATTGGAAACCTATCAATTTTTGCCAATCTGGATGAGAGTGTGAAATATAAAGTGACAACGGGGAGTGGTAGCAAAGTCTCTGTTGTGGGGAAAGGAAGAGTTTCAATAAGGAAGGGAGAGAAGAAGTCCTTTCCAGATGTATATTATATACCTAGCCTAAAATGTAACCTTCTGCGCATTGGACAACTCATGAACAAGGGCTAAAATGTGTCTTTTAAGAATGATGTGTGTACAATCATGGGCATACTTCCAAGTAAAAGATTCATTGCAGAAGTTCATATGAAAATAAATAATATGCTTCCACTTGAAGGAAGGAGGTGTTGTAGCAACAGTCACACAAGTGGTCTTTCAAGAAGAAGTGAAAGACGAGAACTGATTATGGCATTTGAGATTTGGACATCTCAATTTTGGAGGTTTGAACCTCTTGCATAGAAAAGGGATGGTAAAGGGATTACCACTCATATAAAAACTAAACAACCTAGGTGAGGGCTATATCTTGGGCAAACAACACAGAGAATCCTTTCCAGCGGGGAAGAGTATAAGGTAAAAGCCACCCTTAGAGATTTTCCACTCATATTTGTGTGGACCAATGCAAACACGATCATTCATTGGTAGTCGTTACATTTTGACATTTATAGATGATTACACAAGGAAGACATGGGTGTACTTCATAAAAATGAAAAGTGAAGTGTTTGAATAGTTCCGCCACTCAAAGCTCTTGTTGAGAAGAAAAGTGAACACTACATAAAAGTGTTGAGAACTAGCAGAGCAGTAGAGTATATCTCCAAAGACTTCCCACATTTATATAGGGATAATGGAATACAAAATTAATTTCCCACAAGATATACACCACAACAAAAATTTGTTGCAAAAAGAAAGAATAGGACCATCATGGGCATGGTCAGAAGTATGTTGAAGGAAAAACATTTTCCAAATGAGTATTGGGAAGAAGCTGTAAATTATGCAGCTATTATTCAAAATAGATAACCAACAAAATTTGTTATGAACAAAGTTCCAGAAGAAGCATGGAGTGGAACAAAGCAGTTTGTCACTCACATGAGAGTATTTCGATGTGTGGCATATGCACATGTCCCAGATCAACTAAGAACAAAGTTGGACAACAAGGAGGGGAAGTGTATATTTTTTGGATACAGTGATGAATCCAAGGCATACAAGCTCTATAATCCATCAACCAAGAAAGTTATAATAAGAAAATATGTGTAGTTAATTAAAGAAGAAACTTGGGTTGGAAGTTTAGAGAAAACTATGAATGTGAAGACATGTATTTCACATGAAGATAAAGAGGAATCAATTGCAAAAAATAATTCCTCCATAGTGGCTCCTCCTCCACCTACATAAGCTCAGCAGAGCACACCACAAGAAAGCAATAGAGTAGTAGTGAAAAATCAAGGGAGTGCTTCTTCAAGCACACCACATGGATTACCAACTCCCTCAAGTTCAAGTGGAACTTCAAGCACACCAGTAAGACCAAGATTCAGAAATTTGAGTGAAATTTATGAGCAAGAAGAGGTAAATGATAATGTTGGCCTAAACCCTTTATTTATTTATTTTCTTGTTGATGACCCCATCCATTTTAAAGAAGAAGTCAAAGAAGAAAAATGAATTGAAGCAATGAATGAAGAGATTGGTGCAATAGAAAAGAATGATACATAGGAGTTAGTGGACCTCTCACAAGGTAATGAAGTTATATGAGTAAAATGGGTCTATAAGACTAAAGGTAATTCTGAAGGAAAGATAGAAAGGAATAAAGAAAAATGTTTTGTGAAAGGCTACAAGAAACATCAAGGAAGAGATTATGAAGAAACCTTTGCACCAGTTGCAAGGATGGAGATATTGCGGACAACGTTTTCCATAAAAGCACAAAAAAAGTGGAAAGTCTATTAAATGGATGTAAAGTCAACATTCTTGAATGGAGTGTTAAAAGAGGAGGTATATGTTGAACAACCTCCCAGGTATGAGATAGCATGCCAAGAGAACAAACCGTGTAAGTTGAAGAAAGATCTTTATGGGATGAAGCAAGCACTAAGATCATGGTACAATAGGATTGATTCTTACCTGATGGATAATGAGTTTGAAAATGTGATGGTGAACCCACACTCTACATTAAAGAAAATTATGGTAAGATCCTTATTGTTTTTTATATGTATATGGTTTAATTTTCAGAGGCAATGACATTTCTCTCACTACTGATTTTAAAGCAGTCATGAGGGGTGAATTTGAAATGACTAATTTGGGTTTATTGAGATATTTTTTGGGCATTGAAGTAAATAAAAATGAAAAGGGAATTTTTATTTCCTAAGAAAAATATGCTACAAAAGTTTAAAGAGAGTTAACATGCAGAACTTCAAAGCAGTACTAACTCCAACTGTCATGGGGTTTAAATTAAGCAAAGAAGATTACAGCAAGAATGTCAATGAGAAATTGTACAAGAGCATAGTTGGAATTCTAATGTATTTGACTGCAACTAGGCCTGAAATTATGTATGTTTTATGTTTAATTTCCATATTCATGGAAACACCAAAGTAGACTAATTGGCAAGCAGGAAAGATAATATTGAGGTATGTGAATGGAAAAAATGAGTATGGTGTTTTATACTCCTCAACTAATAATTTTAAATTGATTGGTTACATTAACAGTGATTGGATTGGAAGTGTAGATGATAGGAAGAGCACATTTCACGGGCTTCCAAGAAGCAACCAATAGTTGCATTATCAACAACAAAAGCTGAATATGTGGCATCAACAGCAGCATCATGCCAAGAAGTATGGATGAGAAGGATGTTGAGAGATTTGTGTCATGAGAAAGACAAATAAACCACAATTTATTGTGATAATAGCTCAACAATTACATTATGAAAGAATTTTTTTTCCATATGACAACAAAGCACATAGATGCCAAATATAATTTTATAAGAGAATTGGTTAACAATGGTGAGATTGTTTTGTAGCACTATAGGACAGAGGAACAATTTGTTGATATCCTCACAAAGCCATTGGGACCAAAGAGTTTGGTTTACATCGGATGGTGTCTCGGAATGACTGATGACAGAAGTTGTGATTAAGGGGGATGTTGGAATTATACTCCCAGCCACCGCCATGAATAAGCAGTGGCGCAACCCACAATTTCATCAATTTTGTGTAGGGAAGGACAAGCACGAGGATTTCAAGAATCATAGGCATTTTCATGCAACCATAACAAAAAATGTACCACGGCCATCCTCTGCATTTATTGTTTTGAACCACCACATTAACTTACCTTTTTCCCGCATCACAATTTTTTTTTAACTCTTAAGCCCTTTCGACATAAGTTATTCTACCATCAATGTGATATCTCCAAGACCCACATATTCCATCCACCACATTTCAAAACCCGTAAACCATTTGTATTTCTGCAAAAAAATTGTTTCGTGCATGTCGCACTTAACAAGATTGATGCTTTAACCTTAATACCTTACCATATGTTATGTTTCCACCGATGTGATATACAGTGGGACACACCCTAACCTTACTGCATGAGCCAAAACCTTGTTTTGCACCTTATTTCCTTTGTATTTCATTATCACACTTACCATCGTTTATTGTCGGCATTACCACAGTTCGCAAATCTTAAGACTTACCTTTCCACCACTTCACGAGTTATTTGTTTTGCGATGTGATATCGTTGTCGCAAATCATAATCACACAAATTTAAGTTTTTTTTTCCATTGCAGGTTATGTTATTTGGGTGCGATGTGATATGTGCCATGTCACTATCTCACATCTGCAAAAGGTTAATGCATAGTGCATCGATTAAATTCTGAAATAAGCGATTTCCACGGATGCGATGTGGATGCAGGCCGCATTGCGTAATATTTGAAATCTGCAGTTTTGTGTTGAACGTGTATTTACGTGTTTTTGTATATAAATGAAATACGACATGTGTGTGCTGATTTAATGTAGAAATGGATCTTTTAACAACACAAGGAAAAATGGTTGTTGAATGTTAGGTTCAACAGATGAGCTGCATTGATATATTTTAGGTTTTAGGCTACGTCCACCCTTGTATTAAAAACAAATGTAATTTCATTTTGTTATAGTGATGGAATAGAAACGAAGTGTGTTCCTCTCTACGTATTACTCTGGCTGTGTATGGCTTATTTCATATTCTTACTGCATTCTCACGTGTTGTGGAAACAAATTTCCTCTATGACATGTTTATAAATTAATTCCAACAATTAAGATGAATCCTAAACCGATGTGGTAAATTTTGGTCGAAAGAAATATCGACCACCATTGTAGTATATAAACTAGATCAAAATCTTTTTGAAATAAACATCCAGAGAAAGAAACTTAATAATATGAAACTTTCAGTTCAGATTAAACTCCTAGATATGGACATTAAGATAAACCCTGAGTTGAGATTGGGTATGTATTGGATCAGACAATTATCAGCTATTATCCTTAAATCTGGCATGATATCCCAACGATAAAGAAGATCGAGACTTAGATAGAGTACAAGAGAATGCTGAAAGCCCACATGAACTTATCAAGAAGATTTCAAAATCTCAAGGGAAGGCTTCTTGTGAATAAAACAATGATCGTGATCATCCAGACCATGGTTTGAGCCTGCCATCCGCAACTCAACGTGCTCTTCAAAGAACTCAATGTCAATGTCCCATCATGACAGCTTTCTTTAAAATTTTACATTGAGTTTGCCTCAAAATTTGAATCTTGCGAATTATATGGAAATTTTGTAGTGTATACACATAAGGATGATAATAAGGACTCTTAATTACATGAAAATTGATCAAAATTCTTTTGAATGATCATAAAAAGAAATATATAATTTGGATCAAACTTTGTAGAAATAAATTGTTTGAAACAATATATAAATCGGATCAATTCTTTCATTGAGAGTTAACCTGATACACATACACAGAGATAAATCCTGAGTTGAGTTCAAGAATTTCCAGCTCTGTACATCTGACATGATATTCAATGGCAGTCCTGGTTGAAATTTTTTTAATAAAACATGTAATCTGCTAAATAAGGTTGCGAAGGATTTTTTATTCATATCACAGATTAGTCTCCAAGAACGTTTATGGAGTCAAGAGAGATAAATATAGCTCAATACTACTCTCGCTATTATGAGAAAAGAATAAAAATATCAGAGAACCCTCACTATTATCATAGGAGCGAGCATCAGTGAGACGCTTAAAGGCAACACCAACTTATTAACATGGCCACACCTCCTAAAGTCGACTAGGGTTATCACCAATAAAAGGATGTCGATCATTGAACAAAGCATTACAGTTATAATTGCACCGATATCCAACTGAATCTCTCTTTCAGTGGACTCCATGGGAATTTTCCATTGTGAAGGAATTTAGTTTCTCTGCTTTTCCTTTGTCCTCTAAGTTTAAATCCAATAGCGCTAATGCCTACACCTAGAAGTTTGAATTTAATAACTACATGTCCTGCGCAATGATGAAATTATTGTCTAAATTGAAAAGTTTAAGATATATTCCAAGGTATTTAATGCACTCCATGATAAAATGAGAGACGATTATAACACCACAAAAGACATGCATCTTACAGATAGTAAATTTGATGCATTATAATCGTATCCACACATTCGGTAAGGATTTCTGAAAATTTGTGTATAATGATCCAATGGGATCTTATAACATAGATTATAGAGTAGATGATCGAAGAATACACAGAAAGAAAATTATGTTTGGGCAATTAGACCTGATACTGGTACTGGATGAATAGCTATTACTAAGACATCCTTTATTAGTCCCAGCCACAAGCACCATTGGGACTATTGTAATTGATAAAGGTGCAATTAGTATTATTCTCAGTTGTTTGTTTGTCAATGATGATCACCGGTAACCAAATTTTTTAAATAGAAAATTATGGTTGATGATTTATAACCAAATTTTTTGAACCCACACTGATTTACCATTTTATTGGCCTCTTCTCAGGTGGTGAGGTAGAAAAATAGATTATAATTATAGTGTATTTCATATTTTCGAATAAGTAAATTCTATCTCAACTAATGCTAGAATTAGTCAAAGGCATTAAATGCTTAATTCTTATACATGCTGCCATCAAAGAGGGCGCCATCAAATTTCCGCTCAAACTGCCACGTACGCTACTCAAACTATCACATAAACCGCCATGAGCCTACCTCTCATGAAACCATACATTTCTATTGACAACATAGAACATTAAATTGATTCAGCAAAACCCACCATGTAACTAACATCTTACTATGACTGCATTTCAAAATGGTTGCATCCATTTGCGCACTGCATGATAGCTACATCATTGCAATTCAGAATGGGAATTTGGAATGGGCGTAGGCCATGATGGAGTATGTGGGTAGAGCAAGCTGAAAAACAATGACTTGGAGTTCGGGTAGAAAATGGTGGACACGAACTGATGCACTAGGAATTTATGACAACGTTCCAGAGATTCCACTGACTCTTTGACCTCATAAGACTTTCTTGCTTATTAGATCCCGGGATGAATGAAAAAGGTGGAGGCTGGCTGGTGTAGTAGGAATTGATGACAATCTTCCAGGGATTCTGCTAACTCTTTAACCTCAGAAGACTTGAGCTCGAGATGAATGCAGAGACTTATTAAAGGTAATTTTCTAGGATGCTATCTCTTGAAGTGGCTGGGATGTTAGCCATCGAAGTGGATGGGATGATAGCTCTCGAACCTAAACATATGGATTGAACTAGGTCGAGAACTTCATCCTTGGCCATGTCTATGGTGATCAGAGTTGCACTTCATCCCATCCCTTTCAAACCCTGAATGACCAAACAAAGCTAATTGTGTATATAAAAACAAAGCCATCAATCGACCACTAGCTCAACGAGAGAACAACTAGAGGGACCAGATGAAGTCGAACCATTTATCATTACGGATAAGTATGTTTTCAATGGCTCAAGATTGAGTTTCTACTTCACTTTCTATGGTGATATATGTTTATTTTTGACATTTGACTGTTTTCGTTCATCTTAAAGAAAAAGTTAGCAGAGATGAGTTAATTTGTTTCCAAATACAAGAAAAATATCTAGATTTAAGACTATAGTATAAGGTTGAATTCATGTTGATACAATTTGAAGGTAGTTTACTATGATACACAAAAGAAATGAATAATTAATGTCAATAAGATCATTGAATGTGTAAAATTTAGGATGAAGTAATTGAAGTTACTACCCTTTATAATCATACAGCTGTGGATCATATTTGTCGGGTCTATTTTTGGCATCCTTATACAATATCTTGTAGCGAATTTGGGAGTCGTCATAGCTCTTTCCAAAGACCCAACCTCGGTTTCCTCTCTTATACAATTATATGAATTGATATATCCTAACAAAATATTATCCTAACCCATGAAACTGTTAGCATCACAGGAAAACATCTGTCCCAACACTACAGAGAAGAGTATCCAAGGAAATTAAATCACGTCTTATGGATGCTATCAGAATTGGCTGTTACTAAAGCAGATATTCCTGAAGGTTAGCATAACGTGTTCGGTAAATATCTTCCATTTAGATTTTTTGGTTTTAAATTGCAAACTACTTGTGAACATATCGGTAATCAATTTCTCATTTACCTAATGTCCTATTGCACTATATTTATGATAGTTATTGGAATTTCTCTTGCTCATAATAGGGTGGATTTGGGTGCATTAAACCCATAACTAGCATAAGAATAATAGGCATATTACCTTAGCTTGTTTCCAGTTCCACCATACCCATAGTAGAAACAAAGGTAGAGTCCAAGGCACTTGATCACTTGAAATTAAATAAAGAAGCATAGGAAACTAGAGAGGTAACGGGGGCAGTAGCACCCTTAAGCAGCAGTGGAAAAGCGAAGGAATCGTGATACTTTTGATGTTGTCTGCAAGCGATACTTCTTCTCTGTCTACTAGAGTGAAGGCAATAAACTTAATTACATGTCCTTCTCCAACAATGGCGTCATTCATGCATTTTGGAGTTCGTGACTTCAATATAGCTGCGTTGCTCACTTAGCATGTCAGAGGTATACTTCTTTAAAGAAAATGAAAAAGTGGGATAGATGCAAGCTCTGCGTTCTACCAACTAGATTTTTGTTTTTTATTTATCTGGTTTAATGGTTGTTTATAATAATTTAATTATTATCCTTATTTGTAAAATCAATACAAACAAATACTTTAATGGTTAAAAAAAACTAATTTTAATTATCTTTGCGATAATTATCTTAGTGATGGGTCATTGCAATTATAACATTGCAAGAAAGGTAAGGGCCTTTGTGGTTATAACATTTCGAAACCAACCGTGTTTCTTAGCTATTTTATTGATCATACCATGAATTTAGAAAAATTGTGAATGGTATTATTATTGTTCCCTATCCCTTTTGATTAAAAAAATGTTTTTTTTTCTTTTTTCGAACCAAATTGAACCTCGGCGTGGACCAGCCTCTTTTACCAGTAATCTTTAATGCGGATATGTATTTGTGTTCTACCAGCCCTTTTTACCAGTTATTTTCAATGCGGATATGTATTTGTGTTCTAGGTGTTAGCGTTGTATTTTCTTCTCAAAGTCTGAGGCTCAGTTCGAGTTGATAATAATACTTGTTATGGCAGTGCTTACAGGTCATGAAAAGAAGATTGTTATAGTTTCGGAATGTTGTCACTAGAGATGGCTGGGGTAGAAAGAATACTGCGCTGCATGTTAACCATTGAAATTTATGAATTTCCTAATTTTAGTGTAAAAATCTACCTGTTGGGTATGTTGGCTTTAAAGTCTGACTTGCTGCTTTGCAGCCTCCTTTGTTTATAAATATAATGTCCCCAACATATATCTTAATCTAGTTAACGTATTTATATTTTTCGATATCTTTGTAACATACAGTGGACCGAGTTCCTATATTCGATGCCACTCCACTTCTTTAACCTATATCTCATAAATTTCTTTTGGCATTAACTCTTTAATCCTAAATTCCATTTCATCGCTGAATTTGAACTTTATATTTTGAGAAATTCCATTTTTATTTTTCTTTTATATTTACATATATTTAATTTTTAAATACTTATAAATTATCACTCATTTTATTTATATAATTTTATTGGTATAGTAAGTTAATTTATGTGGTTGAATAATTCTTTTATAAGTTTGGAAGTATTACACTTTAAACCTATTTAATATATTATTTTGATTAAAACAATGAATTGAACTAGTAATTTTATATTATAGAATGTTTTACCAAAATACTCAATCACTATTTATCTAAAAATCCATAAACATTAGTTTATTTTATGAAATTGTAATATTATAATCAATAAATAAAAAAATAAAAAAATAACAAATACAAATTTCCGAAGACACATTATCACAATTTTATGAGTCGGTTTGAAACCAAAAACAGGCAATTTACATGAGTGAATTTGAAACGATCTGTATTTATTTTTATATTGTTGTTCTTTGTTGTATTTTTATATTGTTCTTTTATGTTTAACCACAACATTTTATTGGTCAAGTTTATATGAATTAGTATTTTGTTGGTGACGTAGTTCATATATATATTAGTATTTGGGATATTTTTGTGCTTATATGATATGCAGTTGATTTCAACAATTTCAATTATACATTGAGTATATACATATGTCCCATTTGCATGCATAAGTGAATCATCATTATTTGAAATTCAACCTTATTATACAAAATAATTCATTTATAACCATTCCTAATTGAGTAGGGAAAAAGCTTTTAATATAAAATATATGACTATAATTAATTTTATGAATTAATTAAATAAGAAAATATTTTGTAATTAATATTATTATATTAAGTTATGAAAAAATATTTATATAATTATATAGTTTTTTTTTAAATTAATTAAATGAATTATTGTTATTATTTAGAGAGGTGGCGAGCAACTGCATACTTGTCACAAACTAATGATCTTATTGTAACACCTATGTGAATACTTTACGAAAGTTACCATTGTTACTCTTATATTTTTATTTTTTTAACACTACGTTCCCAAAGAGCCGACCAACCTGGCATGCTTTCCATTCCTCAGAGGTCCTTAGAATGGGTTTTGCTAAATTGGCACCAGATTGGGACTTACAGTCCGCCAAGGAAAGTGTTTCTTTGTTGTCCTTTTTTAATTTTCCTTTTCAATTCTTTTCTTACCTCAATTTCTCGATGTAAATCACATGTAGGAAATCTGGTGTTAAACCCCCATGGTGAGGGTCTTCATATGTCGACGAAATTCCTCCTCCAAGGCTTGGGCAAGGCGCCCTTCCAGTATTTAATGGTTTCGTTCTCATTTTCATGGTAAGTCGTTTGATATTTTCTGATTTGCTTTTCTTTTTTGGTTTTGTATTCGCCCTCTTCTTCTCACTTGCCCAGTTCCTTTTTGGTTTTACCCCTGGAGGGGTTTTGGGCACAGAAGGCTCGAGAGATTTTGTTGGTGCCAAGACAGATTGCGTCCATCACACCAGGTAAAACATGGGTTTCCCCTGGTTATTTGCACATATTATGGTATATTTTTTTTTACTTACCCAATTCCTATCACACAATAAGAAATTGCGTCACTATATCTAAGAATCTACGCATAATTTCCTTCCTTACATATTCTATGATCCTTTTCCTGTGTGCGCAGGTGTAGGAAGGGATCGACACTGCGTGGGCTTCAGTTAGGTAGACATGTCATCATGTTATTTATGATTGTTATTATTCACATCTTTACTCTTATTACCTCATACACTGGAGTTTTAAATACTAAGTTGTGTTCTTTGTACAGGTACCTACTCCATCTTACTATCCATTCTATCAAGCTTCAAGGGTTCGAAAAGCTGCTAACCGACATCTTTCTCTGCTCGGGAATGCTCCATCTCTTCATGCTCGTCCATAGAGGTAGACATTCTCTTGAGGGTTACTTTCATAGCTCGACATGTCGATTTTTCAGTGCAAGAAGCTCCTTTTTAGTATTCAGAAGGTCATGATGGTCTGTTTGTTTAAGTCGAGACTGGAACTCTGTTAACCCTTTCGAGGGATATGCTGTTATATTCATATTTTCCAATTCGAATACATCTATGTTTGTGTATATATATATATATATATATATATATATATATATATATATATATATACAGAAACAATGCACTTCTTTACTTCCAATTCCTATTGTTTGACTAAGTCCAGTGTGAGCATTGTGTCTTACTTTTACTGGTAAATTTAATGATAATAATTCGTTGTTTTCAATTTCTATAGTGCGACTATGTTCAAATTGAACACTGTTTTATTGCCGCTGTTAGTTTAAGGATACTACGGTTTTTTGTGAAAGAGATATTGTCCCTTAAAATTTACGTGTGATTTTATTATTTCCCAATCTCAGATTAATATGCTTGGTTTCTCTTTTATAATGTGTTGAAATTTAATTCCACTCTTTTCTTTATTTGATTTCAGTTCACAGTCAAGGACTCATCGCATCCATGATTAACAGACTCGTAATGATACTAAATATGTGTATTACATATTTTTCTCCTTGACTGTTTTTGTAAAGCCTGTATTTTAATGTCGCATAATTTCGAATTGGGGTTCTCCGTTGTCTCTTACCGGGTTCTTATTAATACCTGCTTGGCATGATTGATTTTTTTTTCAAAATCATTAAATAACTTCCATGTAATCTCCTTTCTTTCTTCTTTCTCTTCTCTTTTCTTTTTCTAACCATGAGTAATATGAAAGATTTGAAAAAAATTGTAATTTTTTATTAAAGATAAGAAAAATTACATGTTGCATCCAACAATATATCGACTATGCAAGTTCAACATAATAGTTCATACTTTAAAGAGTCAATAACATGTCAAATAAACAGAGTCTATTTTTCATCTAATCTATACTAGGCTATGTACAAATATATACCGAAATAATAGATGTCAAAAAAATAAATAAAACATAAAGGTAAAAATAGTCATAGTATGGTTGTTCATGTATTGTCATAAAAATTATGAAAAAAAATGAAAATTGCAATCAGTGGATGACTGCGGCCTGTGCCTCTAGATCATCAATGAAGGGGTGGTGATTGAATTGGTACTCCTGAGCAGCATCATGAACCGAAATATTCGACTGACCCCACTCTAACTGCGATGCTTCTTTGGATAGTTGATAGGCCACCTGATTTCTCTACCTGTAAATGTGAGTGACAAAGATAGAGTCAAATAATGATTTTAACATAATAACCTCATCCAGAAGTGCATAAACGGTGTGGGTGTGACAATGTGCCTATAAATTGAAATAATTTATAATAAGCTGTGAATCCCCAAATATTTGAATCCTGTTGCAACCTTGTTCACGGGAAAGGAGTGGAAGAAGCCGAAGGCTATTAAGTTCTGCATATTTATTAGAACCTAGACCAAGTCACAACACCACTCCCCCCCACCCTGATATCCATTAATATCGGATGCCCCTTCAAAATATGCCCACGAAAATGTGCGGTCGATAGTTTCAGGTATGATAGTCTTTTTTGGTACTGGTTATTCATCGTCATGGATGAGTTGGTATATGGAGATGATGTTTCTACAAGAGATATCCCAATCAATAGGTTTACCAAAAAATATGAACTGATTCTTGGTGATCTAGATCCCCCATGCTATGAGGAGAGGGATGTTTCGTTCTTTGGAACAAATAGTTTCCCGCCACCAGTTGGTCCACGTCAAGAAGACCATGGAGTTGTGCCATGTAAGAGAGAACCCCAAAGAGGAAGAAGTTTTGTGCCAAAGGTGTTTTATTGCCTGACAATCAAGGAAGAGATTGTTTACATCCTCAGCCTGTGTGAGGGAGAAACATCATCTAGAAGGTCCATGAAAAGTGTGTCTCGTGAGATTGTGCCTAGTGGTGATAAAGTTTGTAAATATACATCACATAAGTAATCTCACTTTAGATCGCTTTGCGATTTCCATATAATCCTGTAACACCCCCAATTTGTGTGTTGAATTTTTAAAGTTAGACATTTGAACTTTAATCCTAAGGGGGTGGACCCCAAGGGATAAGTATGGTGTGAATGTATTTGCATATTTTATTTGAGGAAATAAATAAAAATGATTGTGCATTTTGACCAAGATGAGAATTAGAGATCACTTGCCAAATCCATGAGGATGGATAAGGCAACAAATCCCTAAAATCTTTCAAAAATCCTTGAAAGAAATTAATTTAGATTTGAGGAGGAATCTAAATTTCCCCAATGAAGAGGAGTAGTTGGGAAGAGGTGAGAAAAAGCTGGAAAAGCTGAGGAAAAGCTTAAAGCAGCTTTAAAAAGTCCCAAAATGGGAAGCCTAGGCTAAACAGGAATAAAGCATCCTGAAATTCTGGACGCAGAATTAGAAACATGCTTTGGGGAATTATGAGCTTAAATAAGCTGCTCCTAAGCAGATCAGGGGTTGATCTGTTCTAGGAGGTGATCTCTGCTCGGGGGTGAGTCCTAGGAGACAAAGAGGACTCTAAGGTTGGGAGGTTGGTCATTTGCAGATTGTGGTATGTTCTGAAATTTTTGTTCATTTTGATGTATTATGGTATGAATTAGCTACATATAAAACTTAAAAGAAATTGTAAGATTGATGTTACTACTACATTTAACAGAATCCATCCTAAGGCATTTACCTTCCAGATTCTGTTTAGTTGTAGACTAGAAATCTATAGAGTAGAAACTCCAAAAACTCTAAACCAAGGTCGGTTTAAATGCGGGATTGCCAGGGTTTCTAGGATAATTACTGATCATTTTCTTGTTCTGGCAGATACAAATGTGATATTTTATGCTCATATGTATATAAAAAATATAGTATGGCAGTATATATTTCACCCTAAAATGGCTTAAAGACGAAATTCAAGGTTATTTATAAATCAAGAATAAATTATCCTCTAGCTGTAGTAATCATAAGAATGACCCTTGAAATCTCTGCCCAGTGGTAGATAATCCAAATCATAGACAAGCTTCTAGCAAAATTCTTCAACCATTGCTGGTTTCAAATCTGGAAGACTATTACTCTAAATAAAATAAACAAAAAATTTGGGGTAACTTTACTCTGCTTCTACTTAAATTACAAGGATTGCATTTCAATATCTACTATAGAGAAATCTAAAATCCGAGCTCATACACAAACAAATAGAAAAGAATGGGAATTTTTATAACATAGCATCCTAGTGCTTTATAAATAGTAAACCTCTTTGGAAAGAAAAACTGAAAGCACCAAAGGAAAGAAATCTCTATTCTAGATTCCACATTTCTAGAGACAAATTATTGAATCCATATTAGTAGTCATGGACATCACAAAGGTATATAAAAAGGAAATTAAAGAATTGTGAAGTTCACATTAAAGGCCCTAACCGAAATTCCGGCTTGGGAGACATAGTATATATATAATCAAATCAAAAGAAGAAAAAAAAAACAACACAAAGAACCTTTGGCTCTAAACTAACAGAAGTAAGACGAGTTAATAACTATGGAAATTAGTCATACGTAGGCGTGACATCATATTTAAAAGAGTGGGTAATAATCTTAGCTCTGTCGTCATAATAGTAACACGATTCTTACTGTGGGACCCCGTAAGGTCGATTAGATAAAAAAAAATGAAATCGTTATTTATTACAGTGATAGTATGAGAATGATCATTACTGGGTAAACGCCGGAGGATCGGCTAATGCAAAAACAAAAACAAAAATCATTATTTATTTCCAGGTCCTAGATCCCGTTCGGCGCATCTCTGTAGTGGTGACATGGGAGACTTTGAGTCCCGCACCTGCGTAAACATCAAGTTCAGGAAAAGAGTGCATGCCTAAAATTATGCCGTATGGAACCAGTGAAATACGAAGTATATTGCATGTATGTTAGCGCCGAGATATGTATTAATAAACGAGAAACAAAGGATAACAGATGTATAAAAAAAAAAATTAACAATAAGGACGAAAACAAAAAACGCCATGCCAGCAGTATTATTTCTAAATTCGAATAGACTTGCTTTAGTTATTGATCGGAATGAAAGTAGGTAATCACATAAATATAATACCTATCATTCATTTCTTGAACCCAGAAAGAGAATCATTCGGGTAAATAAATGGTTGGTCCCTACAGTATTAGAAGCGTACTCACGCAATAAGCGTTTCATCCATTAAACACAGAGTGACATTTCAATTATAAATATTCTGAGAGTAATAGTAAGGCTCGGAACAGTGGTGCGCGCGCTGACCCCTTACCCTGCATGTCGACAGTGAGGCGATTCCAACGAAGGTACGAGTTCAAAATATACACATCGCACTATAACCCGTATCATAAACATAACCTCTAGAAAACAAGAAATTGATAACACACAACGACATGAAACCGAAAGAAAAAAAACAAAAAAACCAACGTGCCATAACTAACCTACAATGCAGAATTTAAAGAAGTTTGTTTACCATCGTAATCCCAAAGGATGATTGGGAACGAGCACGGTCTTTGCACCAGAAGAAGACAGGGCACGCAATGCACCAGGGGTCATCCTGCATCAATGAGAACGCGCATTCACTTGACTATTAAACCCTGGTTTTTCTATTCCGCAGAACAACCCGAACCTTTATTTCAACCAAAACGTACGCGTGAATGACAAGGGAGGGGAGCGATTCAGGAACATCTGCCTGCAGGGTGGAGAAATAAAAAAAAAACACAGAGAGCAAATAGAACTGAACACAACAAATGAAATAATAATGATCCGAATGGGGAGGGGTTTAAAATGTGAAACCGAAACCCTAACCCTAAATATACATTATTACACACAAGAATTTGTTCCAGGTTTGGGGTACAGGCCAGAGACTCAACCCTAATCCGCATCGACATCTAGTCGCACGAAATCCCGAGAGGGATTTTAGGGATCAGGATGAGTAGGTAGATCTGTACCATCCCATAACAATTGATTTTCTCAAACTCTAAATTTGTGCATCGAGCCGGCGGAATGTCTGTAAAGCTGTGCGTTCATCCTGCTGAAGTGACCCCTACTGAAGGCACGTATAGCTGGGAGCACAGAGGAACAGTACCGTGGTCAAAAACCTATCTCTCCCGAGGGGGGGCGAAAGTGAACGCCAGCCGATAACCTTGCAGAGTTCCTCGCCTCTGCGTGGAATGCGTGTATCCTTCTTTCCATGGAAATTGGTCTGAAGCGATGTATGAAGTACAGAAGAAAGAGGAGAACGCAGACCGCCGCCGCGGCTGGTGCACAACATGAACACTCCAGCATATAATCGACCTTAGAAAATTCTTACGTGGCAAAAAGAAGTGAAATCTTACTTCTGGCGGTTACACACAAATTATTTTGGGAAAGATCGCGGGTGTAATTCATATCACTGTATATGGTACCTGCACTGTACATGGCGAAAGTTAATTATCAGTGGTAACATGCCGACGTTAACTATAGAAAACGGTAGCGCATACCCATGCCACCGTAATACACGTATATAGTGTAAGTTCTGCATAATAACTTCATACGCCCAGTTTAGTTACTCATTACATGTTTCGTTCTTCACATGTATGTGGCGTTAAACCATAATATCAAAAACCCTACTATGCGAATTTACATGAGGATATAATCATGTTATGTTATGTGACTTTAAAAAGGTAAAGAGGGAATGATTTAAATCCTACATTATGCGATGGGTTAAAAATTGTATATAATGGAATGATTTTAATGGTTAGGAGATTAACCACCTATATATATATATATGCATATAGGTAGGATATATAAATATTTATGAATTGGATTAAGGAGCACGCATTGATGATTTTATGGGTAGGAATTAAATACCCATATATATATATAAATACATATATATATATATATATTAGATTTAATAAAGTTGCACTTTAGATTTTTATGGGTAGGATATTAAATATCTATATATATATATATATATAAACATATATATATATTGGATTCATAAAGTGGCACTTTATTTGGATTTATTAAATTGCACTTTAGTTGAATTTAATAAGTTGAACAGGTGTGAACTTTGGTAATGAAATTCACCCATATGTATAGATTGTATTTAAACTAGAAGCGGAAAATTTGCTAGTGGAAAAGGAATACGTTGACTTGAAAAAAAAAAAAAAATTGGGAGGTGTGA